>JAOPSE010000049.1:7957182-8333956 GCA_029449295.1 Zea luxurians | reverse complement strand
GCCGCGCTAATCTGGGCCGCCCACTAGGATCTAACGGCCACAAGCATTCTTCTTCTCCCCTTGCCAACCCAAGGAAGCGCCGCCGCAAGCCCAGGCAGAGCTACGCCGGCGACCCACCCATCGTAACCTCCTAGGAATCCCTCTCTGCCCACAACACGCCCACACGCAGAGATGACTTAGGCGAATTCAACGGCGGCCTCCTTACCTTCAATCGGTGATTGCGTGATGCGGGCCACATGGCGATGCGGACGTCTGCGCCGAGCTACTTACCGGCGATCAATCCACCACCCAGCCGATCCAATCTCCACCCGCCGAGGTCCTGAGAAGGTGCATCGTGATCCGAAGCTCCCCACTGGTTTCACTCTTGGGTCGAGTTACCGGCATCGGCGAGGACGGGCCATGGCGTGGATTGGCGACGAAGCATACCCATCGAAGAGGGCATGTAGCTTCACGGTTCCCGGCTATGGCTAGAGAGGGGCGAGTCTGTTTATATATACCCTGACGGACGAGAGGAGCCCCATACCGCGAGCAACAACCAGCGGGCGAAGATCCTGGACAAAATTCGGAATCCAGTTCGCTGAGCCCCGCAGTCCGCGCAAAGAAGACGACCCTGTTCATCCAGCGAAGCTGACAGCAGGGCCCCACCAGCCAGGGTACCGCGTTTGAGGGGGGGGGAAAAAGCAGGGGATGGGCCGAGCGGCGCCAGATTCGGCCCAAGTGGAGTGTTATGTTTCTTTTTCTTTTCTTTTACTATTTTCTATTTTCTCCTTTCACTTTCCATTTCAATTTTCTATCTTGAATTTAAACTCGAATCTGGTTTCATGATTCATATTAAAACTTTAGCATGCAAAATAAAATTTTATGTTTATTTATTTTTTTTCCATCTCATTTATTTACGCATATGCTTTTAAATATACACATCAATAATTAAAGAGTTATTCATATCATGCATTCAATTTAATTAAGACCATCTACTTTAATCACATAAAATTTCATCTTTATTATTCATTTATGTAAACAGCCACACAACTATATAACCTTTTGTTTAGTTTTAATTAATTTTTTTTTAAGCATATTTCTAGATATAAAATTTAACCAAGAATATATTTATAGGAGAATCTTGTTTCTATTTTATTATAAGAAAACATGTTTATTTAATACTGGGGAGTATTCTTCCTAATCCCCAAGATTAGAATTTTATGGCGTTACATACAAACCAGCTACAATTCGACTATAGAGGTTGAACTCATTTGAGCACTGGATCAAGGTTCAATTCACACTCAAAGTTGACCCTGTTACACTGAAAAGCTGAATTTCAGAATGAATCCAGCCTGACAGCCAAGGTTTGAGTATGATTATCTCCAAATTTTTCTTAACAACTGAGCTCACATCCTTAAGCAAAGTTGTTCTCCTATAATTGGGCTACAAACTTGTTGTGGTCACTTTGGGCAAAAACCCTATGCTTTGAAAGTTACAAAGCCCCAAAGTTGAGCCAATATCACTGAAATTTCAGACTTAGTATAGAATTCAAATGAGGTCCATTTTGCAATTGAGTCCAAAACTTAGGGTTTGGCTTTCAAGTCCACATATTTGTGAACCAAAGGACTTAAGAAACTTATTTGGCTTAGTTTTTGCACTTTAGTCCAAAAGTGGACTAATTTTGCACATAAGCCCCTAGGGTTTGGTTTAGAGTTTTTCAGGGTTCCAATTAGGGTTTTTCGTATCCCAGGGGTATAAATGAGATTCAACTTTGTTTTTGGGGATATTTAATAACTATTACCCTAAAATATTTGGATTTTCTCAAGTTGGGTTAAGTTTTACCCCTTTAATCCCTATTTAGGGTTAAGTTTCCTATCCAGGGTGCTATTTGCAAAAACACTTAAACAATACAACTTGTTTGAAATTTTTGCCTAGTGAATGCACTCTAGGTGTATCAAACATATGCAATGCCAATGTTATGATGTCATGCTCAAGTTTTTGTTATAGTAACACCAGGGGTGTTACAATACCTTCATCAACATAACATATAGAGATGAAGAAAGAATCACATAAAACATAAAAGATAATATAAACAGTCATATATTATTATTATCTCATTTCTATTTTATTACTATGGGAAAATAGAAATAATATCAAATTACAAGTGTACCTTCGACTTAAAAGAAGGTAAAAGTACCAGCGTGACGCAAGAATCAATGCTTAGTCAGCGTGAACAGTACGGGGTTACTGTTCATCTATTTATAGGCACGGGACGCAGCCCATGTAAGATTACACTCATGCCCTTTACATTTGCTAATAACTCTATAGTATTTCATCGAGGTCTAAATAGCCTTTTCATCTTTAAGTCGGTTTTCCTTTTCTGCTATCATGCCGAAGCTCTCCTGCGCACAGCTTCGGCTTCGCGCTATCCTTCGTACTCCTTCTTGTGCTTCTTCACACTGTGGTTTCAACTCATGTCCGAAGGTACCTGTTCATGCATTATACTTCCAGTAACATTGTTAAATCATGTTTTTGAGGACCTTCGGAAGCCGAAGGCCCCCAACGGACCCCACACGAGTCTCGAAGACGGGCGGCTCTGCCTTATGATTCTGTCTCGCTCGACCCCCGATCCCTAAAGATATGGGGAAAAGCAGTTCGTCCTCAAGTCTCTGCTTCGTCCGACCCCCGACCGACAAGAACCTCGGGCTAGGAAACCTCATCCCAGAGCTCCGCCTCACCCGACCACGTGGGTCCGAAAAATCGTGAGATTGTACCACCTCTACCATATACGTGGGAACATACGAGTCAGGCTCTTATATAGGCGTGCTACCCAAATGACGGTACAAGAGTTGTATGTCAAAATGAAGGTGTCACATGTCATGGCGAGGCTCCAGACATCAGTTCAACAACCCTGTCTCAGAGAAGTCAACAAAGGACGCCGGATAAACCATTGCGGATAAGACGATGCATAACAACATGCTTCGGGATAAATGATGGCGTCGCTACTGTGCCATAATAGAAGAATATATGCTTGTTCATAGAGACATTTGGCCAACGAGAACCTTGGAGGACAAGAAGCTACACGATGGGGCCCGATCCCTACTCTTTCCGCCCAACTCCTCAAACTTGTGTAACTGAATCTTCTCTCACATTGGACTATAAAAGGAAGGGAATCATCATGGTCTAGAGATAAACAACCACTTGAACTCGTAGCTAGCACAAAGTCAACACACTTGTAATCACGTCGAGCACTCACCAGAGACCTGGGAGGTCCTCCCTCTCTCGAATGTTTGTAACCCTCTACTACAAACTAAGTGAAGGGTAACACAAGTTGCTTGAGTGAACGTAGGGGCGTTTGACACGTACCCGTATAAATCTTAATGTCTACTTTGCACACCATCTGCACCAAGATGCGTAATAGTTGTTGCATCTTATGGCACTAGCTGGACGACTTGGATTGGTTATACTATTATTACTTTTAATGATTGTTGTTAACTACATGGCCTAGAGCTTGTAGGATCGTTGGGTGGCTATTAAAAATGGTTACCGACTCTAATCATGATTTGTTTGGGGCTCTTATGCCCATTTCGTTTCATTTGGGGTTTTTCTGTGTTTTTCTAAAAAAGTGAAACCAAATCTTGTGAAATTACTGTACAATTACTCTAAAATTACTGTATTCAAAAGGGGCTTCGTGTGGGTGTTCTTGTGTTCATATTGAAAGTCGCCTAGAGGGGGGTGAATAGGCGGAATCTGAAAATTATAAACTTAAGCACAACTACAAGCCGGGGTTAGGGTTAGAAATATAAACGAGTCCGAAAGATAGGGCAAAACCAAATCACAAGCAAATAAGAATGAATGGCACGGTGATTTGTTTTACCGAGGTTTGGTTCTTGCGAACCTACTCCCCGTTGAGGTGGTCACAAAGACCGGGTCTCTTTCAACCCTTTCCCTCTCTCAAATGGTCACCTAGACCGAGTGAGCTTCTCTTCTCAATCAAATGGGACACTAAGTCCACTACAAGGACCACCACACAATTGGTGTCTCTTGTTTTGATTACAAGTGTTGTGGAAACAAGAATGAGGAAGAAGAAAAGCAATCCAAGCGCAAGAGCTCAAAAGAACACAAAAGTCACTCTCTCTAGTCACTAATTTGTTTGGAGTGATTCCGGACTTGGGAGAGGATTTGATCTCTTTGTTTGTGTCTTGTATTGAATGCTATAGCTCTTTTATGAGGTTTGAAGCCTGAAAACTTGGATGCCATGAATGTGGGGTGGTTGGGGGTATTTATAGCCCCAACCACCAAAATGGCCGTTGGGGATGGCTTCTGTCGACGGGCGCACCGGACAGTCCTGTGCGCCACCGGACACTGTCCGATGCGCCAGCCACGTCACCCAACCATTAGGGTTCGACCGTTGGAGCTCTGACTTGTGGGGCCACCTGACAGTCCGGTGGTGCACCGGACAGGTCCTGTAGACTTTCCGGTGCGCCTTCTGGCGCCTGCTCTGACTTCTGCGCGCGTAGGCGCGCACAGTAGCGCATTAAATGCCTTCTGCAGACGACCGTTGGTGCGAAGTAGTTGTTGCTCCGCTGGCACACCGGACTGTCCGGTGAATTATAGCAGAGCGGACTCCTAAATTCCCGAGACTGGCAAGTTTGATTTAATTCTCCCTGGTGCACCGGACACTGTCCGGTGGCATATCGGACAGTCCGGTGCGCCAGACCAGGGCTGCCTTCGGTATACTTTGCTCCTTTGTTTTGAACCCTTTCTTTTATCTTTGTATTGGTTTGTTGTGAACCTTTGGCACCTGTAGAACATATTTTCTAGAGCAAACTAGTTAGTCCAATAATTTGTGTTGGGCAATTCAACCACCAAAATTCATATTGGAAAAGGTTTGACCCTATTTCCCTTTCAATCTCCCCCTTTTTGGTGATTGATGCCAACACAAACCAAAGCAAATATAAAAGTGCAGAATTGAACTAGTTTGCATAATGTAAGTGCAAAGGTTGCTTGGAATTGAAACCAATATACTTATTTCAATAGATGTGCATGGATGGTTTTTCTTCTTGTTAAAATTTTCGACCTCATTTGCACCACGGGTTTTGTTTTGCAAATTCTTTGTAAAATTCTTTTCAAAAACCTTTTGCAAATAGTCAAAGGTATATGAATAAGATTGAAGAAAGCATTTTCAAGATTTGAAATTTTCTCCCCCTGTCTCAAAAGCTTTTCCTTTGACTTAAACAAAACTCCCCCTAAATAAAATTCTCCTCTTAGTGTTCAAGAGGGTTTTGCAAGTTTTGAAGATACTACTTTCTCCCCCTTTTGAACACAATAAGATGTCAATTTGAAAAACTTCATTTTTTAAAAAAATTCAGTGGTGGTGCAGTCCTTTTGCTTTGGGCTCATACTTTCTCCCCTTTGGCATGAATCGCCAAAAACAGATACTTGTGAGTGAAATATAAGCCCTTTTTCAAACTTTCTCCCCCTTTGGCAAACACAAAAATATGAGTGAAGATTATACCAAAGTGGAGAACGATGCGGAGTACCGGCAAAAACAATTGGAGTTGAGTGAAAGGGCCTTCTTTGCCGAATACTCCATTTCCCTTTCAATATCTATGACTAAGCAAAATAATACACTTGAAAACACATTAGTCATAGACATAGAAGAGATATGATCAAAGGTATATAAATGAGCTATGTGTGCAAAGAATCAATCAAAATTCCTAGAATCAAGAATATTTAGCTCATTCCTAAGTTTGGTAAAGGATTGCTCATCTAAAGGCTTGGTAAAGATATCGGCCAATTGATCTTTGGTGTTTATATAGGCTATCTCGATATCCCCCTTTTGTTGGTGATCTCTCAGAAAGTGATACCGAATGGCTATGCGCTTAGTGCGGCTGTGTTCAACGGGATTATCCGCCATGCGGATTGCACTCTCATTATCACATAGGAGAGGGACTTTGCTAAACTTGTAGCCATAGTCCCTAAGGGTTTGCCTCATCCAAAGCAATTGCGCGCAACAATGGCCTGCGACAATGTACTCGGCTTCGGCGGTAGAAAGAGCTACGGAGTTTTGTTTCTTTGACGCCCAAGACACCAGGGATCTCCCCAGAAACTGACAAGTCCCTGATGTGCTCTTCCTATCAATCTTATACCCTGCCCAATCAGCATTGGAATATCCTAATAGATCAAATGAGAATCCCTTGGGGTACCAAAGACCAAACTTAGGTGTATAAACTAAATATCTCATGATTCGCTTCACGGCCCTAAGGTGAACTTCCTTAGGGTTGGCTTGGAACCTGGCACACATACATACGGAAAGCATAATGTCCGACCGAGATGCACATAAATAGAGTAAGGATCCTATCATCGACCGGTATACCTTTTGATCTACGGATTTACCTCCCGTGTCGAGGTCGAGATGCCCATTGGTTCCCATGGGTGTCTTGATGGGCTTGGCATCCTTCATCCCAAACTTGCTGAGAATATCTTGAATATACTTCGTTTGGCTAATGAAGATGCCCTCTTGGAGTTGTTTCACTTGAAATCCTAGAAAATACTTCAACTCCCCCATCATAGACATCTCGAATTTTTGAATCATGATCCTACTAAACTCTTCACAAATAGATTTGTTAGTAGACCCAAATATGATATCATCAACATAAATTTGGCATACAAACAAATCATTTTCAATGGTTTTAGTGAATAAAGTAGGATCGGCTTTACCGACTTTGAATCCATTAGTGATAAGAAAATCTCTTAGGCATTCATACCAGCTCTTGGGCTTGCTTGAGCCCATAAAGCGCCTTAGAGAGTTTATAACATGTGGTTAGGATACTCACTATCTTCAAAGTCGGGAGGTTGCTCAACATAGACCTCTTCCTTGATTGGTCCATTAAGAGGCACTCTTCACGTCCATTTGATAAAGCTTGGAGCCATGGTAGTAGCATAGGCAAGTAATATGCGAATTGACTCAAGCCTAGCTACGGTTGCTAGTTTGCACCAAAATCCAAACTTCGACTTGTGAATACCCCTTGGCCACAGTCGTTGCCTTGTTCCTAGTCACCACACCATGCTCATCTTGTTTGTTGCGGAAGACCCACTTGGTTCCTACAACATTTTGGTTAGGACGTGGAAACTAAATGTCCATACCTTATTCCTTGTGAAATTGTTGAGCTCCTCTTGCATTGCCAGCACCCAATCTGAATCTTGAAGTGCTTCCTCTACCCTGTGTGGCTCAATAGAGCAAACAAAGAGTAATGTTCACAAAAATGAGCAACACGAGATCGAGTGGGTACCCCCTTATGAATGTCTCCTAGGATGGTGTTCACGGGGTGATCTCGTTGGATTGCTTGGTGGACTCCTTGGGTTTGGCGGGCTTGGATTTTGTTCATCCTCCTTATCTTGATCATTGCATCTCCCCCTTGATTATTGTCGTCTTCTTGAGGTGGCTCATCTTCTTGATCTTCTTCTTCATCATCTTGAGCCTCATCCTCATCTTGGGTTGGTGGAGATGCTTGATTGGAGGAAGATGGTTGATCTTGTGCTTGAATGGCCTCTTCGGATTCCTTAGGACACACATCCCCAATGGACATGTTCCTTAGCGCGACGCATGGAGCCTCTTCATCATCTAATTCATCAAGATCAACTTGCTCTACTTGAGAGCCGTTAGTCTCATCAAACACAATGTCATAAGAAACTTCAACTAATCCAGTGGACTTGTTAAAGACTCTATATGCCCTTGTGTTTGAATCATATCCTAGTAAAAGCCTTTTACAGCCTTAGGAGCAAATTTAGATTTTCTACCTATTTTAACAAGAATAAAGCATTTGCTACCAAAGACTCTAAAATATGAAACATTAGGCTTTTTACCGGTGAGGAGTTCGTAAGATTGTCTTCTTGAGGATTCGGTGTAGATACAACCGGTTGATGGCGTAGCAAGCGGTGTTGATCGCCTCGGTCCAAAACCGATCCGAAGTCTTGTACTCATCAAGCATGGTCCTTGCCATGTCCAATAGAGTTCTGTTCTTCCTCTCCACTAGACCATTTTGTTATGGCGTGTAGGGAGAAGAGAACTCATGCTTGATGCCCTCCTCCTCAAAAAGTCTTCTATTTGTGAGTTCTTGAACTCCGTCCCGTTGTCGCTTCTAATTTTCTTGATCCTCAAGCCGAACTCATTTTGAGCCCGTCTTAAAATCCTTTCAAAGTTTCTTGGGTTTGAGATTTTTCCTGCAAAAAGAATACCCAAGTGAAGCGAGAATAATCATCCACAATAACTAGATAGTACTTACTCCCGCCGATGCTTATGTAAGCTATCGGGCCGAATAGGTCCATGTGGAGGAGCTCGAGTGGCCTGTCAGTCGTCATGATGTTCTTATGTGGATGGTGAACACCAACTTGCTTCCCTGCTTGGCATGCGCTACAAATCCCTGTCTTTCTCAAAATGAACATTTGTTAGTCCCAAAATGTGCTCTCCCTTTAGAAGCTTATGCAGATTCTTCATTCCAACATGGGCTAGTCGGCGATGCCAGAGCCAACCCATGTTAGTCTTAGCAATTAAGCAAGTATCGAGTTCAGCTCTATTGAAATCAACTAAGTATAGCTGACCCTCTAATACTCCCTTAAAAGCTACTGAATCATCACTTCTTCTAAAGACAGTAACACTTGTATCCGTAAAAAGACAGTTGTAACCATTTTACATAATTGAGAAACAGAAAGCAAGTTGTAATCTAAAGAATCTACAAGAAAAATATTGGAAATAGAATGGTCAGGTGATATAGCAATTTTACTCAACCCTTTGACCAAACCTTGATTTCCATCCCCGAATGTGATAGCTCGTTGGGGTCTTGGTTTTTCTCGTAGGAGGAGAACATTCTTTTCTCCCCAGTCATATGGTTTCTGCACCCGCTGTCGATGATCCAACTTGGGCCCCCGGATGCATAAACCTACAAAACAAATTTAGTTCTTGATTTTAGGTACCCAAACAGTTTTGGGTCCTTTGACATTAGATACAAGAACTTTGGGTACCCAAACACAAGTTTTTGATCCTTGTGTTTTCCCCTAACATATTTGGCAACTACCTTACCGGATTTGTTAGTAAGCACATAAGAAGCATCAAAAGTTTTGAATGAAACATTATGATCATTTGATGCAGCAGGAGTTTTTTCTTAGGCAATTTAGCATGGATTGATTGCCTAGAACTAGATGCCTCACTCTTATACATAAAAGCATGATTAGGACCAGAGTGAGACTTCCTAGAGTGAATTCTCCCAATTTTGTGTTCGAGATAACCGCAAGGTATAAAATGTAACCCTCATTATCCTGAACCATGGGAGCTTTGCCCTTAACAAAGTTAGACAATTTTTTAGGAGGGGCATTAAGCTTGACATTGTCTCCGTTTTAGAAGCCAATGCCATCCTTAATACCAGGGCGTCTCCCACTATAGAGCATGCTTCTAGCAAATTTAAATTTCTCATTTTCTAAGTCATGCTCATTAATTTTGGCACTTAGTTGAGCTATGTGATCATGTTGTTGTTTAATTAAAGCTAGGTGATCATGAATAGCATCAACATTAATATCTCTACATCTAGTGCAAATAGTAACATGCTCAACGGAAGATGTAGAGGGTTTGCAAGTATTTAATTCAACAATCTTAGCATGTAGAATATCATTTTCATCTCTAAGATTGGAAATGGAAACATTGCAAACATCTAGTTCTCTAGCCTTAGCAATTAATTTTTCATTTTCAATTTTTAAGGCTAGAAAAAGAAGCATTCAATTTGTCAATCTTAGCAATTAAGTTGGCATTATCATTTCTAAGACTAACAATTGAATCATCACAAACATTTAAATTCTCAACCTTAGCAATTAATTTAGCATTCTCATTTCTAAGGTTGGAAACAATGTCATGGCAAGTACTTAGCTCACTAGTTAATTTTTTATTTTTCTCAACCTCCTGAGCATAAGCATTTTAACTTTAACATGCTTTTTGTTTTCTTTAATTAGGAAATCCTCTTGGTTATCCAAGAGTTCATCCTTCTCATGAATAGCGCTAATTAATTCATTTAATTTTTCCTTTTGTTGCATGTTTAAGTTGGCAAATAGGGTAAACAAATCATCCTCATTATCACTAGAATTAGCCTCATCACTAGATGTTGCATACTTAGTGGAGGATTTGGATTTTACCTTCTTCTTCTTGATGTCCTTTGCCATGAGGCATTTGTGACCGACGTTGAGGAACAGGAGCCCTTTGTTGACGGCGATGTTGGCGGTGTCCTCGTTGGAGGAGGAGTCGGTGGAGCTCTCGTCGGAGTCCCACTCCCGCAAACATGGGCATCGCCGCCCTTCTTCTTGTAGTACCTCTTCTTTTCCTCTCCTCTTTCCCTTCTTGTCGTCGCCCCAATCACTATCACTAGATAATGGACACTTTGCAATAAAATGACCGGGCTTACCACACTTGTAGCAAACCTTCTTGGAACGGGGCTTGTAATCTTTCCCCTTCCTTTGTTTGAGGATTTGACGGAAGCTCTTGATGATGAGTGCCATCTCCACATTGTCGAGCTTGGAGGCGTCGATGGGGACTCTACTCGGTGTAGAGTCTTCTTTCTTCTCCTCCGTTGCCTTGAATGCAACGGGTTGTGCTTCGGGTACGGAGGAGGATGCGCCTTGCTCGATGATCTTTTTAGAGCCTTTGATCATTAGTTCAAAGCTCACAAATTTACATATCACTTCCTCGGGAGACATTAGTTTATATCTTGGATCACCTCGAATTAATTGAGCTTGAGTGGGGTTAAGAAATACAAGTGATCTAAGAATAACCTTGACCATTTCATGGTCATCCCACTTGGTGCTCCCAAGGTTGCGCACTTGGTTCACCAAGGTTTTTAGCCGGTTGTACATGGCTTGAGGGTCTTCTCCTTGGTTGAGCATGAAACGACCGAGCTCCCCCTCGATCGTCTCCCCTCTTGGTGATCTTGGTCACCTCGTCTCCTTCGTGCTCCGTTTTGAGCACGTCCCAAATCTCCTTGGCGCTTTTCAATCCTTGCACCTTGTTATACTCCTCTCGACTTAGAGAGGCGAGGAGTATTGTGGTGGCTTGTGAGTTGAAGTGCTAGATTTGGGCAACTTCGTCCGAGTCATAGTCCTCATCCCCTACGGATGGTACCTGTACACCAAACTCAACAACGTTCCAAATACTAGTGTGGAGTGAGGTTAGGTGATGCCTCATTTTATCACTCCACATGTTATAATCTTCACCGTCAAAACCGGTGGTTTGCCTAATGGAACGGAAAGTAATGGAGTACGTTTAGAAATGCGAGGGTAGTATAGGGGAATCTTACTAAACTTCTTGCGCTCATGGCGCTTAGAAGTTACGGACGGCGCATCGGGGCCGGAGGTGGATGGCGATGAAGAGTCGGTCTCGTAATAGACCACCTTCCTCATCTTCTTTTTCTTTTCGCCACTCCGATGTGACTTGTGTGAATGGGATTCCTTCTCCTTCCCCTTGTTGAGGGACTCTCCCGATGGAGCCTTCCCGTGGCTTGTAACGGGCTTGTCGCCGGTCACCATCTCCTTCTTGGTGTGTTCTCCCGACATCACTTCGAGCGGTTAGGCTCTAATGAAGCACCAGCCTCTGATACTAATTGAAAGTCGCCTAGAGGGGGGTGAATAGGTGGAATCTGAAAATTATAAACTTAAGCACAACTACAAGCCGGGGTTAGCGTTAGAAACATAAACGAGTCCAAAAGAGAGGGCGAAACCAAATCACAAGCAAATAAGAATGGATGGCACAGTGATTTGTTTTACCGAGGTTCGGTTCTTGCGAACCTACTCCCCGTTGAGGTGGTCACAAAGACCGGGTCTCTTTCAACCCTTTCCCTCTCTCAACGGTCACCTAGACCGAGTGAGCTTCTCTTCTCAAACAAATGGAACACTAAGTCCACTACAAGGACCACCACACAATTGGTGTCTCTTGTTTTGATTACAAGTGTTGTGGAAACAAGAATGAGGAAGAAGAAAAGCAATCCAAGCGCAAGAGCTCAAAAGAACACAAAAGGTCACTCTCTCTAGTCACTAATTTGTTTGGAGTGATTCCGGACTTGGGAGAGGATTTGATCTCTTTGTTTGTGTCTTGTATTGAATGCTATAGCTCTTGTATGAGGTTTGAAGCCTGAAAACTTGGATGCCATGAATGTGGGATGGTTGGGGGTATTTATAGCCCCAACCACCAAAATGGCCATTGGGGATGGCTTCTATCGACAGGCGCACCGGACAGTCCGGTGCGCCACCGGGCACTGTCCGGTGCGCCAGCCACGTCACCCAACCGTTAGGGTTTCGACCGTTGGAGCTCTGACTTGTGGGGCCACCGAACAGTCCGGTGGTGCACCAGACAGGTCCTGTAGACTGTCCGGTGCGCCTTCTGGCGCATGCTCTGACTTCTGCGCGCGCAGGCGCGCAGTATAGCGCATTAAAATGCCTTCTGCAGACGACCGTTGGTGCGAAGTAGCCGTTGCTCCGCTGGCACATCGGACAGTCCGGTGTTGCACCGGACAGTCCGGTGAATTATAGCGGAGCGGCCTCCCAAATTCCCGAGACTGGCAAGTTTGATTTAATTCTCCCTGGTGCACCGGACACTGTCCGGTGGTGCACCGGACAGTCCGGTGCGCCAGACCAGGGCTGCCTTCGGTATACTTTGCTCCTTTGTTTTGAACCCTTTCTTTTATCTTTGTATTGGTTTGTTGTGAACCTTTGGCACCTGTAGAACATATTTTCTAGAGCAAAACTAGTTAGTCCAATAATTTGTGTTGGGCAATTCAACCACCAAAAATTAATATTGGAAAAGGTTTGACCCTATTTCCCTTTCACATATCGAGAACCATCCTTCACTTGAAGCTCGTACGTTCGTGTCATACCTTTTTTTGTGTGTTCGATACAAAATTCGCGAAGTTCACATTTAATCACTGAAGTTTATAGTTGAAAAAGGAAGAAAAACTGGGCTAATCTCCTGCGCCAAAACTCGCTGAATCGTCCATCGGCAGAGCCTGGGCAGAGCAGCGAACAAGGCAAAACAAGACCTCACCTCGGAAAAAATTTGGTGCAGACCTGCTGCAAACCAGAAATGTTTGCAGCCCCTCACAAAAAGGAGTATAGACCCCACCTGTAGGTTTCCTTATTGCTCAGTCAACCGGGAAAGTGGGTGGGAAAACCCTTTGGGCAAGATAAGAGTTGATTCCAAATTTATCGCCTCGAGATTTTTTCGGAAGAAAATAAAGTGAATTCAATTATCAGGGGTGTCCCTTCCTTCAACTGTTTTGATTTCTCTGCGAGTTTTGATCGAGAAAGAAGTCTTCACAGGGCTTCCACTACTGTATTCTTAAAGCGGTACTTCAGCCGGAAAGAAAGCGGTTCTAGTCCGGGTCGACTCCCGTGCATGCTCCTCTGGGTCAGCACGAAAAGAAGTTGTTGCCTAGTCCGGATAAGTGGGAAGGTGCAGACTTCCTTTGTACAGCTCTGTTAAAGAGCTTTGAAACCTTAGGGGGATACGATTATTCTTCCCACAACCCAGCCCTATTAGGAAGCGATAGAAGTGGAAAGATAGCTGGTTTCAGATCAGCATCCCATCTCTGAACTTTAGCTTCCCCGAATGATAAGTAGGTACATCCGTATTGTAAATCCTGGGGCATCGAATCCTTTATCCGTTGGCGCTAGTTTTGAACCAAAAGAACCGAACCGAAAGGCACTGAAAGTTGTTTCGTCAAATCCACCTTCCGAACTTAAAACCGCTAAGATTTTGAAAAAGGCACTAGCGTCCCTGAAGGGTCTAGTTGATAAGAAGTAATCAAAATGGTTCGCTTGTGGATATCGGACCCCATGGAGCTCATAAGAAAAGAGTATGCTTGAAAAAGCTCCTTTTGGGCTAGATAAAATAGAAACTGCATACTTTGAATGAGAAGTTGGCTATTCTCGAGGTAGCCCCGCACTTAAAGTAGTTTATGTTTGTTCTACGGAATTCAATAAAGCATAAGTTCGGAGTTCCTAAGTTTGTAGAACCTAGTGGAATGAATCAAGCGAGAGTACCTAGACCTGTTGATCATAAAGAAAATAGCTATTATCGTATAGAAAGTGAAGTTCAGTTCCATGTCGGTATCTTCCTGACTTAAAGAAAGTAGGACTATCTCCAGATAAAGTTGTTAGAGCGAGGTATTGCAAGGATGGATTCGAGAATGGTGTTCAGAACGACGCTTGTCCGCCTGCTTGTGAGTTAGTTCTGCCACTCTTTCTTGCCTACTTCTTTATTCTCTGGCTACTTAACAAGTTGTCCTTTCAGTATTCAGTAAGCTTTTCCATCCTCTTCATACTAATATTTCTATTGATTGCTTGCTGGCCCGTAGCTTGCTATATTAGTGGTGGTCAATCTGCTATTAGATATGACACATGCCATTAGACAGGTAAGACGGAAAGCTGCTAAGCCATTGGCTGGACAAGCTGCCCATTTCTTTCATCACCTTCTTGACAAAGATCTTAAGTGCTTTACATCACATTGCATTTGGTCAATAGAAAAATGATGGATACATTGGGAGCAAAATTGGAAACCCTAGCTAGTATTTCTTTTTTAAGATTAATAACCCAGTCCCTGTGTTTTTGGTTAAGACCACTAGCTCTAACCGGCCTTGGTTTGTTTTTCCTAAACCTTGTTCCTTGTGCTAATTTTCAAGCAGATTTGATTGATTAGGAAATTTCGGTTTCACCAAGCTGGTATTAATCTCAATGGGAGGGACTTGTTGGTCAATACCGAAAGAACCCACTTATGGTGGTACCACCGGGCTCTTTCTTATAAATAAAGTACTTGCTTAGAACTGCTAGGTAATTAATCTCACACAAAGGCTGGATATTTATGCTTGCAGGAAGAGAAAGATGGACTAAAACTGTACGTATTTTCAAGTAGTAAGCGCCACCACGTGAGACAAGCCAACGTTCGGTTTTCACCACATCGAAGATTTTCGTAAATAGAAAGATCTTGCTGGAAAAGTGATCCAATGTTGTTTTTGTAGACGCTATATACTGAAAGAAAGTCGGCATGGTTCAGATAGCTCAGTTGGTTGGGCATATGTGAGTGACGCGAACTAGCATTTAGAATTGAGAAAGCCGCTGGGTTTATTATTCAACCATGGATCGCAACGCAGGAATCAAATCAACGAGAAATCCTCTCTTCTATTACTTCACAAGTAGTGGATAGGTCCCGCCTTAGACTGCCCCGTGGCTGGCTAGAGTTGACTTCTTCTCGGCCCGCGTTTCTCGTATATAGAGCTTTATTGTAGTTAGACTGTCTTCACCGCTTCCCGCCGGAGGTCCCCCTCCCCTACGGTAGCGGCTACAGGAACACGCTAAAAGCTTCAATGGTTCACTCTAAAGCATCCCCTACTGTAGCGGCTAGCGCTACCATTTTCTCTCCCCCCAAATGCAGTGTGCTCTCCTTTCCTCCCCTATATACTGTGCTGTGGGGCCACGGTTAATTATTAGTTGATGAAAAATTGGTAGGAGGTGAAAAGTAAATATAGAAAATGATATTTTATGATTATAGTGGGGTATAGGGGAAGGATTTAGGGGAACCGCTGTATAGGGTAGAGATATAGGGGGAAGAGAACGCTGACGTGACACCTGAGTGAGATATAAGAGAAGAAATTTAGGGGTAACCGCTGAACACGGTCTTAACTAAGTTTGATTCTATTATTGTATTGGGGAAGAGAGGAGTTTTTTGGACAATTAATGCGGGTTCACATGTTACGTAAGCCAATTTGGTAAACTGGGCTATGACATGAAATTAATTCACTATATATACAATAAAAGAGGAAGCCTAACGCTTGAATTACTCACGGAGTCCGGCAAAGCAAGCCAAAAATAAAGTGGAAAAACATTTCCAATCTCTACTACTCTTATGTGTGGACTGTAGGCGTCCACACACGTGGTTCTGCCATCGCCCGCAGTCCGCTCCCGCGCCCGCAGTCCGCTCTCGCTCCCGCGCCCGCAGTCCCCCACCAAATCCCCGCCCGTCAATCCGCCGCTGCCATCGCCCGCAGTCCGCTCCCGCGGCCGCGCCCCAATCCCCAAATCCCCGCCCGTCAATCCGCCGCTCACGAAATCCGCTCCCCGTCGCCCGTCGATGGAAGGTCGGGGAGCCGCAGTCCGCATGAATGGAAGGTCGAGCCGCGCCCCGATCCCGCGCCTCGCCCGTCGATGGAAGGTCGGGGATTTGGGGGATCGCAGGCCGTAGATGGAAGGTGGCGCATTCATCCCGTCAATGGAAGGTGGCGCATTCATCCCGCGCCTCGCCCGTCGATGGAAGTCCGCACCAGGCAAAGCTCCGCGGAGGCGTTCATCCTGCGCCACCAAATGCCCAAAATCAGCCGCGCCAGCTACGCCTCCATCCCGTCACACTTCTATGTATTCATCCGCGCCAGCTACGCATTCATCCCTGCGCCCCAAATCCCACGAATCCGCCACACTTCTATGTATTTAAAAACCCCTAATCGATCCATACGCCATAGGCCATACGCCATCCGCGCGACGGGAAGCTAAGGACACTCGGCGCAAAAGGTCAGTGTCTTTTCTTGTGTTCTACCAGCTCTTAATAACAGTTCTACCAGTTCTTGTGCGTGTGATCATAGATAAGGTGCTGCTTGTTTTGCTCAAAGCTTGTGTTCTACCAACTGCCTTGTTTAAGGTATGCTGCTTGTTTTGCTGCAGCTATGCAAATTATTGTTCTTTATTATTCCAGAACCTATGCCAGAACCTATGCACCCAGTACACAATTGATGCATAAACTATTTTGCTCATACAACTATTTTATTCCAGTTGCACCCAGAAATTTGCATGATGTATATGGATGTAGTTTTAGTACTTATAGTGTCACTTGAATAGTTGAGTGTTGGGGATTGTGTTTGGTTGAGTGTAGTCTCAATATGCTTGCAGTTTAGTTTTACTTGTGACATGCTGTTGGGGCTTGTGTTTGGTTGAGTGCCCTTATTATTACATCTGGTTTAGCTACCTATTCATCTGGTTTACCTACCTATTCATCTGTTTGTGCTTTAGTCTCTATTGAATCCTGACTTGAACAAATACTGCTCAAGAAGCCAAATTTGTTAGTAATATGTGCAGTAGTTTTAGTGCTTGTTGAGTGTTTGGTGCGTGTGTTTGGTTGGGTGTAGTTTCAATATGGTTGCACTTCAGTTTTACTTATGATCTGCTTGTGATAGAACACAAGAAAAACTATGATCTGCTTCAGTTTTGCAGTTCAGTTTAGTTTGTGCTCATAATGATCTGCTTCCACCTTTCAATTGCTGATTTTTTATCTCAGAACTTTTATTGCTGCAATGGCAGTAGTCCTTGCTGTTTTGTTAGGGGAGCTCTTAAGTTTAATGAGTTGAGTAAAACACAATAAAAACTATCTCGATGTGACAGAGTACAACACATACCAAACTCTTGATGACCTGCACATACCATACTCTTGCTGTTTTGTCAGGGTGATGGTTGACTAACTCTTGATGACCTGCACATATCATCAATGTTCAAAACTACTGGGTGATGGTTGACTAACTCTTGGCTGCACATACCAAACTCTTGATGACCTGCACATATCATCAATGTTCAAGCTAGACATGATGCTTAAAGTGGTTAATTCCATGCCGGAGGAGAAAAAAAAACAAGTATTATTTTTTGAAAGGCGTAATTTGGTTGGACATTTCTTCCACCACCTTGTTCTTCGACAGAAAGAAGTATTATTTTTCATGTAGCTTTAAAAACAAGTATGTGTGCCAATTTTGTTTGCCTAACACTAACAAAACTTAAACCCAGGTTCAAGTTGATCCTAATTCAGGCAGACTGATGTAGTAGTTTGTTCTGTAATAATCCCTTCATGGACTTTAGAATTTTCCAATCACGGGGCAGTTCGTATCTATGATTTGTGGTTTCATTGAAGTAGTTTGTTGTTTCAGCTAGCGAGGGTGTGGAGGAAGGAAGGGATAAGGCGTTTGGTTTACCCGGACCGGACGACAGGACACCGTCGGGGTTTGCTGCAACGCATCCACAGCTTCTCAGGCCTAGGTAAGCTTTCAAGCAAATTTGTTGCTGCAACTGTTCTTTAATAGCCTGTGATATGTTAGTAAAATAATACCACTTTCGTTACATTTTTGCGATCATGTTTCAGTTGAATTTTCCTAACAAACAATGTTGTTAATGCCGTGTATGCTTGTGTGTATTGGTGGTTTGTATTGGGGTATAAAGTTTATATGCATTCTTCCGGTATATATCGGTTGATGCTAATCTCTACTACTATAAATCATAAATCAGAACAATAATTCATGTTTTTTGGTGCACACATATTTGTGCAGCTATCTGTATGGGGTCTCAAGGCTATATATCCTTGCTCTCCCTCCTTTAAATTACCATACTTGTACCGAATCATAGATACGAATTGCCCCGTACTATAAATCAGAACAATAATTCATGTTTTTTTGTGCACACATATTTGTACAGCTATCTGTATGGGGTCTCAAGGCTATAATCCTTGCTCTCCCTCCTTTAAATTACCATACTTGTACCGAATCATAGATACGAACTGCCCCGTAATATAAATCAGAACAATAATTCATGTTTTTTGTGCACACATATTTGTACAGCTATCTGTATGGGGTCTCAATTATATATATCCTTGGTCTCCCTCCTTTTAAATAACATACTTGTACCGAATCATAGATACGAACTGCCTCATACATACGTTCGAGTCAAATATAAAGTAAAAGGATTGCTTACTACACAATACACACTAATACATAATCATTTAAACTATTTGATAATAATAATATTGAACCGCGAAAGTATGACATGTGTTACATTTATGTTACACGCTGCAAGGTTTTGATGGAACCGATCGTATTGAACCGTGAAAGAGCCGCAACAGCCCAAAGAAAACGGATGCCTATGTAAGTTATTATATATAAATATATTTACACTTAATTTGTCTATCAAAGTTATGACCGTTATTTAAAAGGATGTTTACTATATAGCTTCAGGTTGTTCGACGACTACCGTGATGAAGATTTTTATGGGCTACCGCGCAAATACAGTATTGTGGCTCGGGTAGAAGTTAAATTCCCGATTGAACCACGTTTTCGTGATAGACAACATTTCATATTATCTGACATCAATGTAAGCCAACAATTCTCTAAGTTTCATTTTCAAATTTACACGCTCTTCATACCATCGCCTCTTCTCCTACTAAAATACTATTAGGGAGCCAAGATCGAGGCCATAACATATATGTATGAGACAGTCAAACATTTCGACAATTTGCTCCATGAAAAGCATGATTACAAGATGCATAATGTAAAGTTCAGTCTTCATCCGGGTGAATTTAATTTTCGTCATCTAAATGGTCCCATGGAATTGTGTCTTGATCAACAAACTATCGTGGAACCATACACTGTTCCAATTCAAATGGCGCCATTCCCAAAACAAATACTCTTGAACCTGCTGATATTGCCGAGTTGCCAAACAGGACTTTAGTCGGTAAGAATATATCGATCTCTTAATATTATTATAATATCATTTACACAAAATTCAGTATTAATCCATTTATAAATTCTTATTTTTGTAGACATAATGGCTATTGTAGTCCACTTGGATACAATTCATTGCACAATGTGGGGCCCTTTCAGAAAGATTGTTATAATGGATGCTAGGTATAATCCGTTAATTGTATATATATTCAAATTTAAATATTACTAACATATTCTTACCCACAATCAATGTCGTAGGGGGTATTTACATATCATTAAAGTTTGGGGTGACCTACTAAACAAAAATGCACTCCGTTGGGCGTTGGCTAAGGAGGATTATGGCATAATAATTGGGACTATGTTTAGACGGTTCAGAAGACAAGGTACAACATGTCTTTACGCCTTTCAAAACCATCTGTCACTAAGTTTTGCTTTATAATGATTCGTACAGAGATTTATATGTGTAATTCTAGAGTGCCTCGAGTCTTCGGATCATACCACAATACACTTCAATCCGTTCCATCACAACACCCATCATTTTGGACGTAAGTATATTCTAAAAAATTAGTTACATTTAAAACCGTCATTGTTCTCATTATATCATGAACTACGTGTAGATGTGATTAATTGTGGCATTCATTGCAGCAATTCAAAGAGCTTTGGTGGCGCGGAACAACCGTCAGTTTGCGGTTACATTTCTTGAAGAACAAAGGCGTAGATAGATTCTACAAATTCGCAAAGAGCAATAATTGGGACTATGCTTAGGCGTAGAGAGATTCTATAATGATAGAATACGTGTCGTACTGTTATTGATCAACCAAAAGCAACATGAGGCAAACTTGTATGTCTATGAATTTTGTTTGTAATACCTATTACATGGGTTTAATAAGAGATATTTTGTGAAAATTTTGACCGTGCAAATATAGACATGAATTATCAGCTGCCATTGAACCATAATGATAATTGTATTTTTTGACTTGATGGATTATCAGCTGCCATTGAACCATCCTTGCTGGCGATATATAGATGAATTTTGTTCTGATGGTGGCTTTCTGTATCCATTCCATGCTTCAGACTGCATTACTCAGAGTTCAGATAGTAAAAGAAAGCTTCAGAACACACAATTATCACCATTCAACTAGAGTGTCAATTGATTTATGTGGACGTAAAAGTAATAGTCTTACAAGAAACAAAGTGGAAACCTGAGCTTCCATGTACATTTAACATCCGGGGCCTCCTTATGCTGCTGCTTGTTCTCTTTCGGTTCGCTATGATCATGTTGCTTCAGCCGGTACCTCCGTTTTGTTTGCCTTGCACCTTTTCCGTCGACGTCCATCGAATTATCCCTTGTCTATTCACCCTTGTGAGCAGTCTGCCTCCTCTTGGACTTCTGCCGCTGACGCTGGGAGTCCCGTGCCTTTTTGAAGAACTCAAATGATTTGGGAAACTGATGCTTATTGATGAGATGCTGCTGCCGACTCTTGTAACTCTTCAATTTCATACCACAACCCTCCACCAAACACTCGTACTGTTATAACAAGTTGCAGGTAGCAACATACGTCTCCCAGAACCCCACTGACCACTGCCATTGTGTTACATTGTGTGAAGTGTGTTGCTGCTGCTTTCTGTTGGTTGGCCTTTGTGGCCATGTATATGGATTTCCTCAACTTCAATTCACACCAAACGACCCATCAGACATGATTTTCCCAAGTTTTTCATTGTTCCTCATGTGCGAGACAACGCACTTTGGGGTGACATCCAACCATCAAGTTTAAACCATGGCTACCGTCACCGCTTGAAAATGAGCTGTTACAGAATTAGAAGGTGCCATGTACAAAGGCCAATGACTGTTCACGCAGAAAGCAATGCCCAAATACTTGGGAAAATATGGTTTGGTTGGATATGGTTTGGTTGGATAGGGGCATTTGGAAAAGCCTGTTGAACATGAAGTATGTAAGTACACAGTCCGGTAAATACCAAAACAAAAAGGAAAACAAACTTTTTTCTCTGTACCTGATAGTAATATGGTCTTCCAATGTTTGCATTACCCTAAGCGAGCTTCTGGTCGAGGGATGCAACGACGCCTATAAATTCTTGGCCTCTCCTGCTTCTGGCAACACAAAACACATCCATCCTCGCTCACCCTCCTTGCAACTGCAGTGCTGCTCAGTGCCACTGCCAGCAGATCGAGCTGCTCTGTCTCACAAACCCTATTGCTTTGCTGCTGCACCTGCAAGTCTGCAACTGCGCACAGAGTTGTCGATGACGGGAGAAGTGGACCGCCGACGAGCACGACCGCTTCCTCCACGCGCTGCTGCTGTTCGGCCGCGACTGGAAGAGGGACCACGAGTAGACTTCAAGACTATATATATCCAAAACCTGATACATACCTTGTTGATTTTCCATTTGAATCAAGTAGACTTCAGGACTCCTAAAGTGTTCATATCTCATAATAATTAAGTATATGTTTTCTAAATGTGAAACCTCAAATGTTATAATCAAATACAAATATGATATCGAATGGGGAAGGAATCCCCTTGCTATTCAAATCCATGGGAGAGGAATCTCCTTGCTATTTGAATAGCAAGCGGAATTCCTCTCCATGGATCCCCTCAGGATCCTTGATCACCAAATCAGCCCTTACTCAAGTACTGTGTGAAAACTTAACTAAGCCAGTTCCTATGTCCATGATAGGGTTTCTTTATGGAGAACGGAGAACCAACAGAAACAGATCAGATGGACCATACTGATGGTCGCACACCATTGACAAACATCTCAAACACCATTACTATAGGTAAAGGTTTTTACACGCGTGTCGATTAACGTTTGAAACATAGTATTTAGGGGAACACTAATACACAAGGTTATATTGTAGCTGATGAAAATGGATCAAAAAGGCTTGGTCCAAATGTCGATGCTAAGGAACGTAAGAGGCAAAGGGAAAGGGAAAGATATGCCGCGATGACCGTTGAACAAAAAAACGAGAAAAGTATAAAACGTCGTGAAGTACGCCAACGAAATAAAGGACCTCCTATACAACCAGAGGCATCTAGAGGTGATGAAAAAAGTTAAATTCCTAATTATTTTAATAGATCCTCTTGTGGATTAGTGAATGTCTATTAATCTTATTTTGGTTTTCATTGTGTTTCACAGTTAGTCTTTCAGATGGGTGTAGCACAATTGATTTCACAAACTTTCCAACACAAGGTATTGCGGGTATACCTATCACAATTTTTTGTACCCATCGTTTTATAAATACAGATTTGCAGCCATGAAAAATCATTTTGCCACTGTTGATTTGGCAGTTCCAAATGTGAATCTAGATGATGATAGCGATTGGTTGCATAGGAATGAGACATTCAAGTCAGACGATGCTTTCACAACGAGAGACCTTCTGACACCAGGTACATGACTGTTCACTCAACTAATTTTGCAAAACAGCTGATTTCAGGCGGTTTAACGTATACATGCCTTATTCCAGGCGGTGTGCATGAAACTTTTGGTAACACGCCTAACCATAATTTGGGAAGGGCCGCCTACTTTAGAGAGCGGTACAAAACTTAACTCCAGCCGAGAGGGAGCTTAGGCGTGAACGCCTTAGGTTGTATAATAATACACCAAAGCGGAAAGAGTCAAAGATAGAGTACATAAGAAAACGTAGAGCACTGTTGGCTGACACATTGAGTCAGGAGTCCATCGCCATGGAGTCCCCAACATATACCCCTAAGGTTGTGCACCCTACAACAGATGCAATTGAACCTGATGGATCCGCAGTTACCCCCTGCGACTGGGTTATTCCTGATATCGCCAGTAACCCGTTCCTACCAGCTTCAACAAAGACTGAGGATGCTGATTCACTGCGTATGTCTACTAGACCACTAAGACGTAAACAACATGTGCCACGTGGTGAAAGACAAGCTATCTTAGCCCGTCGAAACCGGCAATTTGAAGCATCCATTTCAAGGAACATGGCTACTGCGACTGAGGATACTATTAGTGACGCCGAGGAAGGGGATGATTGGACACATACCCAGTCGAAGCCAAGGGTCATTTCCAATGGTAATTGTTAAGAATCTTTATTCAGGTTACATATTTTCACCACCCTTTTATCCTGAATGCCTAGGTATTTTATGTGGCTTGTATTTTCACCCTCCAGTTGATGACGATGACGGTGTCGTATTTGAAGACGATGCTGATGAGAACGAGGGATACCTATTCGTTGGGCAATGTACTAATTTAAATCTTTTTATGATATGGTACCAATGCTTATATAAATACATATGTCTTACTCATTGTTTCCAAAAAAATATCAGATGAGGATACCGATGAGGATATAGAGATCGATGGTAGTCAAGATGAATCGACTGCCACTGATGTTCCTGACCCGTACGACAAGGTGTATAGCAACATCCCTGAAGAAACACATATGCTAAAGACTGTTCCCAACTGCAGTTATTGCACCGCGAAGAAGTTTGAGTATGAGTCACCTGGTTTTTGTTGTCGTGGTGGGAAGGTTGAGCTAGCCCCACTGGAGACCCCTACCCAACTCAAGAGGTTGTGGGATAGTGCAGACTCTGATGCTAGGCACTTTCGTGACAACATTAGGTTTTTTAATGGCCATTTTTCTTTCACTTCCCTATATTGTTGCCTCGATAGTATGACAACTAATGTAAGGGATTCTGGTATATACACGTTCCGAGCACAGGGCATGATGTACCACAATATCAAGTCATTTGGTAGGGAGGGTGGGGCAGAGCATAAACACCTTGAGCTTTACTTTTATGATGATGATCCCACTCTCGAGCATCAGTACCGTAAGTGTCGCGAAGAGCATCAACAGAAAGACAAAGAGGTTATTCGACAGATAGTCGACATACTACGTGGAAACCCGTACTCCGAGCACCTTAGGACCATGGGCCACGTTGATAACCTTGATGACTATCGTATCGCGTTGAACCTAGACCAGACGTTGAACCAGAAGACATATAACACACCTCTCACTTCCGAGGTGGCCGCTGTCTGGATCGAAGGGAGCGAAGGGCGAGGCCAGTTTAGCAAGAGTGTTATGCTCCATGGGAAGGACAGTTCAAGCCACTGCATCCGCTCATACCATGGATGCTACGATGCACTATCATATCCATTGTTCTTCCCTAGAGGTGAACTTGGATGGCATGCAAATATCCCAAAGGTTGGAGTATCCATGGACGAAGTTGATGCATACCGTGCGACACATAGGGCAAGTAATGCAAATGATGAAGATGCGGGTTAGTTGTTTTTTTATAATTTGATTTATTTCAGCATTATTAACTATCTTTTCAGCATCACTCACTTTATAAACCTTGCGTATGCAGAATCTCCTAGCCATTTATGTGTGTCTGTACGTGACTACTACTGCTACAAATTCCAGATTCGCCCCGGGGTATTCAATCCAATACTTCATGGAAAGCGGCTTTTCCAGCAGTTCGCGGTCGACACGTACATAAAGATTGAGAGCTCTCGTTTAGATTACATACGCAGGAATCAGGATCGGTTAAGGGCAGACCTGTACCAGGGCTTGGTGGATAGCATGGTAGATGGAGATATTATAGCAGAGAAGGTTGGCAAGCGAACTGTGCTGTCGACGTCGTTTATTGGTGGTCCTCGTGACATGAGACGTCGGTATATGGATGCTATGGCTCTGGTGCGGAAGTTTGGTAAACCAGACATATTTCTTACCATGACATGTAACCCTAACTGGGATGAGATAAGGAGGGAGCTTCTCCCTGGGCAGACACCGCAAGATCGTCCGGATCTTGTAGTGCGTGTCTTTCATGCGAAGCTACAAGAGTTAAAGCATAGGCTGACTAAACAGGATATTCTTGGTAAGGTCCGAGCCTACGTCTATGTCGTGGAGTTTCAGAAGCGGGGTTTGCCGCATGCCCATTTTCTACTCATAATGCAGAGGAAGTACAAGCTCACATGTCCTGAGCAGTACGACCTTTTGATCTCAGCCGAGATCCCAAGCAACAAGTACCCTGAACTACGAAAGATGGTTATCAAGCATATGATGCATGGCCCGTGTGGGTCGCTAAACCCTAACTGCCCATGCACTAAGGGTCGTAACTCGTGCAAGAATCATTACCCTCGGCCTTTCAGTGACACAACCTTGCAAGGGAAGGATTCGTACCCTATTTACAGACGTCGTGACGATGATCGTAAAGAAAAGGTCCGAGGGTGCGAACTGGACAATTGATGGGTTGTCCCTTATAACCCATACCTCCTTCGTCTCTTCAATTGTCACATCAATGTCGAGGCATGTGGGAGCATCAAGGCTGTTAAATACCTGTTCAAGTACATATACAAAGGCCATGATCGTGC
Organism: Zea luxurians; assembly: GCA_029449295.1. Taxonomy (NCBI): domain Eukaryota; kingdom Viridiplantae; phylum Streptophyta; class Magnoliopsida; order Poales; family Poaceae; genus Zea; species Zea luxurians. Next base: position 8,308,070 of record JAOPSE010000049.1, on the reverse strand, counting down.
ATCTGTTGTTATGAGAGATGCGAGCAAAGCAGATGATGATGTTGATGAGATCAAGCAGTATAGAGATGCAAGGTGGGTGACTCCTCAGGAAGCCTTGTGGAGGATATACGGCTTTGAGCTTAGTCAGATATCTCCACCTGTTATGCAGCTGCAACTCCATCTTCCAAACATGCACATGGTGGCGTTTCACGAGCGGCAAATGGTCGAGCGAGTCGTCAACCGTCCAGGTGCTGATAGGTCGATGCTCACAGCATATTTTGAGGCGAATAGGCTACACAAGGAGGCTCATGGCATCCTATATCGTGACTTCCCTGAGTGGTACACTTGGCAGAGTGGTAAGGGCAAAGTATGGCAACGAAGGAAACGAGATACAGGTGGACAAGTCGGTAGGATAGTCTCTGCTCATCCGGCCGAGGGTGAGCGCTATTATCTTCGTGTTCTCCTAAACCACGTGACTGGCGCCGCCTCATATGTGGATCTAAGGACAGTTGATGGTGTCACCCTACCGACTTTTCGTGAGGCAGCAGAGAGAAGGGGACTACTTGAGTCGGACAACACACTGGATGAGTGTCTCACTGAGCGTGCTCTTTTCCAGATGCCATCGGCGCTGCGACGACTTTTTGCCACAATACTGGTGTACTGTGAGCCAAGCGATGTGGCTGTACTCTGGTAGAAACACAAAGATTCTATGTCCGAGGACTATCAACACAGGAGTCAGAACAAAACTCATGTTGAGTAGATGGTATTGATTGACATTAGGAACATGCTGCAGTCAATGGGAAAGGACATAAAGACATTACCTCTACCTCCTATCATCGACGCGTATGACGATGCTATTGGTACTGCTAGGGAGGTTTACAAGGAGGAAATTATCCAACCGACAGTGGGAGATGTGGCTCTTAAAGACTCTCTTAACGAGGAACAGAGGGCCGCCTATGATAAGATTATGTCTGCCGTTGACACCGATCAGGGCGGATTATTCTTTGTGGATGGACCTGGTGGCACCGGGAAGACTTATCTATATAGAGTGCTGCTCGCGACGCTACGCAACCAGGGCAAGATTGCAGTGGCAACAGCTACATCTAGCGTTGCAGCTTCCATAATGCCTGGAGGAAGAACCGCCCATTCACGCTTCAAGATACCACTCACTATTGATGATGGCGCTGTATGTAGCTTCACGAAGCAGAGTGGAACAGCAGAGTTGCTACGGAAAGCGTCTCTCATTATCTGGGATGAGGCTTCTATGACTAAGAGACAAGCAGTGGAGGCACTGGACAATAGCATGCGCGATATAATGGGTCGACCCGCACTGCCATTTGGTGGTAAAACCATTGTCTTCGGTGGAGATTTCAGACAGGTATTGCCTGTTGTTCGTAAAGGGTCAAGGGCTCAAGTGGTCGTGTCTTCGCTACGGATGTCTTACCTATGGGAGTCCATGTCCCACTTAAAGCTTGTTAGCAACATGAGAGCAAAAACGACCCTTGGTTTGCGGAGTTTTTGCTGCGCGTAGGCGGTGGAACTGAGGAAACAAATATTGACGGCGACATCCGTCTTCCTGATGATGTGTGTGTGCCTTACACTGGGAGTGACAACGATCTTGACAACCTAATAGACTTCGCTTTCCCAAATCTCAACGAAAATATGTCTGATTCCACCTACATCACTTCAAGGGCGATACTGTCAACACGGAACGACTGGGTTGATATGATAAATGTTAAGATGATTGATCGTTTTCAAGGGGAGCATATGGTGTACCATAGTTTTGATAGCGCCATGGATGATCCCCATAACTACTACCCACCCGAGTTCCTAAACACATTGACGCCTAATGGGCTACCACCTCATGTTTTGAAGCTCAAGATTGGATGTCCTGTTATATTGCTCCGGAATATAGACCCTGCAAATGGACTTTGCAATGGCACCAGGCTGGTCGTTCGTGGCTTCCAAAGAAATAGCATTGACGCAGAGATTGTACTGGGTCAACACGTTGGAAAACGGATTTTCCTACCGCGTATACCGCTGTGTCCCTCCGATGAAGAGATGTTCCCTTTCCAGTTCAAAAGAAAGCAGTTTCCTGTACGGCTTAGCTTTGCAATGACGGTTAACAAAGCACAGGGTCAGACTATTCCCAATGTTGGTGTATACTTGCCTGAACCAGTGTTCTCTCATGGCCAACTATATGTTGCTCTATCTAGAGCGACAGCCCGATCGAACATAAAGATTCTTGTCATCCCAGCTGTCGATGGGAGGAAAAAGTCAAGGAAGGGTGTAAAAAAACTCCCCACCGTAGATTGTGGGACATATACCAAGAACATCGTCTACAAAGAGGTCCTAACAAATTAGACCCATGGTAAGAGTTGCATGTTCAGCTAACAAACTAATAGGATGATGTTTGTCTTCTGTTTGATTGGTCTGGTGTATTATCAAGTCATGTTAGCATGCTACAATTGTTTTTATTAGAGCCGCACATTTTTTGATAGTCATCAAACTTCTTACTGCATGCATACTATCTTAAAGTATTGTTGAGTTTTGAATCATTTGTGAAATTAGCAATATTAATTTTTATGCATCTAACAATTTGTTATGAATGTAGGTTTTTGTCTCGCGAGAATGGAATCTCTATTTGTAGGCTTGTCTCATAACAAGCCAAAAAAATCGGTGGCAACCGCAATAGTTCGAGAAGGTATTATAATTTTCATAGTTCTGTATGGGTCAATTTGTATTTTTTGTAATAACTAATTTTAGTTTTATCTCATGACTGGTTGCTCCTAGACTATATTTGCACACAAGGTGATCTTGCCCTCATCGATTTTATTAAGGAAATCCCTTGTGAACCAAGGGTAGAAGTTGTGCTTATTGATGATGCCTTTGTTGAAAGGAAGTGGATGGAGTGTTTATTTCAGCCGAACGCATATTTAGGTGACGAGGTAATCCATGCTTAATCTTTATATTTGGCGACGTTGTTATGTATAAGTTTTTTTACTCATCCTGGTATTTTTAACCACAACTTACACACTTGCAGGTTATAGACTGTTACATAAATTTGATAAAAGCTCAAAAGCATCTAAAGTGCCGATCTGGAGGTCGCGTTCACATAGAAAATGCTTTCCAGTTCAATTTCCTGAAGCGAGATGGTGATGTTGAAATTAAAACAGAGGAGCTATATCCAATTAAAGACATGACACAAATATGTAGCGCTGAACGAAGGGTGTTACTGTACCTAGACCATGACATGGTACTTATGAGTTTGCAATTTGAACAGTTAGTGTTTATATGTAATTTATTCTTATGCAAGTATTTATAACTGTTTTGTAGGTGTTTATTCCGATAAACATCCGAGAGACGCATTGGTATCTTGCTGTTATCCATGCAAGAAATATGGAGATACAAGTGCTCGATTCACTTGGTAGTTCACAAGACCGCAAAGACCTCACTGACTCTGTGAGTATGCACAAACTAAACAATTATGAATTCAATATTAACTTATCCCAATCTCTAATTTTGTTTTACAATATATAAAGATTAAAGGACTACAAAGACAAATTGATATGATATCTCAACGTATGGAGTTAAAAGACCACAGGTGGCCAGACCTCCAAGTTGCTTCTTGGCCGCTCAGAGAAATTGACATGGGATATGCAAAGCAGACAGATAGGTACGCCCTAAAATCTTCTTTACCAATTTCTTCATTCATACCAATATTTATGTTGATATTAATGTATATTGTAGCTCTTCATGCGGTCTCTTTCTTTTGAACTATATCGAATACTGGACAGGGGATGAACTGTCTGACAGTTTTACCCAGGTATATTATTACTACTATGACATATATGGACATTTACAGTCAGTGTTACATATATAATGTTAAATAATTGATTCTTATTTGTAGGATGACATGTCACACTTTAGGAAAAAAAATGGCTGCTATATTACTATCTTCAGACCTGAATAAGAGAAGGGGGTGTCTGTTATACAAAAATGAAACGAAGTTGACTCTGGAAGCCCATCTGATGTTGAGATATTAGAAAACCCAACAGATTCTAATAAGAGGAAACTACTCCACGTGCTTGATGATAGCGAAGTAGTGTATGAAGATGAGGAAGGCCCTATTACTCAAGCAGACTTACAAAGGTGGTTTGTTGATGATTGGGATAAAAGAGCTCCTGTAAAAGTCACACCTCTCACTTCCGAGGGTTGCACCAATGACTTTTTAATGGTTGGTCTTTCCACAAAGGACATGCCAGTGACTAAAGCCGATTCAATAGATGTTTTATGTGATTATATCATGGCAATAGACGACGATACGACACTAGAGTAAGTGCTCATTGATTTATTTAATTTATGTATACCAACTACTTAGATTCTTGATATAGACTTTCGTCATGCTACATTACAGGAGAACATGGGTGCGAAGTTTCAATCCTTTTAAGATAGAAATATCTGTCAAAGACCTACAAAACATATTAACGACAAATCAAGATATGATTCTAAGATGTTTTGACATGGCTGTTCGGCTGCTTGCCAATAAAGAGTCACGTAGGCCGAAAGAAGAAATCATAAATAATAGAAAGCATTATATGGACATGCGTTTTTGGGTAAGTTTGTTTCCAATCATTAATGTATTAATATATAGTATCTACATCTAATCATCATGTGGACATGTATATATAATGTCCAGAGAATGGTTGGTTTTGGTAAACTTCCAAAGTACCATCAGGATCCTACAACAGAAGAGTTAGCCAAAACACTCGATTGTTGGCCATCAATGAATTATTACATCACGGGTTGTAGATATGTAAGTATGTGTTCATTTCGAATGTATTTATAAAGGACACTTCTGTTGTAGGATCCTAATGACTGATATTTTGCAGGTTCTTATGCCATGGAAATTCAATGGATGTTACGCCCTCTTCGTAATAGATCATGTTAAAAAGCATGTGACTTTTATCGACTTTACACCGACTCAAGATTGGTGTAAACACATGCCATACAAGAGGTTCGCGGAAGCGATTATCATGACCTCAAAAAAATATAACATTGCTTACAACAAGAAACGTTCTGGATGGGCGTAGGATATCTTTAAGTGGGAACATACAATTCAGACTGGTGTTCCAATTGACTTAAGAGGGTATTTTCTTCGTACCACCTTCTCAACAGTTTAAATTTTTTCTATGATATTCATTGTATATAAAACATAGTTGCCCAAATATTATTCTATAGGTTTAATACCAGCTATCTCGTTCTACAAGCTATGGCCATGTGGGGGAATGACAGACCACTGAAATTTGTTGGGGTGAGTGTAGTACGTTCGTTTTATGTTCAAACTTACATTCTAGCTATCTCGTTCTACAATATAATATGTTTTGTTCTCTTATGTCTTTGTCTGTAGGATGCAAAGACTCTTCGAAGGAACTTCGTGATTGACCTTTTAAGTTATGAGGACAATTCGTGCCGATATGCCATCCCTGCAAATGTACAACAAAGACTTATCGATATCGCTAAAAAGGATTAGCTGATTAGTGAACAGTTATCGACACATTTGTCTGTAATTAAAAATTCTAAATCAACTGGAGGTTCTTGCTGTGCGCGCTCTGGGTCTACTCCTGCATGGCCTTGGCATTCTTCTTGATTAAGAAGTACGAGGGGGCCAGTTCATCGGACAGCAATGGCGATGACGGTGGAGACAGAGAAGGGGCGTTACCACGTGTCAGACCTGCTGGAAGACATGCCTTGAGGGTATCCACCCTGGCTGGCTGCTGGCATTTCGCGTTGTGGCCTTCTTCGTTTTGGCTTCGCTGCTTTTGGTCGACATCATTACTGATGGATGGAGTATCTTCCTATACTACACTCAGTTAGCCCATTTTCATCCCAGAATTAGTTCCACTACCAACAATTAAAAAAAATTATGCTAAAATGATGTTGTATGTTTGGCAGGACGGGCAAATGTCGTATCTTTACCTTTTGCGTGGGGTACCCAGGCCGACCAGGTTGCGGCATAGGATCTAAATCTCCTATGTATGAAATACTGTCAAACTTGCATGATATATGGACCTCGGAAAGTATAGGAAAGCGCTATGCTACTTGCATGTTTGCTGGGAGAAAGAAAAGATAGATGAAGGTAATTATACAGTTTCTAATACATTGTGATGCTACACGCCCAGCAAGTTTCTTAGTTTCTTTGTTGAATTAGTTGAAGCTAGAAGGACAGAGTTGTTGATTTGGGTTCTGCGATTTTGGTCTCAGGTCTGATGGGGCGGAGCCGCACCTGATGAACATCTAGTTCCAGAAGAAGATGCAGCTGCAGGTGCCTACTTCAGTAGGGATGCTATTCCCTCTGGCTTGTGATGCTACACGCCCAGCAAGTTTCTTAGTTTCTTTGTTGAATTAGTTGAAGCTAGAAGGACAGAGTTGGTGATTTGGGTTCTGCGATTTTGGTCTCAGGTCTGATGGGGCGGAGCCGCACCTGATGAACATCCAGTTCCAGAAGAAGATGCAGCTGCAGGTGCCTACTTCAGTAGGGATGCTATTCCCTCTGGCTTGTGATGCTACACGCCCAGCAAGATCTCCATCCGGGCCGGTGATGGCTTCCACAACCTCAAGGTATGCTTGTTCTCCATGAGATATTATTTTGAAGGATGTTCAAGAACTTGTCGGGTGTAGTAGATTTAAGCAAGAGTTTACATGTTGATTCGTCCGAGTTGAGTACGATAGAGAATACAAGTTTCAAAGCATGTGAAATAATCATTCTGAGGCTAAGCTTGAACTGATTTTATAAACTGTAACTAGATTGTTTTTTCTGGTATTCAGCAGCTGGAGTCCTTACCCTTCAAATGCAAACACATCCTCTCATATCCTGCCCATCCTACTCGTGCGCTCCCTTTTTTCATGAACCTTCTAAATTGAAGCTTCCCTGTGTAAGGCATACGACTTTTCTTAGTTCCACTGACATTTTGGAATGCGAAAACTAAGTCTGGTTTTGTTTGCTCAAGAATGAGGAAGAGCTCCGGATTGATTGGATAATTTGATGGTTGGAGTTGAGCAGGTAATGTCGTGATACTACGTTCTTTGTGCAATAGACCAGATGCCAACAGTATCTCATAGATATACTGGTGATCTTTATTTGCAGTGACTGATGCCATGACTTCTTTGATACTTGTGTCTTCTTCGTTCATTGATTGTAGTTGCTCAAGAAAATCATTTCAGCATGGTGATCAAAGTTTGAGCGCTCCAGATGATAGCTGCAGGCTGACCCTTGGACTTGGGCCAACACCAAATCTATATTCTGCTGATAGTCACTCATTTGGTGGAAACAAAGCTTATCAATCAGCAACTTTGCTCAGTCAACATTGTGCCACAACCGATCCTGGTTTAATGTTGGGTCTTTCAAGATGTAGCTCAAGAAATTTGCAATCTACAAGAGCGAGTGGCAGCAATAATTATTCACCTGCAAGGAAGACTGTTATCATCTTACCACTTATTGATGAGGGATCAACTTCAGCAAAAAGGAAAAAAGGTGTCTATTTGCTGCCACTTCTGTTTGTGCCAAGATCAGAAGATCTTTGTCTTAATGGAACATCTACAGGCACCTATGCCCAACAACATGTTGGAACTGAATGTGATACTGAAAGCGGTCATGATAGATCTCTGAATCTTCACGAGATTCAGCCTAGCGCTGATCTATCCATTACAGTTGGTTGTTTTTTTGCTGCAACTTCTGATGTAGTAGCCGATACAAGTGATGAGCAGAGGAGTCATCAGCGCCATCCAAAGAAATGCAGGTTCAATGGTTGCTCAAAAGGTGCAAGGGATGCATCAGGACTCTGCATTTCTCATGGCGGTGGCCATAGGTGCCAGAAGCCATCTCGTCAGCAGCTGATAGCAACATGGATCATGCCATCTCGTCATCTGGCCATGGCGCATGGTCAGACTGCGTCGACTCGTCGGGAGACATGCAGAGCGCCGGTAGGCTCCTGATACCACTTCAGGTGCTTGTCCCTGGCTCACTGAAGGACGCTCCTTCGTGTGGTCTAGCAGGCAACGGCCAGGACAACGGAGTGAGCCGGAACCAGAGCTGTGGGCTCGTGGTGCCTGAGGGAAGGGTTCACGGTGGAGGGCTGATGTCCATGCTAGGAGTTGGAGGCAACCTGGGAAGCAATCCTGATGGTTCGAAAGCCTGAAATACCAAGGATAAGACGTAGAAGCACATAATTTAGGTTATTTTGCATGCCTCTGTTATGATTCTTGCAATGGAACATATACATGAATTTTCAAATGGCCATTGTGTAACTATAGAGCTTGTCAATTGGCCATTGTAGTATTTGCTATGTACAAGAGTGGTTTTGGCATCTAAACTTTATGCGCTAAACTTTGTGCGCTAAACTTTATATCCTGCAGAGTGTATGCCATATTGGCATTCTTCTCTTTTTCTATACAGGATGCATGTATACATATGCAATTAGTATTTTTATTTTTTTTACAACTGTAAGTCGAATATAAAGACTTTATTACCATTTGTACCGTACGAAGTGATGTTGTAGATTATCAGCCTTGTAATTATATTTGTCACTTGACTGTCAGTAAAACCATTATATTGAATTCAGATTGTGAACCCTGTTAGATTAATAACTATCCACCTAACTCGGTTTCATAAAACGCTTTTGCTGCACTCGACAAATGTTTCTTATGTCGTCCTTCAGATGGATGAAACTAGCAATGTACTAGGGATGGATCCGGATATTTATTCGGATGTCAATTTTTTGGTCTTCTTTCTTCGATTGTGAACAAATAACATATAGAATTTGCTATGTAAATTTATATTCTTGTTTTTAGCATTGAGGCTATTAATCTTCACAAAAAATAAACATTAAATTCATTCTAGATATTTTTAAATAATTGATATAAAATTCGGATGTCTATCCGAATACGGATTCGGATGTTTTTTCACCTTTTTTGTTGTAGGGAGAAAATAATGTACATAAAAAAGTATACAAAAATTTATTTAAATACTTCATAATATTCTTCATAACATTGCCAAAAATTAGCTTTAAATTATATGTATATCTATGCTAAAATATTAGATTTGTGATACAATTCGGATGTTTTAGGAACATCCCTACAATGTACTCAAGTTCTAACATTTTCAAATGACTTAAGAATAATTAGTGATCAATTATAATATTTGGGTGGTTTGTTTTCATGTAATCAGGTAATCGTTGTGCACTAGCATTTTATCAAATAATTCGTGCGCTGTCGCAACGCAGGGGCACAGTACTATAAACAAATTAATTCTAAAAAAACATCTTTTAAGCAAAACACGAGAGAGCCGAGTACTTGAGTGCCTACATGGGCACCGCACTCGCTGCACTCAGGTACTACGAGATATAAAATTAACTGAAGGCAGGCAGAACACATGATCCATCTGTGTGTGCTTCCTGCAGGAACGGAGCCAACGTGAAGGGGTACTTTGTCTGGTCGTTCCTGGACGTGTTTGAGCTGTTGGCGGGCTATACTCGCGATGCAGCCTCTACCATGTCGATTTCTAGGACCTGGAGCTGCCAAAGATGCCAAAACTCTCTGCGTTGTGTTTTCATGCGCTGCTACGAGCAGAGTACAATTCACGTTTTTTCCCTGCGCCGCGGTCACGGGGGCACCACGGTCATGCACGCACGAGCACGAGAGAGAGACAAATGTTTTCTTGTATAGATGCTCGATCGAATTTTCCTCCGTTCTGTATATCACTAAAAGGATTAGATTAGTGTATGGTTGTCGACACATTTGTCTGTCATTACAAAATTCTAAATTGACTCTTTAAAATAATGTCTCGTATTGATAATGTTTATCACACAGATTTACATATCATAGTGATATTTGTCATTTCTTTTATATGTTTCATAAAATATTAAACCTCCGTCGCAACGCACGGTCACTCACCTAACTCACCTAGTTAATAAATAATGTACGTACGCACGCACGTCCACGCCGAGTTCCGCGGCTGCCAACGCCAACGCGCGCGCCGCGGCCACCCCTTTCCCTAGCCCTTTTTTCCCGTTCGTTTCCCGCGCCGCGACCCATAAATTCTCGTCGGGGACACGCACACGCACGAACGGACATTCCCGGGACAACTTGGTCGATTTCCATGCAGACCATGCCGGTGATGATGACGCGGATGGCGTCGGCGTCGGCGACGGCGACGCGCCGGCCGCAGGGCACCCGGGCCCTAGGTGGACGCGCGCCGAACAGGGTCGCGTTCCCACCGGCGCGGCATGGTGGCTGCAGCAGGGACCTCAGGGCTGCCGGGCTCGGCCGCTTCTTCGGCGTCGGCGACCACAACAACAAGAACCACGAGGTACACAGGTAGATAGATAGATGAATACTCGCCGTGGACCACAGCAATGCCAATCCTTGATGGATGATGATGGATCACGGATCCTTCGATCGTCCATTTTCTTCCTCCTCAGGTGGACGACCTGGACCCGGCGAGGCTGTTCGTGGGCCTGCCCATCGACTCGGTCACGGACGGCGCGACGGTGAACAGCGCGGCGGCGATCGCGGCGGGGATCCGGGCCGTCCGGCTGCTGGGCGCCGACGGCGTGGAGCTGCCGGTGTTTTGGTCGGTGGCGCAGCCCGAGTCCCCCGACAGGTTCAGCTGGGCCGGGTACCAGGCCGTGGCCGACATGGTACGGGCCGAGGGCCTGAGCCTCCGCGTGTCGCTCCGCACCCACGGCACGCCCGGCGCCGGCGTGCCCACGCTGCCCTCCTGGGTCAGCGGCGTCGCCGCCGACGACCCCGACATCTTCTTCACCAACCGCTCGGGGGGGCGGCACGAGGGATGCCTCTCCTTCGCCATCGACGACCTCCCCGTGCTCCACGGCAAGTCCCCGCTCCAGCTCTACGAGGCCTTCTTCCGCAGCTTCGCCGTCGCATTCGACGACTTCTTCGACTCCACCATCACCGTAACACACGTGGCCTTCATTCCCGTTCGTGGTCGCGTTTCATGCATATATGCATGCGTGGGCGTGGCCATTCCCGGCCGGCCAGTGTTTCACGGCCGCGCGCTTCTTCTCGTTGCTCTCCCCTGCAGGACGTGACGGTGGGGCTCGGCGCGAACGGCGTGCTCCGGTACCCGTCGTACCCGCCGGGGAGCGACGCCCGCAAGTTCACGGGGATGGGCGAGTTCCAGTGCTACGACAAGTACATGCTGCAGCAGCTGAGGCAGCACGCCGCGGAGGAGGGCCACGCCAGGTGGGGGCTGTCGGGCCCGCACGACGCGCCGCGGTACCACGACTCGCCGGACGCGTGCGGCTTCTTCCGGGAGCGCGGCGGATCTTGGGAGACCCCCTACGGCGACTTCTTCCTGTCGTGGTACGCCGGGCAGTTGGTGGGGCACGGCGACCGCGTCCTGGGCACGGCCAACGCCGTGTTCGGCGGCAAGCCCGTGGCGCTGTCGGCCAAGATCCCGTTCATGCACTGGTGGCACGGGGTGCGGTCGCGCCCTGCCGAGGCCGCCGCGGGCTTCTACAAGAGCAACAAGAAGAACGGGTACAGCCCCGTGGCCAAGATGTTCGCGCGCCACGGCTGCACCATGGTGGTGCCCGGCATGGACGTGTGCATGAACAAGCAGCACCACAGCACGGGCTCCAGCCCGGACACCCTGCTGGTGCAGATGAAGAACGCGTGCCGTCGCCACGGCGTGCGCATCGCCGGCGAGAACGCGTCGCTCGTCATGACGCACACCAGCAGCTTCTCGCGCATCCGCAGCAACATCCTCACCACCGAGCTCATGCGGCCTTGCCACTTCACGTACCTGCGCATGGGCGCCGAGTTCTTCTCCCCCGACCACTTCCCGCAGTTCATGGAGTTCGTGCGAAGCGTCGTGTGCGGCGAGTGGGACGAGGACGACGGCCCCGCCGACGAGGAGCGCGGCATGACTGTGTCAGGCAATGCCAGATCCAGGGAGGCCAAGGCGGTTTGAAGCTTAAACTCATCGCCGCCATGTCTCAGTCAGCTGTCTCGTTATTTTTGAAGTGCCAACATACTTGCAAATTTCCGCTGCTACTAGATTTAGCTGAGAAGAGCGAGATGATCCAGGTATTAGTGGATCAGGAGTTGCAAATGTGGGATCCCACATGCATTTTTTTTCTTTTCTTTTGCCGATGTTTCGTCGTCCTCATTGTTGTTAATTTTTTGTCTCATCTTGAGACCATTTATATTATACTCTTTCTTCGTTTGAATTTTTATGCTAAGTTTAATTGGGCTCATCTACGACGGAGTTGGTGAAATCCAAGGGTAGAGACAAATGAAAGTCAAATGAGGAGGAAGAGATCGTAGATGTTTCTAGACAACTCTGGGCCATTCCTTCACTCCCACGGGCTCAACCTAGGGTTCATCAAGGCATCTGGAACAATTTGTTTTGGGTGAGGAAATTGTTGGTGAATTCCAAAACCTTCAAACCAGATGATTGCTTTCCAGTTCGCATATCAGACATATTAGGGAAGCTTCATACACATTTTAGTTTCTCCTGTGACATCTGGCCGGGTGGGAAACGAAGATCATTCGTAGAGGCTCTGCTGCAAGGTGAAATGGAGAAGGGAGGAAGATGGATCTAGCATCCAGAACCGAATAAGAGGGAGCGTAATCAGGATTTACGTCCTCCACCGCCACCACTGTTGCATCCCCGTCCTCGGTCACCATCACAACAGTATCCTAGGTACGTACCACCATACCACACGAGACACCCAAACCTCCACCGGCAATGTTTTGATCAACGTAAAACAACCCAAAGATCTAGGGGTAGTTTTGATAGTTGGAGTGGTCAACAGAGCTTGCTTGTGCAGGGTGCATGTGTCCAACAAAATTCTATAGTCCATAGTCAGAAAGGAATAGCTGATCCAACAATTGCCACACCTGTCAAATTTGTTGAACTGCCTTTCAAGATTGATCCAAGGTATAAAAATTGATATGTTATAATTGTGGAGAACCAGGACATTTTGTTGGCAATTGTGAGAAACCCAAAATCTGCTTTATGTGTGGTATACCAGGGCGTCACATGAATGGGTGTTCGTTATGGAAGGGTGAACATCCGGTTACTCCCTACATGGGAAGTGCTTGTCAGGACCTTGGATTCTATCATAAAGAAGTGCCAGCTCAAGAATCTACACAGTGGCTGAATTTAAACAACTGTGGAGTGGTCTATGTCTTATCTGGACATATTTCCTTATATGAGTTGGAGAGAGAGCTTTCGGTGATATTGAAAGGGAAATGTGACTTTGGGCCATTTTTATATTATTTTGATGATTAGATGCTCAACACATTTTGTTTATGTTAACATAAGAAATAAGCATAGGTATATTAACCAATCCAAGCTCGAAAAATGACATAGTGCAAATCTAAAATCTATATGGACCAAGAAAAAAGGTAAGCTATGGATACTTAGTCAATTGTTTTTATGTGCTAATCATATTTGTCTAAGTGTCAGGGACTTCGTAAAGTCAAGTCAAAAGGAGCAAAAGAAAACAAGAAAGAAAAAAGAAAAAGGTGTGCTGGACTGCGTAGCACCGAACAGTCCGGGACCACCCATGGGACGATCCGGTGTGCACTGGACAGTCCGGTATGCACTGGACAATCTGGTGCACAGTCCATCCAACTGCCTGCTCTCGAGAATTCTAGCCTACATCGGCTATAATTCACCGGACGGTTCGCGCGGAGCGTCGGTCAGTCCGGTGTGCCAGCCGCCAATGGCTAGCTGCCACGTTGGTCGAGGGCAAACGGTCAAGTGGAGCACCGGACAGTTTGGTGCCCCCCACCGGACGGTCTGGTGCCCCTAGAACAGGAAACCAGCCAATCAAGGATTTCGTAGCCGTTGCACTATTCACTGTCCGGTGTGCACCGGACAGTCCGGTGCCCCCGTGGACAGAAGGCAACCAGGGTCATCCAATTGGAGCTCGAACGACTCCTAGGTCCCTTGGGGCTATAAAAGAGACCCCTAGGCGCATGAAGCTCCACCCAAGCACCCATTGAACATTCTACAACGCCGAGACTTTGCAAGCACGCAATTGTTTCATTGAGATAGAGATTTGAGCACTTCTTTGAGCTGTGACCCTGTTTCTGTGTGCTCTTTTCTTGACATGTGTGCGTGTTGCTGCGACTTAAGCTCTTGTGTGTGTTTCTACTCCCCCTTACTCTTGTGTTCATTTGAGATTGTTTGTGTAAGGCGTGAGAGACTCCAAATTGTGGAGATTCCTCACAACGGGATATTATTGAGATAAAGAGAGAATCGTGGTATTCAAGTTGATCTTTGGATCGCTTGAAAGGGGTTGAGTGCAACCCTCGTCCATTGGGACGCCACAACGTGGAGTAGGCAAGTATATTTGACCGAACCACGAGATAAAAATTGTTGTGTCACTTGTCCCTTTATTATCGTGATTCCTCTCTCTCTCTCACTTCACTTAGATAATTGCTCTTAGTTTAATACTTACTTAGTGAAGAGCAATTAAGTGAAGAAACCTTATCCTTTAATTCTCTCCACTCGAACTTGGCTTTTGCTTTAACTAATCCAATATTAGTCCAAGTTTGTTTTGTTGAGCTGTTTTTATAGGATCACCTATTCACCCCTTCTCTAGGTGCTCTCAGATATATTGCAAGGGATGGCCATGGCAAATCAGAGAACTGGCAAGTGACAGGTTTCTTGTGCGATTTCCTCCACATAAGAAAGTGGCTGGTATTAAAAATTATCTGTCCTTTAACCTCAAGAAAGAGGGAGTGCAAGTGGAAGTCCTCGTTTGGGTTGGGGATTTGGAGCCACTGGAGAAGTTACAGGTGGGATGGGTTCATCGTTAGATGAGTTACACCCATTAGATTAATCTTGTGAATCATCCCTATTACCTTACCGACGCGTCGAACTGTATCTTCGTCCTCGGAGAATGATGTTGAGGGTTGATCATTTTCATCATCATCATCGTCTTCCTCTTCCTTTTATTCACTTGAGCCTTGGAGCCTTCATCTTGCCTTTCATCTTTTGTGTTCATCGCATGCAAAAGCATATGGCTTTGAAGAAGTAGGCTCCTCTTGTTGACCCATTTTCTGCGACATCTCAAATGCCGCAATTTTTCCAATCCCAATCGTTGGGTCATTTGGCTCAAGTCCTCGAGGTTTGTGAAGGATGGTGATGATGCTCTCATATCTTTGTTGTGGTAGAAGGGAGATGATCTTACTCACAATATCCACATCATCTAGCTTATTAATTCAAACAGAGTTGAGCTCATTAATAACAAGATTTAAGTGTGAATACATGTCTCTAACAAGCTCATTTTCTTTCATATCAAAAGAATTATACTCATTTAATACTAGGCAATGTTTCTGCTCACGGACATTAGATGTGTCGTCATGGAGCTCATGTAATTTTAGCCAAATCTCATTAGCAGTTTTCAAGGTAAATACTTGATTGAAAATTTCCTCCTAAGAGATCCATACACGTAATTTTTGGCTCTAACATTCAAATGAATTTCGTTTTCGTCACTCGTGACGAGCTTATTGGGATTCTTAGGCAGTTTCATCTGTCACGAGTGACTCTCCAAACATCTAGATCAACCGTTTCTAGGTAACAAGCCATTCTAACACTATAATATGAGAAGTTAGTGTCATCGAAGTGTGGTGGCCTATGGGTATTCATCCTCTTCCTCTAAAAAGCATCGGCTCGATTAGCGGTGAAGCTAAAACGTTTCAAATGAGCCAAACCGATCTTTATTACCACTTGTAGAAAACGGTGATGCCAAAGAGGGGGTAAATTAGGACTTCTAAAAACTATCTCTAAACTAGGTCACAAATAAATTCCTAGACTAAAACCTATGCAAAAAAACAATCTAGAATGTGTAAACTAGGTTTAGTCTATGTGTTGTTATCTCTACCACAAAACCTAAATTTCAATCCTAAATATTCTAACTAGAGAAGATATATTGAAACTTAAGTACTTAATGTAAATGTGGAAGGTAAAGAGTAAAGGCAGAGATGCAAACTCCCATGGACAACACCGGTATTTTTACTGAGGTATCCAGAACCACGCAAAGTTCCGACTAATCCACGTTGGTGCCACCACACAAAGGATAGCCCACGTGAGGGCCAAGCAACTCAGTCGAGTAACTCCATAGAGAGCCGAGGGCCTTCTCCACACGCAAGTGGTGCTCCGCTTCTGGCTCCTCTCGGGTGCTCCCCGCCGTCTCCACTATCGAGTTTCCGGCCGAAACGCCGCGGACCTCATTCCCTCCGGTACACGGTGGCGGTCATGACACAAACTCGGTTGTCACGGTCTCACAAGACTCTCGCCCCACTTGGTACAATATTACAACGGCTCACACAAGAGCCAAAAGATTTTGTGGGGTTTTCTAAACTCACTCAACTTACTAGGAACAACCTAGAGGAAGCGCATAAGCGGTCTAACTAACCTAAGCACTTCGCAAAGCACCTACGCTAATCACCAAGTGATTCTATTAAGCACTTGGAAATGTCTATAACATGTGTTGGTATGTTGCTTGGGTTCCCACACTTTCAAATTGCCAATTGGGTGAAATATATATAGGTCCCAACTCGAAACTAGCCATTGGAAAGCAGTTCTGCATCTTTTTGCGGCGCACCAGACTGTTCGGTGGTGCATCGGACGTGCCACATGTACAAGCCATTAAAGGTAGCCGTTGGAGTTTCTGAAGATGGCATACCGGACATGGCGCACCGAACAGTCCAGTGTGCACTGGACAGCCCACACACAACATGATTGCTTGTTGTATTTTGGTCATAACTTTGAACTCCGAAATTTGATTTCGATGATCTTGTGCTTTTTGGAAATATTATGAAATCTTCTACATCCCAGAGTTGAATACATATCATTTTGAGCAAATTTGGCACACCGAATAGTTCGGTGAAACAGCTGCTATGCAGCTGCAGTTTTTTTCAGCAATTTCACCTTTGTATTGTGGGCACAACTTTTAGCTCCAAATTCGATTTTGATGATCTTGGACTTTTTGGAAAGCTTATAAAATCCTCTACATCTCAGAGTTAAAGCCATGTCAGTTTGAGTAGATTTGATATTGTGAAACACTTCCAATTCAGTCAGCACTTCCTCTCAACTTTCTCAAGTTCACTTTTGTTTTGTGGCTTTGCATCCCACTTCTACTTGTTGGCGTGTTGGACTCTTAGCATGTGTAAAGTGTCTTCAATATGACTTTATAATGTCTTCTATGGGTCTTATAATATCTTCTTTGAGGTGTTGCATCCTTAGAGCCTCAATCCAATCCACTTCGCATCCTATAAACTACAATGCACAAACACTTGAGAAACATTAGTCCACAAGGTTATGTTGATCATCAAACACCAAAATCACTTATCCAAATGGTCCAGGGTCCATTTCCTTACAATGTCCTTCTTGGTTCCATGTGTCCCCGAGCTAACCCTTGACATCCGTATGGTCATTGGTGGGCCTAAAGAGATTATTAAATCCTTGTCCCCTATGGCATGAGGAGCCCAGAGGCTTATTTTGCTAGACATCCTGGGGCATGAGAAGCTCTAGGGGCTTGTTTCATTTGGTGCCCTAAGGATTGAGGGGCTCGGGGGCTCACCCCGTTAGGTGATCCAGGGCAAGGGCCTTGGTGGACTTCTCACATTAGATGCCTCAAGGTGAGGAGTCTTAAGGTCTAATCCTGTTAGTTGACCTAAGGTGAGGGTCATGGGAGCTAATCCTGTTAGGTGCCCTAGTGCAAGGTTCTCCAAGGCGAGCAACCGTAGGGGATTTCCCATTAGGTGCCCTGGGGTGAGGGGCCCCAAAGACGACTTATCCTGCTAGGTGCCTCGAGGGATTATCTAGCGGATGTCTCAAGGCATATGAAGCGCTAATGGCTAGATCAATAAGTTACATAGGGCACATGGGTCGACCATAAAGCTCTATTCATGATGACATTTTGACCATGTGGTTCAAGGTCAGTTCTGTATGGGATAGATATCCCTCGGGTCCTCATGGATACTAAAATGTATCACGGTCTGCCTGACAATCTTCCTGTTGAGTCGTCCTATGGGATGAGCTGGCAGGATGTAGCCAACGTGAGTGAGCTCGATCCAAGATGATGAAGACCGACGTCCGAGTTAGGTGCCATTGAAGCACTGATATCTTAGGTGGTGCAGTTGCAAGCACCTAAAGGGCTATACATTTGGCGATAACTCGGACGGTTAGGCGATCAAGACTCCAGATGTGAAGGAGTGCAATCTGCGACAGAGAAGGAGATAAGCGAAGTAGATAGTGATCAAAACTTGTAAAAGTATAACTCTCCATGGTCGTGTATATAAGGCCAAGGGAGACCCCTACAAAATCATCGCATCTCATCACGTACCATTCCACCCCATCCTCACCTGCAGCGACTAAGCCATCACAAAGCTCATTTTGTAACCCTCATACTCCAGAAAGCAATACCAAGTCACAACAAGAAGTAGGGTATTACACAATTCTAAGTGACCCGAACCTGTATAACTCTGTGAGTGATTCCAACGTGCCTCTGCACGAACCATCAAGTCACAATTAACGACGTTGTCCTGCTCAAAAGCACAAATGGGTAACTGAAAGCTCTCTTGTGAGTTTTGGTGTTTGGATGACAACTCAATTAAAGGACTAACAAGTGTACTAAGTGTTGAACAGGTGCTTAAGGTAAAGCCTACAGGGTTTAACACAAGTGAACAAGTGTGATGGTCCAAGGACTAGATGATGATAGATAATGGGCATCACAAGTAAGATGGACATTGCAAAAGTGATACTCGGGTGCATAGCTCGGAGACAACTGATCAAGCCAAGGACGGAGGCAAGAAGATCTTCGAGGTACCAAGTGCATGAGAGAAGGTCAAGAAGGCTGAGGAACCCAAAGCCAAGGGTGAAGAAGAAGGCTTGCAAAGTCAAGGGTGATCGAGTTGAGAACAACTACGACACATCAAGGATCACTACATAAGGACGTGACTTACAACCAATGAGGCAACAGCTACAGTTATGTGGTGTAAGTCATAAGGCTCAAGATCAAGCTCTAAGAAGGAGATCAAGGTCACTAGAAGGAGAACAAGTGTCAAAACCAGAACTGGAAGCAGCCCAAAAGAGCTAAGTTCACCTTGATCTTTAGTTTGGGTTGTTCCTATGTTTGGAGATGTTCTATGTGACCTTTGCAGGATGTTGGAGCCAAGAAATGTCAATCTAGATCAAGTCAAGCCGACTTGATGATTTATGAGTCCAACATCAAAGCTCAAGCATGTGAAATGCTATAGATGTAATAATTAAGAGAAGGTATGTTTCTAGACTTAGTACATTGGTTTTAGTGTACTAATATACTTGTCTAAGTGTTAGAAACAGAAAGAAGAAGAAAAGGAAAGAGGTGCAAAAGGCTTGGCTGTGTACAGCCAAGACTCAGCTCAGTCTGGCACACCGGACTGTCCGGTGGTGCACCGGACAGTGTCCGGTGGTGCACCGGACAGTGTCTGGTGCGCCAGGTTGAACCCCGATGAACAGGCTGCTCTCGGGAGGAGTCTGGCAACGTACGGCTATAATTCACTGGACTGTCCGGTGAGCCAACGGTCGGCTGGACCAACGGTCGGCCGCGCAATCCGCGCGTGACGCGTGGACGAGCCAACGGTCAGATGGGGCACCGGACTGTCCGGTGTGCACCGGACAGTGTCCGGTGCGCCAACGGCTTCAGGACTGCAACGGTCGACTGCGCCATTTATGGAAGGAGATCAGGCATCGAACTGTCCGGTGCGCCACCCGACAGAAGGCAAGATTTGCCTTCCTGGTTTGCTTCCAACGGCTCCTAGGCCCCTTGTGCCTATAAAAGGGACCCCTAGGCGCCTCAAGCAACACATAAGCGCAGCCAACAAGTGTAGACTTCACTCGAATCAATTCTCACTCTCCCTCTTGTGTGTAACTCTATAGTTTGTGTAGAAGGCACAACTATAAGCCTTTAGAGAGAGGAGAAGTGCTGCTAAGAGCTAGAGCAAGGTCTTGAGCGTATCGTTACTCTGCCGAGGTGCTGCCAAGAAGTTTGTAAGCAGCCACGGTGTTGTTGTAACCCAACTCAATAGTGAAAGGCTCTATCTGTCATACTGACAGATCTGAGCAAACGGAGGAAGGAGTTGAAATAGATTCCAAGCCCAGGTGTGGCTAACTCTAACGAGGACTAGGCAAGCATTTCAGGCTTGGCCGAACCTCGGGATAAATCCTTGCGTCTGTGTGCTCTGTTCTGTATTGTATCCTGACTCTCTGTCTTACTCGTCTTTATATCTGCACTTCAACACTTATCTGTGGTATAAGCTTTATTTGAAGTGCAGGACATTTTGAGACAGGATCTTCTATTCCGCTGCAACCTACTCGAAGAGTCTTCTCACTCCACTGCGTATTAAGTCTTCAAGTAGAGTAAGAATTTAAGTTTTAAAGTAATAAGTTTTATTCGCCTATTCACCCCCCCTCTAGGCGACATCCAGATCCTGTTCCTGGGACAAAGGGAACTTTCAATTGGTATCAGAGCTAGGCCTCTCCAGTGTGGGCTTAGCCGTCCGGAGATAACGATGTCGTCACAAGAGGTAACTGTAGAACTTCTTTTAGGCGATGGTTCTAATTACAAATCTTGGTCTGTCTCTATTTACAAAGCTTTCATGAATGTTGATTCTGATTTGAGAGAGATCTTTAGTAGAAGTATTTTTCCCTCTGATTTTAGTAAAAATCCTTCTAATGAAGAACTAAGATGTTTATCTCTCAATCACCATGCTTGCAACATCTTAGTTGACTCTCTTTCTAGAAATGCTTATTTTGCCATCATGAGCAGTGATAGTGATCTATTTGTTGATGCTCATGATTTATGGAATAGAATTAAAGAAAAATATTCTGTGACAAACTGTGATGCTCCTACTCCCTATATTACTTGTGTTACTAACCATTCAGAGGGAGAAGAACAAGAACGATGGCACCCAAACGATGAATCCACCTCGTCGACAGGTTTGTTCTCCACTAGTGATAAATGTTTTATTGCTAACAATGACGGTGGAGACGAAAGCCATGATGAGGATGATAGCGAGGATGAATCTTCTTCATCACAAGGTACATTTTCCTATATTGCTTCCACTGACATTAATGACAGGGAAAATGAAACCGATGATGTGGAAGAAGAGGAGATTCGTCGTTTCTACAACCATCTCAACAAAGCGGACAAAGCTCTCTTGGTTAAGTTGTTGAGAAGGAACAAGGAACAAGGCGAGACGCTTCTCAGGCTAGAGGAGACTCTCATCAAAACAAACAACAGCCTGGAGAAGATGACCAAAGAACATGAGGAGCTAAGGTGCTCTCATGATGTCTTGGTCCAACGGTATGATTCAATGTTAATTGAGCAAAGTAATAATGATGACGCTCTATCTAATGTTGCTCAACTTAAAATTGAAAATTCTATGCTTAGAAGTCAAGTAGAAACAATGAATTTAGAAAAGCTTGCTCTTAGTGAAAAGTATGATACGTTGTCATACTCTCATAGTAAACTAGTTGATGATCATATCATGCTCGATATTGCTCATGAGGTAGTAATTACTAGTTTAAACTCATATGAACCTCATTTTTGCACTAGTAATCAATTGGTCAAAATATTATCATGTGCTGACCTCCACAGCCCCAAGAAAGGCCAATCTTTGTTTGAGAAACAAGTTGCAGGATCAAAAAGAAAATTGCTTGGGAACAAGAAACAAAGACAATTAAGGAGAAGATGCCTTGCTCGACTTCCGCAAGATATCTACGAACACGTGGTGAAGAAGCTTGAGGAAGGAGAAACCGCAGCAAGGGTCAAACTCCATGAAAAGGATGTTCCCAAAGCAATAAATAAAGAAATCAACATGAACAAGGAAAAAGGTAAAAATTCAATTAATCATGTTGTTTGCACTGATCATCTCTCCATGTCATTTAAGTACAAAAAGGGAAAAGAAAAAAAGAGGTGCTTCAAGTGCAAGAAGTTAGGCCACCTCATCGCGTCTTGTCCGTACCAAGACAAGAATGAAGGGACAAGGAGTTGTTTTGGATGCAACAATCAGGACCACACGATCACTTCATGTCCGGTCATGAAGAATCAAGGATGTGCATCCTCCAAGGTGACCCTCACCAAGGAAAATGACAAACAGCAAGCGTCATGTCAGGTTGAGCGACGCTTCTGCTACAAGTGTGGTGAGCAGGGTCATCTATCCAAGGTATGTTATAAAGGTAAGATTCCTAAGCAAGTGAATTTGTCTCAATTTTATTCGCGTATGAGACCCAAATCATACACTTGTGCTAGATCTATAACGAGATCACCTAGAACTAGCACAAAGGCAATTTGGGTACCAAAGGCACATTTAGATGATCATTATGGACCCATCCCGAGATGGGTACCAAACTGTGCTAACTAGACCATGCAGGTGCCTTGAGATGGACTGGAGACCATGGAAGAGCTTAAGACGGTTATCTAAAACTCTATGCTTAAGTTGTTAATTGTTTTGGTGTTTATTGACCCAAGGTTGAATTATTGTGAAACACTAATCCCATGTTCATCTCAAGTGAAATAAGGTGTATAGGTCCTGAATCATTATTGGTGAATCAAGTAAAGGACTTTGATGAGAATCTACAACTTGCTCTCCAAAGGATGGTACCCGTGTATTTTAAGTACATAATTGCAATTTAGTATTGCTCTTAAGTTGGCTTGTTGTGCTACCTGTCTTTGGAGTAGTTATGCTTTATGATTGCCTGTGTTAAATGAATCATAATGATGTTTGCTTAATCATGACTGGTGCTATATAGGATATATCTTTTGAATCATTCATGGGTAGCTCTTTCATTTGTTATATCCTCAACGATTATCTCTCTTGGTGTATATGGATAAACCTGTAACTTTTTGTAAGTCATGCTATGTGCAATTATGACATTTTGTTTAGTCCATGTTCACATGATTACCCTAGTTTGGTACTGTGTGAATTTCAAATCCATGTCGTGCCCTTTTGAGCTATGAGGTGCATGAGCAAAAGGAGCCCTGAATTGGTGATAACAAGTGCTCTCATAAAGGCAAAGGTATGGAAAATGAAACTGTGCAATTTTATTGAATATCTTGAAGTTCCATTGATAGTGATCATAGCTGTGTTCTTGCATTTCATTGGTAGCATCGTGGCTTAGGAGACTTATGCCTTAAAATGATGTTTCTTTTGATGTACCTAAAGAATCTTCTTAACTATGATGTGCTTAGACATGATCATGTTGTTTTTCAATTAGTATATGTGATGCAATGATAGTTAAGTATGAAGCATGTCTAAGTTGAGTGTAAATGTTATACTTCCTGTGAGTATTCAATTGGCTTAGGTGCCACTGAGGCATGCATTGTTGTATTTAGTCAACCTTTCATTTAGCCTTCAATTGGTGTTAAGTGGCTTTTCATTTGATATTCAAATTGGCATCTTTTTGTGATGAAAGTGATAGAGTATGCCTTGACCAAGGTATGTTGTGATCCCCTCTAGTTCTAAGGAAGCTAGAATGTGCAAAGTGCAAGTCATTCAAATACTTGATACACAACTTGAGGGGGAGCACACATAACTTGTGTCTTTTGAGACTAACTGTTTCTTGAGCAATCTTGTATAGTCTCTAGGTGGAAAAGAGAAGATAAGCAAGAAATGGAGCAATCAGGACTTGGGTACCTCTGTAAGTCAAGAAATTGGTATCTCAAGTCGTGAGTAAGTACATATTTTTAGATTGCTCATGCTCTATAATATCTGGTGATAATAGATGCTTATTCTTAAATATCATGGAGCTATGATAATAAATGAACTTTTGCAATTGGTATCTTTCAATTAGTAGCCGTGATAGTTTGCTTCAATTGACATCTTTTGATAATCATTAGAATAGAAGTTTCTTCTTGTGCCCAATACTATAACTTGTTCTAAGGTTGGTGTCTTAGCAACAAGAAAAAGTTAGGATAAAGAATCAGGCACAAGTGTGGAGACGCTCTCGAGAGATTAAATACTTTCAAGATGGGAAGTACACTACAACATGGTAAAGGTACAAAAGGAAGTATTAATCTTTTTGCATATATGTATCTTACCTAAACGTGATAGTGCATATGTTCAATAAGTAAGGGGGAGTTTTGATAGTCATTTTTCCTCCTTAAACACCCTGCTGTCCCTTGACATCATCCTATGTTCTTGTTTGAGTATGGTTTTTTGGTGTTTGATGTCAAAGGGGGAGAAGTTGTGCATTAAAGCTTATCTCAACCTGAGAGGAAAGCTTATCCTAAGGGGTGATGTGTTAGGTTAAGCTTTGCTAGTGTGTTATTCATATGCTTCTTGCAGTATTATATGTGTTGCATCATATGGACTAGTGTTTCCGCTGCGATAAATTATTTGGCTTCTATAGTGTAATAGATAGTCATGTGGTTAATGGTGCTTTAAGATTGCTTTAAATTGGAAATTGGTATCTTAGTTTAAATTGGTATCTTAAAAGTGAATAGTGGTAGGTTGATATTCCTGTGATATATCCACTAATTTGAATGGTGTTTAACTCTGATTATGTGCATTTGTGTGTTATAGCATCATGGTTTGATTCTTGACACAATGCATCCTAAAAAGTGCTAAGGTGTAAAAATGCTTCGAATTGCCTAAGTATGTGCAAATTGGCGTCTGAGGCCAAAATTATGTTTTTGAAGTAAGCACATATTTAGGGGGAGCGTTCTATAAACTTAGAATTCAAAAATTGTGCTTCAAATCTTATTCTTATGTAAGCTTTAATTGTGTTGCCATCAATCACCAAAAAGGGGGAGATTGAAAGCTCTCTTGTGAGTTTTGGTGTTTGGATGACAACTCAATTAAAGGACTAACAAGTGTACTAAGTGTTGAACAGGTGCTTAAGGTAAAGCCTACAGGGTTCAACACAAGTGAACAAGTGTGATGGTCCAAGGACTAGATGATGATAGATAATGGGCATCACAAGTAAGATGGACATTGCAAAAGTGATACTCGGGTGCATAGCTCGGAGACAACTGATCAAGCCAAGGACGGAGGCAAGAAGATCTTCGAGGTACCAAGTGCATGGGAGAAGGTCAAGAAGGCTGAGGAACCCAAAGCCAAGGGTGAAGAAGAAGGCTTGCAAAGTCAAGGGTGATCGAGTTGAGAACAACTACGGCACATCAAGGATCACTGTGGCGGAACTGCCCGAATTATTCCAACTTAAGTGCCTAAGCCCTGCCTTAGAGGCTAGACCACACTTAATTGGGAATAACCCGTCAATCCCTCGGATCTAGTCCGACACGGCCACTGACAGGATCAAGTACCACACTCTCACTCGATGGTGAGTCACAGAGCAAATACAATAAAGCATAAAACCATGCAGGTCAGAGTATTAAATTATTACATCATCATCATCATCATTGGAGTTTTGCCAAAAGTAGTCATCATTGTTCGAAGTGCAGCGGAATAAAACTAACGATAAATAAATAGAGAGATGGGGAAGCCTGTCCCATCACTCCTCATACTCCTCCTCAGCCGAGGCAGGGTCCCACTCGACAGTCCAACCCGGTGGCAGGGTGGATGGCCAAGTCACTCCAGCAGCCATTTCCTCCAGAGAACCTGTAAAAATTATGCCACAAGCAAGGCTGAGTATACTAATACTCAGCTAGACTTACCCGGTGTGAGGAATCTACTCCTCTACCTCTAGACATGCAGTTGTTTGGCTGTGGGGTTTGGTTGCCAAAAGCACTAGCTGAGTTTCTAAATCAAAATTTTAACTTAGTCAAAGTTAAGTGTGACTCTCTTAAGGCTAAAAATGAACTATCTATTCATACAAAGTAGCAAACCTTTTAGCAATCAATATCTTGTATCATCTCAACACAGTTCCACTTGTTACTCAATGCAGTACGATGGATCAAGCAGTCTCATTAGCTGCGAGAAGCAGACGATTCGAATCGAGTTTTTATCCTTGCAAGGTAAACCTAAACACACGACATGCAGGGGCACTCTGTCCCCACACATATCAACCGTCCCCATCGATTCCCTGGCAACAGAAAGGGGCTCACCGCCTTGGCGTACAATGCCCCACTGACCCCGACTGGCCGTCGTGCAGTGACCGCACTTGTACCCACCATAACCGGAATGGGAGACTACGTCTCAGGTCGCGTGAGGAGGGCAATCTGCGGGCAGGTTCACTCAGGTACTAGGCTTACCGATTTACCATATTTCTCGGTATGTGTTTAGTACGTTCAAACGCTTGACACAGGTATCCGCACGTTAATCCTTATTCCATTTTCCATCTCGTGGGCAACCAATCCCCATGGATTGTTGTCCACCAACTAGTATCATGACAGTGTGAAAGTGGGTACAATCAATTTCCTGATCTCGCGCGAGTGCTAGAAAAATCACTCGTCTTCTACCGAGATCCTAATTAAATAAAGCAACTACTCGACCTGTCACACTAGTATTCATCTCAAAAGGATTCCTGAGATCATGCAACTAGGGTTTCAAACAATTCCTACACCTAAGTGCACAATCAATCCTACAATCAATAAGTGAAGTAAAATAGCATAAATAACAGGTTATGCATAAAACCGGGGCTTGCCTTCCAAAGCAGTGGCAGGCAGGTCCTCTGGTGCAGGCTCTGGTGCTGGATCCGGGGCTACCTCCTGAGCAGCTCCTTGCTCCGGCACGAGGATGTACTCTCCGTCAGCAAGATTACAGTCTATCGAAATGCAATGAACATGTATGTCATGATTATGCAAGATTTAAGAACATTAAGCTACAGAAACTAAGTCAAGAATTAACTTAGGGTTCCTTGGCTATGTGGGTCTTCTAGTGGTATATATAGACTTATTACCTTTTAGGTTTAGGTTTTCTTTTAGGATAACATAGTGGATTTGCATTGCCTTTATAGATTTCAGTGGACAATTTACAAAGGTCCTAGGAGGACATTAATTTCCATTATCCATTTTCCTTTCTTTAATTTCCATTTAGGGTTTCTAGTGTAGGTTTGAACTACGACAGTACCTTAAAAATTTCCAAAAATTCTGTAAGAATTACAGTGGGTTGTCACTTGCTATTCTAGCTTGTTTTAGAATTTGAGGCTTAAAGTACAAAAGCTAGGCTTTAAACAAAAATAACAATAGTTAGGCAAATGGGCCACTTTACACTACAAGTCTTTTATTAAAGTGGGTCCTGACCTAAGGGTTATTTTTGTTGGCCTCTAATAGTGATAATAAGCTCTTGTACCAAAAATGACAGAGAGCAACATGATGGTTATTTAATGGTGGATTTCTAAAGTTTGGTGCAAAAAGGGTGTTTAGAACTAACTTGTCATTTGAAAAATATCAAACAACAGATTTCAGATTTTTCTTAAGTTCTTATTATCAAAACATTAGTTATCCCAAGGGTTGGGGTGTTTTCACTATGAGGTTATTTTTGTAGGGTTTTTCTAAGTTTCCCTTGTTTTCTTAAAATAAAAGGTATCCTATTTATTTTATACTAAACCAGGGTGTGATAGATTTTTCCAGTGAACTATATTGATTAAGTACCCTAACAAAAATAGGTATGCCCTCTGGTTCACTATTTTAATCACATTTTCTATTTTTCTTAACTTTAAGCATAATGCAAAAGAAGGAGTAAAAACTAACTCAATGCAGTGGACAAAGGGGTTTAACATTTTTAAATAGGTCAGTAGGTGGATATAAACTTCTCCAAATTTTTCTAACCCTAGTTAAATAGTACAACCATTTTTCTTGCTATTATTGAGCTTTTGGTCAAAACTATAATTAAATCAGAACCTTATATTTTTCTATAGTACCTATGGGGTTTTATATTTTTCTTAAGTAGGTTACATTATTTAGAGTCTGGCAAAATTGGTTTGACCAAATTTGGATAAACCAAACAGAAGTTATGGGTTTTTAAAGTTTCTGTTTGAATTTAAATCAGGTTTTACTAAGGTTTTTTCTGAAAAAGCAGTTTGCGCCGAGGTCCCTGGGTTTAAACGGAATCAAACCTCGCAGATCTACCCTCGCGCCACTATTCCCCTGAGTCTCTGACATTTCACTTAACCCCCTGACCTTTTCTTCCTCTCACCCGCAGTCCTTCCCCCAACTGAAACAGTAGCCGCGGGAAAGAAAAGGGTGGCGCGGCTTACCGGCGGCGAGGGAGGTCCGGCGAAGGGCAGGGTTTGCTCGGGGAGGTTCTGGCGATCACGTCGAGGTACGGCTCGTCGTCGGGGATGGCCGGAATCACCCGGTCCACGCGCGCAGGCGGGCGAGCTCGTCGGCGGCGTGTGCTCCGGCCTATCCACGACGGTATAGTTCAATCCAAGGGCATAGGGAGCTTCATGGAGGTCTAAGGAGTCTAACCGTGCAAGGAATCGAAGAGAGACTCACCGTGTACCTCGGTCCATGGTTGCCGGCGGTCGGGTGAAGTCCGGTGACCTTGTTCCGGCGTCTTCGGTGAAGCAGAGCCCGATTCTTTGCTCGGGGAGCTTCACTGGTGGGTGCACACTCGTGTCCGAGGTTGGGTGGGACTGTGGAAGGCTGGGCTGGCCGGTCTACGGCGGCAGTGGCTCGGGTGGCCGCGGGCACGTCGCGCACGGGCAAACGGCGGTGAACTGAGCTCCGGTGAGGCTTGAGCGCGTGCGGAGGGGTACGGCCAAGGCTCCTGGGCGTTTTATAGGCGCGGACGCGGACCAGGGCGCTGGCTTGGCTCGGGCGCGGCGCGGGGCTCGCGGGGGCGCGCGCGGGCGTGCTCTGGCGCGGCAGAACGCGTCGAATACGTGGCGGTTTGTTTCTTCCATTGTTCAAACGTCGGCAGAGGTCGCAAACGTGCGAATCTTTGCAAAAGTTCGACGCAGACCTCTTCCTGGCACCTAGGGCTGTCACTCAACTGTGAGACGTCGGGGCAGATATGGCCTAGGGAGGGAGATCTTCGGATGCCAAAACAGGTGTGTCACACTGGGCACTTCGCGACAAAAGCCATGTCATGGCATGTCAAACGTCCGAGTCCCGGGCTCAACTTTTTCCAGTGGGTGCCCTAGGTGGTATGCCACGTTTTTGGTATAAAACACAAGTGGATTTGATGCCATCTTCAAGGTGAACACGGTTGATCCTTAAACTAGGGTTAAAAATGGACTTAGAGAGAAATAGAGAGCTCTAGCTCTCTCTCCACTTAGTGATTTGATTTGGGGTTTCTCCAGGGGCCTTTTTGCAATATTTCCTTCCTCTAATTGCTGGTTATAAGGTTGCTTAAGGTTGGGTTAAAGATCACTCATGTTTTGCACATTTGCTTATTTCCCTTTTTCTTCTTATCCATGGCTTTGAAAAGGAGGGTTCCAGAGGGGTCTAGGGTTTTCCCCCTTTCTTGTCCAAGGTAGCAAATGCACAAAAGCTTACATGGTGCTCTTAGGTCCTTAGAATTCCTGGTTAACACATAATCTCCAAGGTTCTTTGTTCCCCTCAAGTTATTTCCACAAGTGATCACAATCCTTAGCATTCAGGGTATGCTCTAGTCAAGGTAACACCTGAGGTGTTACAATCACTACATAAGGACGTGACTTACAACCAATGAGGCAACAACTACAGTTATGTGGTGTAAGTCATAAGGCTCAAGATCAAGCTCTAAGAAGGAGATCAAGGTCACTAGAAGGAGAACAAGTGTCAAAACCAGAACTGGAAGCAGCCCAAAAGAGCTAAGTTCACCTTGATCTTTAGTTTGGGTTGTTCCTATGTTTGGAGATGTTCTATGTGACCTTTGCAGGATGTTGGAGCCAAGAAATGTCAATCTAGATCAAGTCAAGCCGACTTGATGATTTATGAGTCCAACATCAAAGCTCAAGCATGTGAAATGCTATAGATGTAATAATTAAGAGAAGGTATGTTTCTAGACTTAGTACATTGGTTTTAGTGTACTAATATACTTGTTTAAGTGTTAGAAACAGAAAGAAGAAGAAAAGGAAAGAGGTGCAAAAGGCTTGGCTGTGTACAGCCAAGACTCAGCTCAGTCTGGCATACCGGACTGTCCGGTGGTGCACCGGACAGTGTCCGGTGCGCCAGGTTGAACCCCGATGAACAGGCCGCTCTCGGGAGGAGTCTGGCGACGTACGGCTATAATTCACCGGACTGTCCGGTGGTGCACCGGACTGTCCGGTGAGCCAACGGTCGGCTGGGCCAACGGTCGGCCGCGCAATCCGCGCGTGACGCGTGGTCGAGCCAACGGTCAGATGGGGACACTGGACTGTCCGGTGTGCACCGGACAGTGTCCGGTGCGCCAACGGCTCCAGGACTGCAACGGTCGACTGCGCCATTTATGGAAGGAGATCAGGCACCGGACAGTGTCCGGTGGTGCACCGGACTGTCCGGTGCGCCACCCGACAGAAGGCAAGATTTGCCTTCCTGGTTTGCTTCCAACGGCTCCAAGGCCCCTTGTGCCTATAAAAGGGACCCCTAGGCGCTTCAAGCAACACATAAGCGCAGCCAACAAGTGTAGACTTCACTCGAATCAATTCTCACTCTCCCTTTTGTGTGTAACTCTATAGTTTGTGTAGAAGGCACAGCTATAAGCCTTTAGAGAGAGGAGAAGTGCTGCTAAGAGCTAGAGCAAGGTCTTGAGCGTATCGTTACTCTGCCGAGGTGCTGCCAAGAAGTTTGTAAGCAGCCACGGTGTTGTTGTAACCCAACTCAATAGTGAAAGGCTCTATCTGTCATACTGACAGATCTGAGCAAACGGAGGAAGGAGTTGAAATAGACTCCAAGCCCAGGTGTGGCTAACTCCAACGAGGACTAGCAAGCATTTCAGGCTTGGCCGAACCTCGGGATAAATCCTTGCGTCTGTGTGCTCTGTTCTGTATTGTATCCTGACTCTCTGTCTTACTCGTCTTTATATCTGCACTTCAATACTTATCTGTGGTATAAGCTTTTTTTGAAGTGCAGGACATTTTGAGACAGGATCTTCTATTCCGCTGCAACCTACTCGAAGAGTCTTCTCACTCCACTGCGTATTAAGTCTTCGAGTAGAGTAAGAATTTAAGTTTTAAAGTAATAAGTTTTATTCGCCTATTCACCCTCCCTCTAGGCGACATCCAGATCCTGTTCCCGGGTCAAAGGGAACTTTCAGTAACCCCGTGGTGCGCTGTCGGGTCACAAACACCGACAAGTTCCTCTAGTCAGGATCCTTGAGCGCGTCTTGGTAATAGCCAGGAGTACACCATTCCCTGGGTGCTAACACTATGTATCATATAGTCTCAAGGCTACCTGATTTTCTATATGTTAACACGAGGTCTTTGTACCTTGCAAATACCACAAGACTTTCTTAACGAATTTCTAGTGTTTTATTTCTAGATTCTTCTGAAATCTGCCAAGCACCCTAGTTATTGGAAGGGAAATGGGGTTTAGCTCATTTCTAGATTTGTTTTGGTCCTTAATAACCATCACAATCATTTGGGCTAAGCAATTTGCTAAGTGTATAATCATAGGTTTATAGGATCAATAATTGAGATTATAAGTCAGAAACAGCTCAGACCCGGCCAGAAAGAGGTGTATTTTGGAGAAGATAAACTATTGGTAGTTCAACAACTTTTATAAGTTCCAAACACCCTAGGAACATATCGAGCAACCTAGAAAGTTTGGATAGCTCAGATTTAGTTTTATTACTTTTGGAGCTAAGGTTGATCCAGGATTGGAATGTGAGTTAGAGGAATTAAAATGATCAAGTTCCATGACATAGACTCGCTGGATAGTCTCTAGATATGTTTGTCTAAGTCATAGGAACACCCACAAACACAACCAAATCAAATTGAAGAAGATTTGTCCAAAATGGAGTTAAGTCAGTCTATCCACGGAGCACCGGATCAGTCCGGTGGCACACCAGACCGAGTATACAGAGAGGTCTAAAAATGGACATTGGTTGGCTGGCGCACCGGACCAGTCTGGTGGTGCGCCACACCAGTTTTCCAAGGCGACTGTTTTAGAAGTGTGAAGGCGCTAACACTAGGCTAATCTGGTGGCGCATCGGACCAGTCATATCTCAATGGTCGGAATTCTATATTCAACAGCTAGCTGACGCGGCGAGGTCCGATGAGCCTGACAAGACTGGTCCATGTCAGAACGGTCATCTGCAATGATAGTCTAATAAGGTTATGCACCTACAGAAAAATCAGAAATATGATCACTTAACAAAATGCCTAGTTCACTAATGTAACTACATAAGGCATACTATATGTTAATCGGTGTTGTACTGTGCTGTTTTCAGGTATAATTTAACAAAATGCATAAGATAAAGATGATTCAAGTCAAAGTGTATATGTATCTCTCCATCCAAATATGGCTCTGCACAAGATAAAGATATGGCTATGCAGATGCTGCATGGCACTAATCGTTGCATCTCCATCCAAAATTAAATACAAAATGTTAATCTTTTGAGTTGGAGCTGCTGATCTTTTGTTGTTTTATTGGTCAGCAATACAATATATGCCTATCTCCATCCAAAATTAAAGACAAACCGATCTACCATCGAAGATTTGTCTCCCAGCCAGAGTAATATGGCTATGCAAATGCTTTCTGCTAATGGAGTTGTCAACAACCTCATGGCGAAGACCGTCTTGCTGCTCAGCTGCAGGATGATCAGAGTGTCAGCAACCTAGGATCCAGGAAGCTGAGAATTACAGGAAGGGAAGAAAGGAAGACAGAGTTAGAGAAGAACAGTGGAGGGAAATTCAGAATTGTTTACTGTTTTCTCGTCATCCCCTTTCCCTGCTATCCACACTTCCCTTAAGTATTCCTTAGGAGCGTTTACAAGGTCAGGCCCACTAATTCACCCACTCGCACACGAGAATTTGGCCGGCACACCCGACGGCTCACACACGGCGCAACATGTTACAACGCACTCCAGATACCCACACTCGACCACTGCATCTGAGCTCTCCTCCCGATTGTCACCCTGGTTAGTGGTTACCGGTCATGACATCTAGGTACCTGACATTCCCCTCTCCTTAAGAGGCAGCTTGCCCTCAAGCTGTTTGGTCTGTTAGAACTGGAATAACAGCCACTTGGACTTTCCACATGGTAGTGGCAGAAGGATGCCCATACCGATTGTTCCTCTATTGCAGTTAAAATTTCTGGCTTGTGCTTTTTCCTTAACTCTTGCAATCCCATTTCTCTAACTGATTGAAAGCCTATACAAGCTGTTAATACCAGCTGACTACTGTCAAAACTCAAAAGTAGATCCAGCAAGAGACTGCAGTAGTGTAATTGCATCTCCGGCATCTTTTGTGTAGTATCCATCAAAATAATCATGAAGAACCTCTGCTAAAGCCCAAAATACAGTTTCTTCAGGCATAAGAACAAAAATAGCTCAGCAAAAAGGTTCATGGCCTGGCAGTACCCAACTGATGGATTATGCCTTGCATATACGATTAATAAATGCATCAAAGCATTCCTCCAATTCTCATCTAATGCAGGGTGTCCTGGAAGCAAACCCTTCTCTATCTGCCCTTTCCATTTCTCAGGCTGTGTAACCTTCCTGGGTGCACTTCCCTGTTCGTTGACCACTGGGTCCACTAGGTCCTTTGCCTCCAATGTCTTAGTCCTGTCATCAAGCAATTTGTTGTAGTACCCAGTAAAACTCCGAACACCCACATCCACAATTGCTTGGCATATCTCTCCTCTAAGAGCCATTGGCACACCTCCATGAACCAAGCTCTCAAGCTCATCCCTCCAAGGAAAATAAGACCCACCATTGCCTCCATCCCAGGCAGTACCTGTAGAACCATGAGTTGTCTCCTGTCCAAGTTCCACCTTCTCTGCAACACAAGACTCAACCTCAGCTGGATCTCCATCATCACTCGCTTCTGCAGGCTGACCACCATTTGTGTTATCAATCTCACCAAGAATATCACCAAGTCCCGAGAGACCACAGACTAGACACTGAGGTAAATTCACTAGTGGCCAAGGCGGCTTCCAGATCCAACAAAACGAAGCAGAACAATCATTGGCCCAATTCACTGGATGCTCCCACTGAACTACAACCCTATAATGCCAATTGTCTGCATAGAAGTTCAGAACAGTACCATTAACCATGAAACCTTCAGCTAGCAGCATCTTGAGCACTTTGAGTTGTTCCGTCGGTATAATCACAGATGGAGAACTGATTTCCGACGCTTGAGAAGCCAATATATTCAATGAATCAAACTGCAACAGCATACACTCTTGGACACAAATGAACCCTCGCCATGGAGGCTTCCAGAGAAAACAGAGCTCCCCATACGCATAACATCCATTGCCCATCCAAATGTTGCTGAGCTGAGCAGACCAACACCTGGTGTGCGGTGCGAGTTCAAGCTCCTTGTTCGAACACCCTGCACTCATCAGAGCCATCACTGCAACATCGAAGATATGACATGGATATTTCATCGAACAGTTGGTAGGCACTCTGATGTTGATGGTGCTGGGGACGACGAGCAGGTGCTGCTGCTGATCACGGCGCGGTGCCT
Organism: Zea luxurians; assembly: GCA_029449295.1. NCBI lineage: Eukaryota > Viridiplantae > Streptophyta > Magnoliopsida > Poales > Poaceae > Zea > Zea luxurians. Next base: position 8,273,569 of record JAOPSE010000049.1, on the reverse strand, counting down.
GCTGGGGAAGGAGGTGCGGGAGCGGATGCTTGACAAAGTCGACGAGGTGCGGGAGAAGATCACGGATCTGACCAGCCTTCTGTTCCTGTACGCCCCAACGCCGGTGTTGCGGCAGTGTGATAGTGTGCGCGCAGCGCTCGCGAGTATCTTCGCCGAGGTCGTCCGGTCGCGCAGGCGCTCCTCCATCCGAGCCGGAGACGACGACGTGCTGCAGAGCCTGATGGAGGCCAGGTACAGGGATGGGCGCGACACGACCGAGCCCCAGGTCATGGGGCTGGTGGTCGCCATCATCTTCTCCGGTAAGCACACGAGCTCGGCCACCAGCACGTGGATGGGCGCCCAGCTCCTGCGCCACGCGGAGTGCATAGAGGCGGCTCTCGACGAGCAGTGGAGGGTCGTGGCGGAGCACGTGGACGAGGCTGGGCTCGTCGGTGGAAGCGGTGGAGGGTTTGTCCCAGTCGTTAGTGATCTCCGCATTGGCAGCGTCATCACCATCGAAGAGTCCGCCCTAGTTGTCGGCGGTGACGGGCTCCTCGTAGCACGTTGGAGTCGTCGCCGCTATCGAAGAGGTCGACCGATGCGTGGGACTCGACTCGCGGACGCCACGACTCCAGCGCGCCGACGTGAGTTGCCACAGCAGGCTCCACGGCATCGAGGCGCTCGGTGGTGGCCGAGAGTTGGATCCCGAGATCCGCCCGCGAGGGTATGGGATCCTCACGGGCAAACACCTCCTCCAAAGAGCGAATCGACGCGGAATGGAGCGAATCGCAGAGCTGCTCGTCGGAGTTGACGCCTCGGCAGAAGAGGCCGCCCCAGTCGTCGGTGATCACCTCCTCCGGTGAGCTCCCAACCTCCGCGGTAATGACACCCGAGTGCTCGAACAGGCCACCCCAGTTGTCGGCGGTGACGGGCTCCTCGTAGCGCAGCTCGACGTGCGGTCGCCACGATTCCAGCGCGCCGACGCGAGTTGCCGCAGCAGCCTCCACGGCATCGAGGTGCTCGGTGGTGGCAGATTCGAGCGAAGCCCAGCGCGCATCCTGTGCCGACAACCGGTCACAGATCGCGCGCAGGAGCCTGGACTGCTCCTCGAGCGCAATGGTCAGACTAGAAACGGCAGCACCCTCCATGCCCAGAGATCAACGGCTTTGATACCAATTGTCAGCAACCTAGGATCCAGGAAGCTGAGAATTACAGGAAGGGAAGAAAGGAAGACAGAGTTAGAGAAGAACAGTGGAGGGAAATTCAGAATTGTTTACTGTTTTCTCGTCATCCCCTTTCCCTGCTATCCACACTTCCCTTAAGTATTCCTTAGGAGCGTTTACAAGGTCAGGCCCACTAATTCACCCACTCGCACACGACTACACGAGAATTTGGCCGGCACACCCGACGGCTCACACACGGCGCAACATGTTACAACGCACTCCAGATACCCACACTCGACCACTGCATCTGAGCTCTCCTCCCGATTGTCACCCTGGTTAGTGGTTACCGGTCATGACATCTAGGTACCTGACACAGAGTAGCACAACCTCTATCCATGCCACATTGCGGCTGCAGCCATGGCCGACTCACTCACTCAGACAGAGAACCCAGCCACTGCAGTTCATGTTGCGCCTGCAAGCGAACGCAGGCCGTGATTTTTTAGTGCTCCTTCACCTGGTCAACCACAGTTCATGTTGTGCCTGCAAGCGAACGCAGGCCGTGATTTCTTTAGTGCTCCTTCACCTGATCGATTAACACGCAAGAATCAAGTTGTTCCCACGGCACAGGACGTCTTAGTCCTAATAGGAGAACAGGCAACGACAAGCAGAGAACAGACAACGTCAAAGGATCATCCTCCTTCCCTCTCTCCTCTGTGGCTGCAGACAGCGTCACCGGCTCCTGGTCCGCTGCCGATGCGTCCCGGCGATGGAGAGAGGCGACGTGGGGACAGAGTAGAGATGACAATGGGTACCTGCGACCCGATACCTGATAGGTACTTACTCCATCCATTAGGGTATGTATGTAGGCTAAATATTCTACCCGTGGGTATGTTATTGGACAAAAATCTTCACCCAATGGGTAAACGGGTATTAGAACGTTCTGCCTTCACCCATACCCGTTAACCCATGGGTATAAAATACCCAATATAAACTTAGCCAAACATGAACTTGGACTTTAGCCATCCATCTTTTTTACTATTTAACAATTTTTTAGGCCATAATGTCATAGAAGGCTTAACGACAATTTAATGACCATGTAATGGAACATGTAATGTGCTATGTAGTACTATCCTAGTGTTACTACTTTATCCAATTATCTTTGGTGTGTTGAATGGATGGTTAAATGATAATAGAAATTTTGTAATGGTATTTAGATAGATATACTTGACATTTGTATAATATAATATTTTAATAGATGTTTAATTTTTGTGGGTACGGATGATCCGATGAGTGACCCATGTATATGGGTGACCCGATAGGATTATTTTTGTGTCGTGGATATGAGTATTGGGTAGTAATACCCGGTGGGTATTTACCCATTGCCATCTCTAAGACAGAGCGTGTGGAGATGGAGGGCGATGGAGCATGGGCGCGTGAGCAGTAACAACAGATCTCAGCCACCACAAACCTAGCCGCTATGCTGCTGCTGGACTGGCGCAAGGACGATATCAGTGTTTTAGTTAAAAATAAAACAGTGGATGATATCAAATATGTAACCAACCGTATAGGCTGCAGCATTAACAGGCGCAAGGACAGGTTGGGTTGGTAGTAGAATGAATTGAGGGGATTATATTTTTTGCTAGTCAAAATTGAGCAGAAAGGATTTAAAATCTCCGTCAATCCTCTTTTCAAATCTCCGAATGGGCCTTCTACGCATCCTTCCTCAGTTATGGGTTACCCTGGACCGGACACACGCACACTGGGCCGAACTAGAACGACCCGTCTGCTCCTTGTCGCTGACGCAGTAACGCTGATGGAGGTTGTGGACCTGGACCACGCACCATCGACATACACACACCAGCTGTGCTTACGCTACGCGGTCGCCAACCGCTCCCCACCGCCAGCCGGATCTCCTGAGAGGCGACTCCGCGACTGCGCGACGGCAACCCTGCTCCTCCGCCGGTGTCCTCCCGCACGATGAGCCGCAGCGGGCCTCGCCGCGGCATCTTCGATGGCCTCCCCATCCCGGCCGACAAATCCGTAAGCCCCCTTCTTTGCTTCCCCACCGTCGTTCGTTCCTCGCGTTGGATATTCCGGAACTGTAGTCGTCGGAAATGCTAATTCCCGTCGTCTCGGTGCGGGGGCGCAGTACCTCAAGGAAAGCCTGTCGCGGATCGACGAGAGCTGGGCGGCCGCGCGGTTCGACTCGCTGCCGCACGTCGTGCACATCCTCACCTCCAAGGACCGCGAGGGCGAGATCCAGTTCCTCAAAGAGCAGAGCGACCTCATCGAGGACGTCGTGGACGAGGTCGTGCACGCCTACCACCACGGCTTCAACAAGGCCATCCAGAACTACTCCCAGGTTCGTCGCAGTCCGCCCACCCACCTAGGAATCCCTTTCGTTTTGTTTATTTCCCTGATGGTGAGGACCGAGGAGCCCTCTAGCCATGTGTACCTAAAGTCAAATGGCTGTAGGTTTAATTTCCGTTTTCCTCTTCATTCATGCGCCGTGGCTACAGATCCTGCGGCTGTTCAGCGAGTCTGCAGAGAGCATTACCGGCCTCAAGGGGGAGATGGAGGAGGCGAAGAAGCTGCTTGGCAGGAAGAATAAGCACCTCGGCCAGTTGTGGTACCGCTCCCTCACACTGCGCCATGTGCTATCCCTTTTGGATCAGGTCGAGGATGTTGCCAAGGTTAGTGTGTAAGCATCGTCCCTTCCAATTATGTGCTCTTGCCGACAAGATCATGGGCATGTTTCGTTCTCGGTTCCAATTGGCCTTTGGCCGATCCAAATTTTGGCTGGCCAAACTGTCTCGACGTAGAGCTCTGTGAGTAAACTAGTATCCAAATGCTGACAGTCAGAATATATGAACCATTTTCAATCATCTATGGAAAGGAGAAGTCTAGGAGATCGTGCATGGTGCATTATTATATTGTACGCACACGAGCAAATTTCATGCTGAACAGCTAACCTTTCCACCTTGGACTTCTTGCACAATCTAAGTAGGCGGATTTAGTAACCATATCGTGAATATGTGTCTGATACATATTCTTCTAGGGCTCTTGCAGAATCCAATGGTTTATGGATTATGTTTTGACCTTCCTTCTGTTAAAGATCCGCGACAAAGTTTCTAAGTTGAGTTTGATCTTTGAAGTGCAAAATTGTTTTGATCATACCTTGAAGACATCCTAAAAGCAGGTTTGGGATCATATAACGAGTTTTTAATGAGATAAACAAGTTCTAGGGTCAAAGGCAATATGAATGGCATGTTAGATTCAAGTATTCAACAAGATCTCTAGGAGTAGATCAGTGGGGTAAACTGTGTTCTATAGGGTAATTTCGGGTTCTTAACTAATAGTTCAAAACAATATTAGATTGTTACCGTCAGTAGGAAGCGCAGGTGTGTTGGAGGATGCAGATCTGGCTGCCATTAGGTTTGTTGGTGAAGACTGCGCTAGGGCAGCAACAGTCGGTGCAGCGAGGTTAGCAACAGCGAAGAACGGCGGTGTCTTCCCGTCACTGGCTGCACACCCTCTCTAAGATCGGTGTTAGGGTTTGTCGGTGGGGAATGCGGCTCTAGCGAACTGCGTCATCTAAGCCGCCGGCCCCCACCCTTTTATTTATAGCGCAGTGTGACAGTGGTCCACCAACCATGTAGGGTTGGGCACCGTCGATCAGGGTGTGATCAAAGGCCCAAGATGACCGTTGGCCCATCTTGGTGGAGATCAATCCAACATTCTCCCCCTTGATAAGTGCGTAGAGCATGTTTCATCGTCACGGTCAATTGCCGATAGATTTAACAGCTGCAATACACATCTCTGGTCTGAAACAGTTACATTAACTTTAGGCCCTTTTATAGTCCAGGAATCATAGGCTTTCCCTTAAACCCATGCCAGCTACATGTTCTCTGAACACGTTGGGTAGTAAGCCTTTAGTAAGCGGATCCGCGAGCATCTTTTTAGTTCTTATATGCTCAAGAATTACTATTTGATCCCGGACTTTATCCTTCACAACATAGTATGTGTTTGGCAGCACCACTTGACCTATTGTTGTGAGCATAGTAGCATACCATAGTTGTTAAGGTGGCAAGGCGAGGTAAGGCGACTGACCCCATTTTTATCTTTTAAGCGATAAAGTGTGAGGCGTAAAATAGAAAAAATATTGATATTTGAGAAAGTATTATGATACAAACATTAATAGAGAAAAGGAAAATAAAAATAAAAACCTAGCTTCCAGCCTACAAATCAGAACAAAAGCCCACTAGCCCCATTAAAACTAGGTTAAGCCCACCTCATCTCCCTCTATCTTCTGCCAGCCACCTCACTCCCTCCTCCCAGCGACCCAACCGCCTCTCCCTCTCTCCCAGCTGGCATCTCTCCCTCTCCCCCTCTCCCCGCTGGCTCCCTCTCTCTTGTGTCGGCCACTGCTGGAGGAGCTACCGTCACGCCGCTGCTGGAGGAGCCGCCGCCGTGCCGCTACTAGAGGAGTCGTCGTTGTGCTGCTGCTGGAGCCGCCGGTGGCCTCTCCCACTCGCCTTAGGTGCAAGCGTAAGGCGAGCAGGACGCTTTACGTCGCCGAGGCGCCTTACCGCCTAGGCGACGCTTAAGCGTCGCCTTGGGGACGCCTTAACAACTATGGAGCATACTGTACTGCTGGATCATTATCACGATATAACTTTAATGTTTTATGTATGCTGTCGACCACCTTTAAACCGGGTATGAACTTCTTTAACCAGTTCACCTGCCCCGAGGCCTCAAAACATGCTACAAACTCGACATACATTGTGGACGATGTAGTGACGATTTGTTTTGAGCTTTTCCATGAAATAGCTCTACCTGCGAGAGTGAACACATACCCCGACGTGGATTTTCTATCATCTCCCGCATAATCAGAATCTGCATACCACACTATCTAGAGCGAATATGTTCTTCTATACGTCATCATGAGGCCTTTCATGCCTTGCAAATATCGCAAGACTTTCTTTACCAATTTCCAGTGCTCAATCCCTGGATTACCTGCCAAGCAATCCAGTAACAAAAGCTAACTCATGGCGTGTGCACACTTGAGCATAGCGCAGGCTTTTGACAACAAAAGTATATGGAACCACTTTCATTTGATCGAGCTCTTACTGGTTCCTGGGGCATTGAAAATCTCCATATCTGTTGCCCTTGACTATCGATGCAGGCAATGATTTGAAGTCGCCTGGTCGAACCCTGAGACCGACCAGGCGACTAGTCGCAATTAGGCTACGACCAGGGCAATTAGTCAACCCCTAGTCGGTCCCTGGTCGTCCTAGACCTTTTATACTACTAGTTATACTTATATAGGTATAAATATATATAAATATACCTATATACATTATATAAATTAGAACAAACAACTAGGATAAACAAAATAATACTCCCTCCGTCCCACTATATAAGGCACAACCACCTCTGGTTCAAAGACCAAGAAATGTATTTAATTGTGTCTATACCATTGCATCGATATACGTATACATAGAGAGAGCACGCCTTATATCGTGGGACAAGAACAAAAAGTGGTTACGCCTTATATCTTGAGACGGAGGGAGTAGATTGCTTTATTGTCTGTAGAGGGCAAGCACAAACATAGTAGCAAGTCACTACTTAGCATTGGCTTAGGATTGAAGCATAGTTCTTAAAGCGTTAAGGCGAGGTGCTGCGTTCCACCACCTTCTGGACGCCTAGGCGACGACAAGGCGAGGCAAGGTGACGCCTTATTATCATATGAAGCAATAAAATGGCAGCAGGGTGGAGGGAGAAAAAGAAAAAAAAGAGAGGGAGGGAGAAGGGAGAAAAGGAGAAGAGAAGTGGAAGGGGAAGGAAAAAAAGGCCTACCAGCCCACTTAGATAGCGCATCATCCCAGCCCATATGCCCATCCCTGTCTTCAGGGTTTAGGTTGCCCATCCCTCTCATCTAAAAAACTCCCCATGTTGCTGCCCTGCTCCCTCACGTCGCCGCCTTGCTCTGCTGCTTCTTCGCGCCGTCGCCCTGCTCCCTCACGCCGCCGTCGCGTACCCCTTCAATCTCTCTCCAACGTCGCTCCCCTACCCTTCGAGGTCCCTCCAAAGCCGTCGCCGGGACATAACACCGCCGCTCATCCAGCACCGCCGCCTTCTCCTTCAAGCTCCGTCCAGCGCCGCCGCTGCTTCCCCTCCCTCCCTTCCTCCATGTCCCATTCTGTATGGCGGCGGTGGACGACAAGAGTTTTTGAGCACCTGGACGCTTAGGCGACGCCTTAAAAACCATAGGACAGCAAGCCAACAACCATCTACTATCGGCACTAGCAGAACTACAGAGAAGGGGGAGCATGAGGAACCTTGAGATGATGAGCTCATCTAGTCAATGGTGCTGGAGAGTGGAGACTGGAGACGTCGGTAGCCTGTCACAGTTGCCGGTGGTCTATCATAGCCGCCAAAGAGCATGCAGAGGGGTGCGGGCGCCGATTAATGGAGCATGCCAGCAAGGGGCACAGGTGCGTAGCCGCAGGTGCAACCGTCGGTGCTAGAGGTCTGGAGCGCAGGGGTAGCCACCGACGACTAGGTCTGAAGGCTGGGGCAATTGGGCAAGAGAGGATGCTTACACTAGTTTTGGCGGCTAGGTATTGGCAGAGGAGAGGCCAGTCTAAATAATCTTGTAGATGGGCTGAAAATGGCCCAATTCTAAAACTCTAGCCGTGGCGACAAGGAAGCACTAAGCGGACGATTAATCGCCCTAATCGGCGACTAGTTGGACTACTAGGACGACTAGCCTGGCTAATCGAGTCGTCCGGCTAATCGAGCACAAACAGACGACCAGTTCGACTAATCGCGATTAGCTGGACTACTTGAAATCATTGGGTGCAGGTGATGCATTACATTTGTGCATATTGAACTTCTTTAAAATCTTTTCTATGTATAACTTTTGGCATAGTCCCAACACCCCTTTTGTTCTATCTCAGTGAATCTGTATGCCCAAAACAAAAGATGCTTCACCAAGATCTTTCATGTCAAACTTTGAGGACAAAAATTTCTTTGTCTCCAATAGTAGATTGACATCACTACTAGCAAGTAAGATATCATCCACATACAAGATAAGGAAGATGCACTTTCCATTCTTAAGCTTTGCATATACACAGTTGTCCTCAACATTTTCTTTAAACCAAAAATCTTTTATTGTTCTATCAAACTTCAAGTATGAAGCTTGTTTCAAACCATAAATCGATTTCTTTATGCAGCATCCCATGCCTTCTTTTCCTTTCACAACAAAACCTTTCGGTTGTGCCATGTAACAATTTCCTCCAAATCCCCATTGAGGAATGTCGTCTTTACATCCATCTGATGTAACTCTAAACCATAGTGTGCCACTAATGCCATTAAAATTATGAAGGAATCCTTACATGTGACTGGAGAAAATGTCTCATTGTAATCAATTCCTTCTCTTTGTGTAAAACCTTTTGCCACAAGTCGAGCTTTATGTCTTTCAATATTCCGTTGGGAGTCGAGTTTTGTTCTGTAGACCCATTTACAGCCTAATGTTTTGGCTCCTTTAGGAATTGTTTCTAAATCCCAAACTTTATTGGGATTCATTGATTCCATTTCTTCTTCCATGGCTTTAAGCCACTTTGATGAGTGCTCGCTTCTCATGGCTTCTTCAAATGAGGTGGGACCCCCCATTTGAAGTCCTTCGATGTTATACACCTCATAATCATCATGAATAGCTGATCTTTTAACTCTTTGAGACCTTCTTGGGGCCTCTACATTTGGCACATCTTCTGTTTGGGGCCGTTGTTGCTCCCCCTCACTTGTGGCATCATTTTCTATAGGATCCTGAAGGACAGGTTCCTCATGTTCATTCATTGTCGCCACAGGAGAACTAACAACAGGTATTGTCACTACAGTGTCTTGCACTGTTCGTGCAATAAGAACAGGTAATTCAAAAAATGGTTCCTGAATCATCGGAGTGGGCACATATACCCGCTTCTCCTCAAGATCAATTTCTCGACTTACCATGCCCCCCTCATCATTTCATCCTCTAGGAACACAACATGTCTCGTTTATACAAACTTTGTATATATGTCTGGACAGTAGAAACGAAAACCTTTTGATCTTTCTAGATAGCCAATGAAATGGCAACTTACTGTTTTGGGATCTAGTTTCCCAATGTTTGGGTTAAATACTTTAGCTTCAGCAGGACTCCCCCTTACACGTAAGTGGTTTAGTGAGGGTACTTTTCCTGTCCACAACTCATACGGTGTTTTGGGCACCGACTTACTTGGTACTCTATTGAGAATACTAATGGCGGGTTTTAATGCCTCCATTCATAAACTCAATGGCAAGGTAGAGTAACTTATCATACTTCGCACCATATCCATCAGGGTACGGATATGCCTTTTAGCTACTCCATTCTGCTGAGGTTCGCCCGGTGTTGAGTACTGGGCTACTATACCATTTTACTGTAAGAACCTTGCAAAAGGTCCAGGAACTTGGCCATATGGGGTATGCCGACCATAGCACTCTCCACCACGGTCAGATCGGACTACCTTAATCTTTGAATTATGCTGATTTTCAATTTCAGCCTTAAATATCTTAAATTTATCCAACACTTCTGTTCTTTCTTTGATTGGATAAATGTAGCCAAACCGAGAATAATCATATGTGAATGTTATGAACGAGTCAAAACCATCCACACTTTTCACAGGAAATGGACCACATATGTCCGTATGAATTATCTGTACAATTTCTGTGCTTCGTTTAGCATCCTTTTTAATTTTTTTTGTATACTTTTCTTTAACACATTCTCTGCATTGTTATAAAACTAAGAACTCTAATGGAGGAAGAATATCATTCTTAACTAGTCTCTATTCTCCCCCTCGAAATATGGCCTAAACGATAGTGCCATAATTTCGACGACGCATTATGAGTTCTCTTTCGTTTTCTATTTTCATTCAGAGACGAGGATACTTTTTCATTCATAACACTTACAGGATTGACATTTTCATGAAGTGATAACAAATAAAGATATCCCTTTTGAAAAGCAAGACCAACACTTTCTTTATTGCAAAATATCTCACATTTGCCATCTCCAAAACGACAATCAAAACCATCATTGTCCAAACATGAGACATAATCAAATTCGTCTGTAAAGAGGGAACATAAAGAACATCTCTAAGTACAAGTATGAAGCCATTAGCAAGCTCTAGAGGAAGGTCGCCAACAGCTTCAACATCTGCTTGTACTCCATTTGCAACTTTAATGTGTCTTTCTTTTCTTTGCATAGTCCTCATCAAACAGAATCCATGTAAAGAATTAGCAACATGGACAGTTGCCCCTGAGTCAATCCACCAAGTAGATTTTGAATACTGTACATACATGGATTCATTAATGAACGTAATAATGTTCTCACTATTCTTTGCCATGATTGACTTTAAGAATTTAGGACAATCTTTTTTGTAATGTCCTGTCTTCTTGCAGTGGAGATATTGATCTTTGTTTACCACAAACTTTTTCTGTTGAGGCTGATGCTGCTGAGGAGCCTTTCCCTTTGACTTTGCGGGAGAGTTGGCATTGACATTAAAATTTCTTTTCTTATTATCTTTAACATAGTGGAGAGTGCCACCATTGGCGGCTTTCATTCTCTCCTCTTCTTGCACACACATAGCCATACAACGTTCAAGATCCCACTTCTCAGGTTGAATGTCGTAGTTGACAACAAAGGTGTCGAACTCTTTTGGCAATGAAGCAAAAATCAAATGGACCAGGAATTCATCCTTAACATGCAAATCCATTGGTTTAAGCTTTGAGTTCATATGACCCATTTTTATTATGTGCTCTCTTATGCTGGTGCCATTGCCTCCTCCAGAATACCTCTCTGTCATCAGCTGCTTTATCAACTGAGTTGCATATGTCTTTGAAGAGCCATAGAACTGACCCTTTATTCTTTTGAGGTATTATGTGACAACGTCACACTCTGGAATTGAGCTCGCAATAGTAGGCTCAATTGTATTCTTTAGCACTAACATGCACTTGCGCAATGAGGTTGGCAACGGCAAAGAACGGCGGTGTCTTCTCGTCACTGGCTGCGCATTCTCTCTCAGATCGGTGTTAGGGTTTGTCTGGGGAGTACGGCTCTAGGTAACTGCGTCCTCTAAGCCGCCGGCCCCCACCCTTCTATTTATAGCGCAGTGTGACAGGGGCCCACCAACCATGAAGGGTTGGGCGCCCCCGATCAGGGCGCGATCAATGGCCCAAGTTGACCGTTGGGCCCATCTTGGTGGAGATCAATCCAACATGACACTTGCTTGAAAGCCACTTTTCAGCATGATGCATGCACTTCTTGACATAGGCCATGCCTTGGTCCAAGCCAATCCCAAGTCAACTTTTTTTGAGCTTAGAAATAGGCCCAACTTTGGCTCAGTCAAACGTTGTGATGTTCAAGCTTGGTTCAAGAAAGCTCAAAAACTTTACTTTTGTAAATCTTATATAAAAGCATGACTGGAGCTTGAGCTCAGCCTCACATAATGTCTCATCTTATTTTTTTCTTCTCGAATGCACATGCCTCATCTTAATTACAATGCCTCATACAAAAGTTGGCCAATAGACTCACCTTGAAAAGTTCGGAGGTAAACATCTGGTGGAAAAAAATCTAGGACAAGTAGAATTAGCTTTAGTCATACAATTTGTTATCGAGCTATTTACTCCATTCTATCTACTTTCAACCTTAATTGTATCTTAAACTTGAGGTAGTTATTCTCTGCTAACATGGTGAATAGCACAGGTTCCTGCTCGAATTGAAAACTTAATGGCAGAGAAGCAGCTGTATGCTGCAGTGCAATTGCAAGTCCAATCAGTTCTGATACTAGAACGAGAAGGCCTTCAAGCGGTTAGTCGCTACACCAATTATAATTTGTTTCATGCTTTACCTTTCTGAAAATTTGGGCAAGGGTTATCTTGTGTTTACCTTGCATGTACCTTTCAGTTCATATATTGTATGCTTTGCTTATCCAACAAAATGCTAAACTGCACTTGTGCTGTCATTGCATTGTAATAGCCATGGATTAGTACATGAACTCAATAGGTTCCGGAGTATTTATGTTGAAATGCCAGTTTAATCATCATCCCTTATGCAAAATTTGTACCTGGACATTCAACTCAGAATATGTCCAGGATTCAAATTTTCTGTTAGGCTGTGTTTCTCATTTGTGGGTAAGGAGCCATTTTGCTGTGCCCCTTCTGATGAATGGATAAATGTGTTGGGTACCTAGCTAGTCTTAGTAGTTATACCTCTGATGAAAAGTTGAAAATGATGAGTAATGCAAATATTGAAGTTAGTAAGAATTCTATCAGCGGGGTATATGAAATGGCGTCAAGCATCGGGAGTCCTATGCGACAAGAGGGTGCCACAGAAGTTGAAAGGCAAGTTCTATAGGATAACGATTAGGCCTGCTATGTTATATGGGGCTGAGTGTTGGCCTACTAAGAGACGACATATACAACAACTAAGTGTCGCAGAGATGCGTATGTTGTGTTGGATATGTGGGCACACAAGATTGGACCGAGTGAGAAACGATGATATACGCGATCGGCTAGGAGTAGCGCCAATTGAAGAAAAGCTTATTCAACACCGGTTGAGATGGTTTGGGCATGTCCACCGGTGACCCCCAGAGGCACCGGTGCACAGAGGCATCATAAGATGAGACAGTAATGTGAAGAGAGGTAGAGGACGACCAAACTTGACATGGGAGGAGGCAATCAAAAGGGACTTGAAGGAATGGAATATCCCAATGGAGTCGTGTTTGAATAGAAGTGCTTGGAAAGAAGCTATCAACGTGCCCGAACCGTGGTTAGGCCATTTTCCTTTTAGTGCTCTCAAAAGCTTTTCCCCTCCCCTTTCTCTCTCTTTCTCTTTTTGGTGACATCTTGTTGGGTTTCAACTCTAGCCTACCCCAACTTGCTTAGGACTTAAAGGCTATGTTGATGTTGATGTTGATGTTGATGAGTAAGAATTCTATCAACTTTCTTGTCACCCATGCTTTAACTTGATGGATATATATTGATGAATTTGTTAAAACTTTAAATGAGCAGTGGTTGTGGGCTTGTGGCTATTAAATAGATTTAAACACTTGCACATTAGTTCCCAGAGTGATGACAGAACATATTTTATGTGGTTCAAGACAACTGTGTAGCCTAACATGAGCTAGCAAATTCTTCTAATCTTCTTCCAATATAGCAATGTCACAAGCTAACAAAAATTTAAAGGTAGGTGCTCTTCAAGATGTTCGTTCTGATCTAACAAAGCTGCGAGGAGTACTATTCTACAAAATTTTGGAAGAGTTACATGCCCATTTGTACAACAATGGCGAATATAGGTATGCTTTTATTTCTTCTCGCCTTCTTTGATGATATTAGATTCGCAGTTGTTTCTGTAGCCGCTTCTTTTTTTATGTTACATTCTTTCTACAGCATATCACATATATTTACTTAAGTCTGTTGGCACTGTTCACTGATCTGCTCTGAAAATCTCATTTTGACGTGATTTCTTGGTAACTCCTTTGGTGGTAAATAATATGTGTCATGCAATTGACTTCTTTGATTCCATCATTGATCAAACATTTGTTCACTTTCCAAGATTTTCTGTGCAGCTCTGCAGCTTTAAGTATGGTTGACAGTGAGCAAGTACCGACTTCTACAGCTACTGGGCGATTGGTAAACAGCATGCAACCTCTTTCAAGGAGAACTAGATCAATTAAAGGTGACAACCATATTGGTGGGCCAGTAGATGGGTTTCCAAAAGTTAGTTCTGTTGATGGAGGGTATGTTCAACTTCCTACGCTTTCTAGCATTTGATGCATATGCCTTTTGGTGACTTGATCCTGTGCCCAAGGGTCTGAATGCATTTCACTCTGGTGACTTCTAGGCAAAACATTTGAAAGGTGATAAATGACCAAAAAACTGCAATTTGTCATGAATATTAGATATATAGATTATTGTGTGATCTCCATGAATTATGTTAAGAATTTGTAGCATTTATATCATACTACTGTAATTCAATAATTATGGTCCTTTCTTAAATGGATGGAATTACATTAGCAACTTGTGCGTCTGTTTTTTTTTCAGCTCTTCGTTTGATGGCCCAGATGATAATAGCTTAGACATGAGTGAAAGTGATGGACACACTCGAAAGGATTCGAAAAGTTTTTCTCGTGAAATCCCAATTTTTCTTTCCTATGCTACACCAGATGAGTTTCTTGTATGTCTTTGTTTCTAAATCCATGGTGGTGTAATCGTTTCCTATCAAGTTTCCTCACTTATATTTATTTGTTTGAATGCTTCTTTAGGAATCAATGATAAAGGCAGATGCTCCCCTTAATGTGAAGTACCTGAGAACATTGGTACAATGCTTATCCATGCTTGGAAAGGTTGCAGCTGCAGGAGCTGTAATATGGTACTTCTCATCCTATCTGTTTTTCAATTTTCTTACAGAAGAATAAGTTCTGTGTGTTATCTTTTATCGGTTTAGATTTATTGGAGAGGGAAAGGGAGAGGAAGAGGTCAGCTGTGGCTGAGGAAGTGCTGCAGTACTGTGCACAGTACTGCTGGCGCTACAGTGTTTGCGATGAACACCAACACGGAAGGGAGTGGGAAATCCATTCTATCGTCCTCTATTTATAGACTCAACTTGGCACTCAAGCCACCCTATAGAGGGGATTTTATAAACATAATCCTCTACTTCTTAACTTATCAAACCACTTGCTTAACAAATAGTTTATTGGAAATTGGAATACTCTTCTAGAAGGTTCTGCATGGTCTAGCACAACCCATGGCTATCTGGAACTTAACATTGTCATAATGGTTATCATAAAAATTTCTTCTAGAGAACTAGGCCATCCTTATTTATTACTTAATACATGGAAATATGTACAAATATCATTCTTATTAATTAGTACAGCTGTACTAGAACAAGCTCTGTAGTCCCTTCCATCCTGTATAGATACAATTAGAACTACCTTATGGCGATAGTATTTTAACCCATGACAAAAACATGTTGTTTACTCATGTTAGAAAGATTTCTTTAGAACTCCATTTTGTGGTTTATAAGAAGATAATCTTGCATGTGCTATTTTGATTTTCACTTTAACTTTTGGGCTGATTTTAACTAGTAGCATTTTCATGATAGCCAACGAGTACGCCCTACAATCCATGATGTTATCACTTCAAAGATTAAAGCATGTTCTGAAGACGCTTCAAAATCCAGTATGGGCAAAGCTGCAAAAACGAATGATGTGTTGCATTCAAATGGACCCACTCCCCGGTTTCAAATGTTCACACAGAAAACAAAGAGTGGCGCATCTGTAATGGCAGCCCAACTAGTTGTCAGTCCCATTTCGCCGACTATGGCACCCACTGGAGATGCTCAGCGTGCAGCTACTCAACTTCTTAGATCAATATTTGAATGTCTTGTAGAGATACTTGGTAGGTGCTAATTATCAGTTAGTTTGGTTTCATACAAACCTGTATCTTATTGATTCACAAACATTGAAATTTATTTTACTTGTCAGAGAACCATATTATTGTTGGAGAGCTTCTTGAACAAAAATCAACTTCTGAGGTTGATAATGTAAACACACCTCATATTGCAAATGGGGATGCAAGCTGGAATCCAGACTCTGAATCTTTCCAAGCTACTGGTGGTTTCAGTGTTGCATTCTCTCTATCAGTCGTGCAGGTATCATTTTATACTACCTGCTTACCATGTTTACTGTGATATGATTTTTTAATATCCAATCCATACATTTTGTACCCTCTTAATGGAATGACATGCAACTCTCTTGCATCGTCGGAGAAAAAAAATCACATGCATCCATTCATGTTTTTGAATTTGGTACAATATCATGCTTTTTTTATTTGGGAAGGTTTGATGTAATGAGCCTGTTAATCAGTAGTGTGGGTTTTTGAATTCTTATGCCTTCCTTTCTTATCTGTGTTTCTTTTTGGTTAGAGTGAGTGCCAGCAACTTCTGTGTGAAATTTTGCGGGCAACTCCAGAAGCAGCTACTGCTGACGCAGCTGTCCAGACAGCTAGGCTTGCAAATAAGGATCCAGTGAAGGAAAAGAGGCAAGTATTCGCCTGAGTGGCCTTCTACATGGATCACTATAATTTACTTGCATATTTTTTTTTCTCGAACACGCAGGAGAGCTGCGTATCATTATATTAAAAGAAGAAATAAACAAGGTCTAAAATAGACCGGGGTACAACTGACGCCTTACGGCGGCCTGAACGAAACTAGCATAGACTGACTCATCTATAAAACTCTAGGCTACATGAGAGAGGGAGGCAACAAGGGATGTCAACCCCTTGGCCCCGCGCTCATCCCCCACATGGATTAGGAAATTAGCAACATTAGGGGAAAGACCATCAAAGATGCATCTGTTCCGGTGATTCCACAAAATCCAAGCGCCCAGCATAATGAGGGAGTTTAGGCCATCTCTGAAGGACCCCTGAATAGCTTCATTAGCTTGATGCCACCACTCCATAAAATTAATATTCGTTGGTTGGGGGGCCAAACCCTGCAGCCCGAATTGCCTTAGAAGGAGGAACCAACATTCTCTTGAGAAAACGCAATTCACAAGCAGATGGTCAATTGTCTCCCTCTCCTGCTCACATAAAGGACATTTTTCCGGATGATCCAGCCCCCGCTTCTCAAGTCTATCTGTTGTCCAACATTTTTTGTGAGCCACCAGCCACAAGAAGAATCGACATTTGGGCGGAGCCCAAGTTTTCCAAATCCGCTCAAAAGGTTCAAACTCCACAGATCCAATGAAGAGCCCCTCATAAGCAGCTTTAGTCGAATATTTGCCATTAGCAGCCAACCGAAAAATATGTTTGTCCTCCTTATGGGGGTCCAGATCAACATGAGCCACCAAATCCCAAATACGCAGGAAGTCTGCAAGTGCACCAACAGATAAACTCCCAGGAATATCATTAATCCAGCCATTATCCTCGATCGCCTCCTGAACTGTCCTTTTGTTAATCAGCTTCTTAGGAATGGTCTCAATAAGTCGGGGAGCGACATCCCCAATCCGCTGCCCACCCAACCATCGATCACTCCAGAAAAGGGTAGAAGCTCCATTTCCAATCTCAGAATACAAGGCTACTTGTAGAAACTCTCGAATTTTTTTCGGGGTATGCAAAGGCAGGGATGCCCAGGGCCGACCTGGCTCAGTTTTTTGCAGCCAAGCCCAACGCATTTTAAGGGCCCAACTCAGTTCAGTGATGCTGAAAATACCCAATCCACCAAGCTCTCGAGGTCTGCACACACTGCCCCAGGCCACTGCACAATGGCCGCCCATGGCATTTTTACGACCACGCCAAAGGAACCCTCTTCGAATTTTATCAATGTCCTTCAAAGCAGTAGAAGGCAAGTCTACAACCATAGCACTATAAATCAGCACCCCTGTCAAAACAGATTGCACCAATACACTTCTTCCTGCTTTAGTCAACAAATCAGCTTTCCATCCAGGTAGTTGATTAGCTATTTTATCCACAATGGGCTGCACCTGCTCCCTACTTAATTTATGTAACGACAGGGGCAGCCCAAGGTACTTGCAAGGAAAGCTAGATATCTCACAGGGCCAAAACTGTTGAATAATCTCTAAATTGTCTTCATGGCATCTGATGGGGTAGACACTAGATTTCTGATTATTATTATATAAACCAGAAGCCTCACCAAAAAGCTGAAGGATGTCTGAAACCATAGTCATGTCCTCTGCCACAGGATTAATAAAAAGAACCACATCATCAGCATAAAGAGAAACCCGGTGTTGAAGCTGCCTAGTAGAAAGAGGTTGTAATAAACCTTCCTCATCTGCTTTAGAGACAAGTTGACCAAGCACATCCATGACAAGCACAAACAGCATCGGAGAAAGAGGATCCCCTTGTCGCAGCCCTCTTCTATGAGAAATTAAGCTTCCCGGATGACCATTAACTAACACTCGAGTAGAAGAAGTGAGAAGCAGCCCTGAAATGATATCTCTCCAGATCTGCCCAAACCCTAGATTCTGCATGACCTCAATAAGGAAGGGCCAGGAAACCGAATCAAAAGCTTTAGTAATATCCAGCTTGATCATCAGGCAAGGATGCCTTTGTTGATGAAGTAATTTAGCCGTCTGCTGAACCAACATGAAATTATCCTGGATAAAGCGACCCTTAATGAAGGCATTTTGGTTTGGAGAGACCAAATCGTTGAGCCTTGAAGCCAATCGAGAAGCCAATATCTTTGCGATTAGTTTTGCAAAGCTGTGAACAAGGCTGATAGGTCTAAAATCTTTGACCTGATCAACATTATCTTTCTTTGGGATTAGAGTGATAAAAGCAGAGTTCAGCTTATGAAAATTATCAAATTTTCTGTTCCAAATCGCAATCACCGCAGCCATAAGATCCTCTTTAATAATGGACCAGCAAATTTTGTAAAATCTACCAGTAAATCCATCCGGTCCAGGAGATTTATCAGAGGGCAGAGAATTTATAGCATTGCACACTTCTTGCTCAGTAATGGGGCTGTCCAACTCGATCAAATTTGGAGATGGAGTGCCAGCAGTTTCCAGAGCCTCAAGGTTAATCGAAATATTTCTGTCTTTACTAGCCCCAATTAAATCAAAGTAAAACTGATCCACTGCTGCAGCTATGTCGTTATGAGCAGTAAGGACTTGATTTCCAACAGTAAGCTTGGATACACTATTTTTCTTCTTTCTGTACCGTGCAAAGGAATGGAACAACTTAGAATTTGCATCTCCTTCCTTGAGCCAAGAAATTCTTGATCTAAGGCGGGCAATGGTACGCTTGGTTGAGGCCAAAGCCAGAGCGAGCTTCTTCAATTTACTTAACAACCACCTTTCCAACACAGACAGAATACGACCATCCTGCACAATCTCAAGTTGATGGATCAAATCTCTAGCAAGATGCAGTTGAGTCTCAATGTGCCCCACCTTCTTGCTGCTCCATCCTTGAAGGGCTTTGACTGTCCCTTTGAGTTTTAAATCAAAAGTGGAGAAAGGGCAGTGGCCAACAGGAACCGAATTCCAGGCGTTGTGCACCACTTCGTGGAACCCTTCAATTTTCGTCCAGAAGGATTCAAAATGGAAGCGCCTTTTAACACATTTGCAATCTTTGAGTCCCAATAATAAAGGACAGTGATCAGAATCTTCAGAAGCCGCTGTTCTTCCTTGCATATTCACAATACTGTAATCAAGCGAATGTTATGTAATGTCCTTAGCAATGAATGTCGATCTGTTTATATTATTATTTATATTATTATAACGTGCAGTTCACATGCAGCTGTTCTTCCTTTTCATACTGAAGTGCTATTTTTAAGTTTAAATTGCATATAAATCTCATGCATATAGGGCTCAGTATTGGTATTATTTTTGCAGGCTATTGCATATGCTGGTTCATAAGCAATAGACACGTGTTCTTGGCTATATGATCTTTAATGCTTGAAACTCAAAACACTTATTCGACATCTTTTTGCACATCTATTCTTGGCTATATGATCTGTAATGCTTGAAACTGGGAAGACCGCCATGGTGGGGCCAGGCGCTAGCTGGGCGCCTGGACGCTTAGGTTCTTAGGCGGCAATTAGGCGATGGTCAGTAGTTCAGTAGCAATTTAGAGATTAAGAGTACAAGTTCATACTTCATAGCAAACAAATATAGGCGATAAGTCCACATTGACCGTAGCAACCAAACTAAAAGTTCAATGACATAATCAATCAAATAAACTCAATTACTCAAACATGATGAGGCATAGAGTGGTAGACCATCGTCTAATCGATATCTAAGTCCATATCATTTAGGTCACCCTCATTCTCATCACTTGGAGCACCATCATGGGGAGGACTAGGCAGTGTTTGGCCATAGTCCTCAATATCTAGATCATCGGGAACAACAATGTGCAGATCATTCTCATCACTGGCGTCTGCTGGTGGCTGGAGGGGAGGGGTGGCCGTTGGAGGGGAGGGGCGGAGGTGCAGGCGGGCGGGTAGGGCCTGGGGCGACGGCTGGAGGGGGAGTGGAGGGCTGGAGACGCTGTTTGAGGGATGGGTAATTAGGGATAAGAGATGGGCTAGATGGGTTGGGGAGGCGCGGCGAAGTCACGGTGTCGCCTGGGCGGACACCTGGGCGCTACAACGATGTTGTACCTGCCCAGGCGCCTGCCTAACTTCCTCCAGGCGAAGCGAACAACCTTAGCTTTCAGTCCCAGCCGACTGGACGCCTAGGCGGTAACTAAACGTCTCCTAGGCGACACCATGATAGGCATGCATATGGTTATTGATTGCTTTTAATGACTTCAATTTTTTACTTATTCGACATCTTTTCATTGCCCTCACTAAATTTTCTATTGGAGTAGATTTTTTTCTCAAATACTCTAGGGGTGAACGAAGCCTGATTACATTTACTAATTTAAAGAGCAAGAGGACTGAACTTGCGAAGAAACAATTAGATGATTACATTTTTTCTTCTCAGCAAAAAAGGTGATTCTGTTTGCTTCACTTTTGTTTGTTTGAGGTGAATGTGGAGACTGGAGAGAATGGATTATGAGAGAACAACTAACTTTAGTGTTGAATACAATTGTTATTTCATAGGACTATCTGTATCCACAATGCTTGACTCTAGCATATGGCACAAACCATTTTTTGCAGGGTACAATACTGTCACTAGCTCTGTGAGAGCTTGTGTGGCGATTCATTTACTTCATGCCTAGTGCTTTGTTTTGGAGAAAATACATCTTTAGCCTTTGTGTTTCCTTCTCTTTTTAACATCACTGTATTACTAAACATTCTTCCTGCAGGGATGGATCAGAAGGGCTTTCTTTTGCTTTCCGCATTACTGATGCAGCAACCCCAGCACCAAATGAAGGTATGTACTGACGACCAGTTGACCACCCTATTATGCATCATTTGAATGGAATCTTGTTTAGATAGGCTGGTAAGATGCCCCCGCCCCCCTGCCCTCCTCCACCCCCGACGCCCAAACCACCCATAGCCCCACGCCGACGCCTACTCCAGGCCCGGCGGCCACAGCCATCCCCTCCCCGGCGTCGGGATCCTTCTCTCCCTCTCCAACGTCGTGGCCTGCTGGCCGTTCCAAGGCTCAACGATGGCGCGATGATGGTGGTGACCAACCTGGGGAGCTGCCTTCTTATAAGGATGTGCTTGTCTCCTCCTCCACTTCGTTGGTCTCTCACCCCGTTGCCGGTGATGGCTGGGTGGAGGTCGTTGATCGGCGTGCTCGCTGGCGTCGTCCTCGCCCTTTGAAGCCGCCATCCAGACCCATCCCGGTCGACCTGCGTGGGAAGTGCTTCAATTGCTTCTCCTCCTCCCATCGCGCGGCGGTGTGTCGTCATCCGGTGAGGTGCTTCTCCTGCGGGCTGTCTGGGCACCGTGCTCACGTGTGCCCGCGCCGACGGTTGGCACCTCCCAGACCTCTGCGTTCCAAGGTGTGGCGGCCTGTCTCTCAAGCCTTGCCTTCTATGGGTGCCTCGGGATGCATTGCTGATGGCCACGAGGGTGGCAACATCGCATGCTCTGGTGGTGGCACTGGCGCGGGCTCTGGCGACGGCGGGCACAGGCGTACTCGTCGGGGGCATAGACGGCGAAGACCCAATGGTGCGGCTAGTGCTGTGGACACCAGCGTCCCTCCCGATGTGCTACCCCAACCCCCACCGGAGGCTGTTCGCGCCATTTCTTTGCCCCCTCCCCCGTCTCGGCGCTTCTTCAAACGTACTAGGAGGATTGCCCAGGCTGAGGATGACCTGCAGAGCGCTATTGTCATCTCCGTTGTGGGCATGGGGCGTTCTGGCTGTGCCGCGGAAGTCTTCGATGCGCTCGCTTCGAGATTTGATCTTGAGGGTAATGCACTCAACCTTCGCCGGGTTGCACCGAACACCTTCATCGCCTTGCTTCCGAACGTGGAGATGGTTGATCGGATGCTCAGTGGAGGTCAGTCCTTCTACGTTCCTCCTCTTCGGATCCTCATCGGCTTGACATTGAGCTCCGTGGACTTCTGCTTCATTTGTGGGGTTTGCATTCAGCCGAGCAACTTCTCGATGGACATTGCCTTGTTCATGAGCTGCACCTTGATTCTGTTGGCGGTTCTGATCTGTCTACGTTCAAATTGAGTGTTTGGTGTGATAATCCTGAAGATTTGCCTTCATTATTGGATCTTCACGTGGAGGAGCCTTCGGTCCTGATTGGCGACGACCCGTCTCCCCCGCGCACGGTGGTTTACCCAATTTCAATCCTTATTTCCCGCCCCGGGAACTCGCCGGAAGTGCTTCCTCCTCTCCATTTTTCGCCGACGCCACCAGACCCAGAGCGTCAGAATGAAGAAAGTGACAAGAATTCCAGAGGCCTGCAAAAGTGGCGTTTCAATTCCCAGTCTTCATCGGACCGCGCACCTGTTCACACTCGCCTGGGGCCGCGCGTTCATCACTGCTCGGCGGCTGACAGCGCGGCGGCTGGCCGCGTTATCCCTGCTGATGCGGTTACTGCTTTGGTGGCGCCTGCAATCCAGTCGGTCTCTTCCTTAATGGCAGTTGATGCCTCGTTTCCGACGCGGATTGACTCAGCTGATGATGCCTCGTTTCCGACGCTGACTGCTCCAGTTGATGCGCCAGCTCTCCCGGTTGCTTCGGTTGTAGGGCTGGCGGCGCCTGGACCTGCCTCGTTTCCTGCGATGGAGGGGCCAGCTAATGTGTCAATGCTACTGGATGCTTCGGGTGTTGTGCCAGCGGCGTCTGGCCCTGTTCTCATTGCTGTTAATGCTGCGGATTATCCCCATGAAGACTGTTCGAAGTCCCAAGGATCTGCTTCTGCGCCTATTCAAGGGAAGTGCGGCCATTTATGCTCGGCGGCTGGCAGACTAGTTATTGTCCCAATTGCTGTTGGGGTTAATGCGTTGGTGGCACCTGCTAAATCCTCGGTTTCTTCCTTAATGGCGGTGGATGACTCGTTTCCGAGGTTGGTGGGACCAGTTGATGCGCCAGCTCTCCCTGATGCTTCGGTTGTAGAGCTGGTGGCGCCTGGGACTACCTCGTTTCCTGCAGAGGGATTGTCAGCTGCTGTGCCAACACTCCCTGTGGCCTCGGGGGCAGGGTCGGATGTGCCTGGCCCGGATCTCATATGTGATGTTGGTCTGGATTCTGCGGATTATTCACATTTGGAATGTTCGGCCATGATGAATTGCTCCCGCATGGAGTCTGCTGCGCCATTGGTTCGGCCTGATATCTTTCCTGGACCCTCTTGCCCTCGATACTGCAAGCCCATTCTGGTTTATTCTAGGAGGGACCAGAGTCTGCAACATGACCTTGATTCATTGGCTGATAAGTCTGCCCCTACCAGTGGTAATGTCAATGTCTGTGATGCTGTTAATTCCATGTCTTCGGAACTGCATTCCCCTGGCAGGCTCAGATCCTCTTTCAGTAACAAGGTCGTGAAAGCAGCTGCCCACATTTTACCTGCTCCTCTGGAAGTCAGACCTGGGAACCCATTTTCTCCAGCTGTGCCTCCACGTCGTAGTAGGCACATTGCTAGGATTGGTGTTGAATTCCAGTCTACCTTCAGTGATGGTCATTTCAAATTTAAGAAGAAAATAATGAGAGCGCTGCAGGTGATTGATGAAAGCGAAGGCATCAGTCAGGAGGCCTTGGATAATTATAGTAGGCTTTTTGAGCAGCCCCTCCCTCCGTCTCATGTCCAGGCCCTTGCTGCCCTTTTCGGATGGACACCCCCTGGGTTAGCGGTGTGTTGAGCGGCTGTTCATCCTGTTGGTCGAGATCTTCTTATATTTGTTATCATGAATCCTTCAAATATTGTGTGTTGGAACGTACGAGGCCTAAACTCTAGAGCTCGGCAAGACTCTGTTCGTAATTTGGTAAACTCCTTTAATGCTAATGTGGTGTGTATCCAAGAAACCAAGATGGCTGAAATTTCTATGCATACCTCCCTGTCTGCTCTTGGGAGTAATTTTGTGCACAAGTTGTGTCTTCCCTCGGTTGGAAATAGTGGTGGGATTCTCGTGGCCTGGAGGAATGAAATTGGTCCAGCCAGCGCTTCTCGGGTGGATCAGCATAGCGTGTCAATTCAGTTTAGTCCAAGTGATCATCCCCCTTGGTGGTTGACTTGCGTGTATGGACCTCAAGGCGACAGTAACAAAATTCAGTTTATGCAAGAACTTCGGGATGTGAGATCTGCGTGTCCTGGCCCCTGGATACTTATGGGGGATTTTAATCTCATCTACAGAGATGAAGACAAGAGCTCTGGCAATTTTAACAGGCAGCTTATGGAGAGATTCAGAAGGTTTATTAATGATCTGGGATTAAAAGAATTGGCTTTGCATGGTCGAAAATTCACTTGGTCTAATCGCCAAGATACGCCTACTCTCGTCAAGCTTGACAGAATGTTTTGCTCATCAGATTGGGAGTAGCTGTTTCCTAATTGCCTTCTGCAAAGTGCTAGCACTGACGGTTCGGATCATTGCCCTTTGCTCCTTGGGCTCCAGGTTTTAACACATGGTCGCAGCAGATTTCATTTTGAATCTCACTGGACAAAATTGCCTGATTTTATTACAACAGTGGAGGCTGCTTGGAATTCTGTTCCTTCCTCCCCTTGTCCTTTTGAAACCCTTTCCAAGAAGTTTAGAGCCACCGTCAGGCGTAGCTGGAGGCTTTCAAGCTCAGATTTATATTCGGCCAAATCGGCATATACCGGTTTCTTTCTTGGAGCAACAACTTTTAAACCCTGAGAAAGGATTTGGAAATCATGGGCTCCAAATAAATGCAAGTTCTTCATGTGGCTCGTGGCCCACGATCGCTGCTGGACAGCAGATCGACTAGCAAAAAGAGGACTGCCTCACCCTCAATTTTGTATACTTTGTGATCAAGAGGAAGAAACGATAAACCACTTGCTGGTTTCCTGCGTTTTCTCTCGGGCTGTCTGGTTTCAGATGATGAAATCTGTTGGGTTGCAGCATCTTGCTCCTAACCCTGCGTGCTCCTCCTTTGAAGATTGGTGGGAAGGGGTTGCTGCATTTTCTTCTGGTCTAGTAAACACAGGGCTGCACAAGGGCTTGAATTCTTTGATCATTATTGGTGCTTGGGCCATCTGGAATCACCGCAATAGCTGTGTTTTTAATGGTGTGCAGCCTAGTCAAAGCATGGTCATCAATTGGGTCAAGGAGGAGGCTCATCTCTGGTATAGGGCTGGAGCCAGGGATTTATCTAACATCCTTATGCTCCAGTAGTTTCAGTGGGTAATCTTTAATTTGAGTCTCCATGGTCACGGGAGTAGATGTCTTTTGTTGTTGTTGATGTTAATTCTCTCCTTCTCCCTATAGCCTAGTGTTTGTGGGTTCGTGTGGAGCTGTACGAGGTTTCCTTGCCTCACCCTTTCTTCTTAATATATTGATACGCAGCTCTCCTGCGTTTTCGAAAAAAAATGGAATCTTGTTTCTCATCAAGCTTTTGTTGGATGTGTCTGTTGGTAATATGTGTGACTAGTATGGATTTTTCTTCTGCTTGCTTTTGTTTTCCATTTTGACATGAGTCACGCATCTAGGCTGATTATTGTTTTTACTTTTTACCTGGTTTTGTGTACTTGCAATTAATTTTGTATTTATGCCATCTATGTTCAATTTCAATCTAACACAGGTCAAGGATGGCGAAGAAATTCCAATGTGCCTCAAGAAGGGTATGGAACAGCAAGTGTCATACCTGACCAAGGAATTTTCCTAGCCGCGTCTGTTTACCGTCCTGTTTTTGAGGTAACCTTTCGTGTAGTTGTCTGTTTTTATGTGTCTCACACTATCATTATTATGTTGTTCATGGGGATTTTTTTTGCAGTTTATGAATAAAATAGGGTTGATGTTGCCTCAGAAGTACTCACAACTTGGGTATTGTGCCAGATCTCCTAACTTTAATTTATATTGACTTCAAAATCTAAAACTACTTTTGCTTTTCATAAATCTATAACTAGTTTTGATAAATCCATGCTGCCTTGTTCAAGGGTTTGTGTTATTGTTATCCTATTGGTGTGCCTCTTGCTTAATTTTTCAACTTGAAATGAGAGCCTTCTAGCTATTATGAAATTGGTAAGGAATGACAAGGTACAAGAGAGTAGCAAGATTTTTCAAACCATAAGAGAGTTGTTTTTGGCGGATCAAGAGCTTAGATTTAAAGCTGCCATTGGCTAAGGTCTAAGCTGTTTCTGGAGTTCTTCGATAAGCATAAAGTTCATTTGTGCAGCTAATTTAGAGCCACCTTCGAATAGTTTATTATAGGGCTTTGTACTAAGCACAATCACATGTGGCTTTTTATTTGTTTTATTTACCTACATAGCAATTGAAACATAGGCATGTCATCCCAGTATTCAACTATGGCTCATTACCACAAATATCTCATTCTTAAAGTTCATATAGTGTATGGAACGTGCAGAACACATCTCTTTATTTGTTAATTAATGTTTTTCGAATCTGGGAATAATTTGGTCAGAACTGCCTGGCGTGGTTTTTAAGTTGTAAAATCAAATCAAGTTGCCAGTGGACCGGCAAGGACTATGACTGACTTGTCTCACATACTGTGTTACTGCTGCTAAGATGCCCATAACAGAGAATGGCAAAACAAATTTAGAGGAGGGTCTGTGATTTTACTTGGACTTGATCTTGAGGACATCAGGGCAGCAACCATGTGCAAACCGGGTGATGGGCTCCACAGCCACTGACATCAGTGAAGCAGGGTCGGCACTCGGCAGTGGGCGGATGCAACATCCAGGGGTTCTCATTCTTTAGTTCATGTCACATGGCGTGCTTGTGGATTGTGGTGGGAGTTCTAAGGTGTAATATGCACATTATAGCTGACTGGCCTGCTGGTGGCTGCCCGCCGGACCTGCAGGCCATTGACAGCAAGGTGAACTAGCAGCATATGTGCATCACATAGGTTAGCTCAGATTTGATATACAATGACATAATGTTAGCTCAGATTAGCTAAAGCTTTGTTAGAAGCTCTTTTGACAAGAACATCTCAGTTAGCTCATGTTTGTTAGTGGTGACACTGATCATAAGAGGAGGCTGCTATTTTGTCTTTGGTTTAGGTTTATGCAGAAAATAAATATGCAAGTCTCTTCTCCTTGTACCCTGCTTCCATCTGTTCCCTGACTGACTTTGTATATGAGAAAAAAAGACTGACTTTGTATATCTATTCCTCCTAGAACTAGTGTCCTCCTTCATCTAGTGTCATTCTACTTGAATCATTGCCATCTAACCTCATTCGTGCAGATGTTTTGATGTACTAACATACATCACAGCTAGGGGTAACTCTCCAAGAGCCCATGCCTTTTTGTTGTTACTATCCTTGGGATTAACAGGTGATAACCAGTCCCTATGGATTATAGAATAGAATATATATAGCCAGTAGGCTGGGCCTAATGGGCCTTAACACCCCCTCAAACTCAAGGTGGAAGTGGAGGGTCTGAACCATTGAGTTTGATTAAGTGAAATTGATGTTGTGCTCTGGTTTGCGCTTTGGTGAAGAAATCCGCCAATTGAGATTCAGAGGGCACATATTGAAGATCAATATCTTCTGATGACAATGAGTCCGGATGAACGATGCATCAACACCAATGTGTTTAGTAAGTTCATGCTTCACTGGATCATGTGAGATCTATATAGCGCCCATGTTATCACATAACAGAGGTGTAGATGGGTGTCACAAGAGACACCAAAATCAGCCAAGAGCCATCGCAACCAAATAATTTCAGCAGCAGTAGTAGCAAGAGCTTGAAGTTCTGCTTCAGTACTAGAACAAGATATTGTTGCTTGCTTCTTGGATTTACAGGCAATAGACGAGGATCCAAGGAGAATACAGTAACCTGTAATAGAGCGGCGTTCAAATGGATCACTCGCGCAAGTTGCTTAAGAGTAAGCATGAAGCTGAAGTGGGCTATCAGAAGCATAGAGTAAACATATGGATCTTGTGCCACGTAAATATCTCAGCACACGAAGCAAATGACCATAATGAACTGAGGTAGATGTGGATACAAATTGGCTCAGAATATGAACAACATGAGCAATATCAGGTCTGGTGATTGTGAGATAAACAAGAGTGTCCACAATATGTCGATATCGAGATGGATCTGCTAGTGGTGTCCTGACAGTCGGACGAAGTTGTAAATGAATATCCATTGGTGTCATAGCCGTGCGTGTATCAGTAATTCTAGAACGATCAAGAAGATCTTGTATGTACTTGGATTGTGACAGATAAAAACCTTTGCATATACTTGGATTGTGACTGATACAACATGATCAATATTAGGTCTAGCCGTGGGAATAGAGTGTGAATGACGAATGTAGGTCTGGATGACAGGTGGTTTGGAAGAGTAAGATGAAGTTGATGGGGGAGATGGAAGGTGGTGTTATGGGAATGAGGACATCAGGCGTGGATATAGAAGAGGATGGCGTAGAAGAATCCGGAATGGAAGGAAGACACATGGATGAGGTGGACTCTATGGGAAAATATGAGGAGTGAGTGGACTGGTTGTGAAAGAAGGGTCTATATTCATTAAAACTCACATCTCGTGAAATACGAATGCGACGAGTAGATGGATGATAACAACGATAGCCTTTGTGTTTAGGACTGTATCCAAGGAAAACATACTCAAAAGATTGTGCAGTCAATTTAGTTCACTCACGAGGTTGAAACAAGACATAACACGTACATCCAAACACTCGAAGGTGATCATATTGTGTCGCAAAAAGAACTTCACCAGGTGGTTTGCCAGAGAGTTTGGATGACAGTTGTCTATTAATGAGATAAACTGCAGTAGAAACAATTTCACCCCAAAAGTTTGAGGGAACAAAAGAAGATATCAAAAGGGTGCGTGCACTCTCGATAACATAGCGATGTTTACGTTCAACAACACCATTTTGGGCATGAGCACCCGGGCAAGAAAGTTGAGCAAGTGTACCCTCTGAGTTCAATAACTGGCGAAAATTATTAGATAAAAAAATCACCACTAGAATCAGAACAGAAAATTTTAATGGGAGCAAAAAACTAGGTGTCAATCATGTGAGCGAAAGACATGTAAATAGAAACCAATTCATAACGACGTTTCATGAAGTAAATCCAAATATAACGGGAATGATCATCAATAAAAATGACATAATATTTATGACCACCTTTTGAAACAAAAGGGACAAGACCCGAAACATCAGAGTCAATAAGGTCAAAAGGTCTAGCAGAATGAGAATCACTACGAAAATATGGAAGTTGTATCTGTTTTCCAAGATGACAGCCTTTACAATGTAAACTAGACTCAACATGTGTAGGGCTTAAACATCCTGACTTTATTAAAGTAGATAGACGAGATCCACACAAATGACCAAGACGATGATGCCACTGGGCAAAAGACGCAACAGCAGCCGAGGCAGCAGAGAGCACATGAGCCAAAGAGGCATGAGGTGAAGGCACAAGGTGTCCAAGATGTAGAGGTGATGAGCAGATCTACGGCGACGGCCAACCCTAATCACACCCCCTGTACGATGATCCTGTACAAAACAAGATGAGTCATCAAATCCAACAATTATGATATGTAATTTGGCCCACTGAAAGCAGATCCATTGATAATTCAGGTACAAAGAAAATATTTGAAACATTGAAATTAGAATCGGAAAGAGCACCCTTGTGGGTGACATGACATAATGTACCATCAGTAGTCTGCATAGAAGCACCCTCGTGACAGGTGTACTGGACGCCAGCTTTGATTGATCAGATGTCATGTGAAAGGAGGCTCTAGGGTCAAGAACCCAAGATGATGACAAAGCACCAGCAGAAGAAGTGGCAGCAACAACAACTGAGCTTCGAGAAGGTGGTCCGGTACCACGACCACGAGTAGCACGACGTGCACGAAAATCAGCTAGCTTTTCCGGAAACTTAGCAAAGCAGTTCTCAGAGCGTGAGTGGTCTTTTTGCAACGCTCACAAGGCAAATAAGATATAATCTTGGGCTTCTGAGCGGCAACCAACACACTGTGAGAACCCACACCAGTAATAGAAGACATGGACTTAAGACGAGTCTCTTCAGCAAGCAATTCAGACAACGCCTGAGCCATGGTGAGAGTGTCAGAACTATGAATCAATCTTGTATGAAGGGAATCAAATTCAGCTCGAACTCCCATAACAAATATGTAGGTAAAGAACTTTTCAATGAACTTATGAGCTGGATAAGGAGTAGCTGTACAAGCAGGCACCATGGAGGTCATTGCACTCATGAGACGATCAAAAGCGGAGTAATATTCATCAATGGACATATCACGTTGCTCGATGATATGAGTCTGCTGCATAAGAGTATGTAAAAGAGCACCACTGTCCTGAACAAAACGGTCCTTCAGGTGTGAACAAATAGCCTTTGGCAGTTGTGAATTTGGACATGCTCATAATCATAGATTGTTTAGTGTTATTGAGCATTGCAACCATCACTTTACCATCATTAATTTGCCAAGTCTTGATTGCAGCATCATTACTCCTATCAACAGCGAGAACTGGTGAATCTTCACTCAAATGGTAAAGTAATCCGTAACCTCTTAAAGTAGTCTGAACACAAAATGCCCACTCGGGGTAGTTTTGACCATCAAGCACAATATTCACAACAATAGCAGTGACCGACATATCGTAAGTTGATAGAATACTGAAGAGCAACAAATCTGAGTAATTGATGCCAAGACAGTCGGAGACTACAGGTCAATTAGCCTTATTCACAGCTTCGCCAAATTGGTATCCAAAGTCTTGGCTAATCGTTTAGCACCGCACCTTCAAAATCTGGTGGCTACAAATCAAAGTGCCTTTGTCAAGGGTCGCTCCATTCATGACAACTACATGTTGGTTCAACATTCCATCAAGGCCTTTCACAGGAAGAAGACCGCTAGTCTGTTTCTAAAGCTAGATATTACAAAAGCTTTCGACTCAGTGTCCTGGGCCTTTCTCCTAGAAGTGTTATCCCATCTTGGCTTCGGGCCCAGGTGGTGCGGTCTTGTGTTCAATTTGTTATCCACTTCTTCCACACAAGTGCTATTGAACGGAACTCCGGGGGATTATATTCGTCATCGAAGGGGCTGCGCCAAGGCGACCCCTTATCTCCTATGCTTTTCATAATCGTGATGGATGTGCTTAGTAGCTTATTCAAGCATGCTGAGGAAAGAGGATTGCTGCATGACCTGGCCATCAGAAACGTGAAATCTAGGCTCTCCATTTACGCAGATGATGTAGTTCTTTTTGTCAAGCCTGCAGTTGACGATCTTATTTGTGTCAAAATGATCCTGGATTGCTTTGGAGAGGCCTCGAGCTTAGTTGTGAATTTGCGAAAAAGTTGTGCTATCCCTCTTAGTTGTGATGATCAGACTGTTTAGGACAGTTGTAACATCTTGCAGTGCAATCCGGCTTCTTTTCCATGCAACTATTTGGGGCTGCCTGTTTCTGATAAGAAGTTGGGGAGGAGGGACCTCTTGCAGTGGGTGGACAAGATAGCTAACCGGTTGCCCGGTTGGAAGGCTCCACTTCTAAACCTTGTTGGCAGGGCAGCCTTGGTCCGGTTCGTGCTCTCTGCAATCGTTGTATATCTTTTCATCGCCATGAATGTTCCCAAGTGGGTTATCAGTGCTATTGACAAAATTCGGCGAGGTTTCTTGTGGAAGGGAAGAAAAGATGTGAAAGGTGGGCATTGCCTTGTGGCGTGGGATAAAGTCACCAGACCGCTGGACCTTGGTGGACTTGGTATCCCAAATCTGATATATAAGAGTTGGGCGCTGCAAGCTAAATGGCTTTGGCTCATCAAGACTGACCCGAATAGGCCTTGGAGTGGATTGGATCTCCCTGTTCAGTCACAAGTAAGGAAACTAGTGGCTAGTTCGATGTACACTAATGTGGGCAATGGCAAAAACACCATTTTTTGGAGGGACAGATGGTTAAATTGGTGCTCTATCGCTGAGCTGGCACCTGAAGTGATCTCAAAGGTGGATAAAAAGGTAGCCTCTACCAGGACAGTGCATCAAGCCTTAGAGGGCATGTTGTGGGTCAGGGACATCAAGCCAACCCTCTCCCTTGTAGGGATACAACAATATCTTACGCTTTGGGACACCCTGGGTGAGATCGTGCTCACTCTTCAGGAGGATCACCATGTGTGGAGATTCGAGTCTTCGGGCCTTTTCTCTTCTAGGTCCTGCTACAAGGTTCTGTTTTTGGGCTCCATCACCTTCGAACCTTGGAAAAGACTTTGAAAATCTTGGGCTCCTCCTAAGTGTAAGACCTTTTTATGGTTAGCCATGCAGAATAAGTGTTGGACAGCTGACAGGCTGCAAAAAAGAGGTCTTCCCCATCCGGAAGCATGCCCTTTCTGTGAACAAGAGCAAGAAACAGTTCAGCATCTGTTGACTGGTTGTGTCTTCGCCAGGCAGTTTTGGCATAGCATCCTCTCCCCCTTTGGTATGGGCCACCTAACTCCAGGACCAGAGGATACAAATTTTGCTGATTGGTGGGAAATAGTGACCATTCAAGTGCACAGAAGCAAGAGAAAGGGAGTCAACAGTGCCATTATTTCGGGAGCATGGTGCCTTTGGTTGCATAGAAACAGAGTTATTTTCGATGGAGATTTACCAACCATTGGCAAGGTGCATAGAAGCTTCATCGACGAGCTATCCTTATGGGTGCTGGCTGGTGCCAAACACCTCGGAAGCCTTGGTCTTGCTGCTGCTCTAGGCGCAGCAGGCCCGACTTAATTTTTTCCTTGGTCGTCTTTTTGTATCTTAGTCCTATGGATAGTTTTATTTATGCTTGTTGCTGGCCACCATAGGGTGGTTTTTTGTACTGGTCCTCTTGGACCTTAATTTCCCCTTCTTAATATAAAGATGCGCAGCTCTCATGCGTTTTTCGAAAAAACAAATCTGAGTAAGTTATGGTAACATACAGGTGAAAGCAAACTGATACCGCCAATTTCAGCAGAGACATACAGCCATGGAGATGAACGTTGGCTTGACTGTAGATAGACGCCACACCCACACGCGGACAACATGGTCGGCTGCACAGCAGGTTCGCACAGACTCACAGGCAGGGCGGGCAGATCCCGCAGATCCAAGGCAGGGCAGATCGAGTGACCGACAGCGTGGCTGGGCGTTGACAGAGAAGGTCCTCGGCGTGAAGGCACGGAGAAGAAGACCCGTCCGACGGCGGCGGCTTGAAGCAGAGGAGCCGATCTGGGAGAAGGCTCGCAGATCCTGCAGCTGGGCACGTATCTGGCTGGGCGGGCCCTTGGCGTGAAGCAGAGGAGCTGAGCCGGGAGAGGACCCGCGCAGATCCGATCCGGCGACGGGGCAAGAAGACCCACGGATCCGGCGGCGGGGCGAGAAGACCCACGGATCCGGTGGCTGGGCATGGATCCGGCAACGACTGAAGAGACGGCCCGCCACGGTGGCTGGGGATGGCCGCGACGGTGGAATGGCAGGGCGGAGAGGCGGCCCGCGACGGTGGCTGAGGACGGCCGCGACAGTGGAGTGGTGAGGCGGAGAGGTACAGGAGCCGGGACGGCGGCTACGTAGACTGGGTGTGCCGGCGGCAGACGAAGACAGGCTAGAAGTGCCGCGATGGCGGCAGAAGGAAGGCCGTGACGAATGCAAGTTTTTCCTTTGGTTGGCGATAAGGGACAGGTGTTGGACAACTGATAGGTTGCAGAAGAGGGGGATGCCACACCCAGATGCATGCCCTATGTGTGATCCAGCACCTCCTTACTGCTTGAATTTTTGCCCGGAAATTTTGGCACAAAGTTCTTGCTGTTTTTGGCTTGGGGCATCTCACTCTGGCAGCAGATGACGAGTCTTTTGCAGACTAGTGGGGAAAAGTGAACCTTAGGGTTATCAAGACCCCAAGAAAAAGGGGATTAACTCTTTGATCATCTTGGGAGCTTGGTCCATATGGCTTCAGAGAAACAAAGCAGTGTTTCATGGGGAGTCTCCATCCTTACCTAGAATTTTTAGATGTTTCTCAGAGTTAGCTGGGAATAGCAGGAGCTAAGGAGCTTGAGAGCCTAGGCTTAGTTGCAGCTCTGGGCGAGGTCGGGTCAAGTTATGTTTCCAGTTTGTAATTTCCTTTGAGTTTATGTAGGGTCCTTGGGAGACTTGCTCAACAAGATCTCCTTTTTGTAAGGTGTTTTATTTCTCTCTAATATATAATATGCGCAGTTCTCGTGCATGTTCGATAAAAAAAAATCAGCATTCCTTACAAGTAGTAGGATATAAATTTATGAGGCACTGTTGCCCTTGTATCTGTGGACAGTAAGTTACGTCAGGCATAATGTAATTAATTCTCAATAGGGATTGGTTTTGTTCCAAAACAAAGTCATATTATTTCTACCTAATAAAAGCAGATATGCATGACTCTCTGTTGGAAGGTTTATAACTAGACCATGATTATTTACTATTGCTTTTTAACATGTGCAGGAGTGATGGCTTATTGGCTTTTGTGAATAACTTTCTGAAGGAGCACTTCTTGCCAGCAATATTTGTAGATTACCGAAAATGCGTTCAGCAGGCCATATCCAGTAAGTCATCACGGGAACTTTGTGTCTGTGCACAGGACTTCAATTTGTTGGGTTCCTGGGATGCAAACAGTCCTAATACTGTGAAACTGATTCAAGAAGTTGAAAGTTGATTTCCACCCCCGACCCCTATAGTTAGATGTCAATAGTTGTATTGTGAAATCTTTTTTCTCCAAGCGCATAGTGCCTGTGGTATGGGTGATTGATCAAGATAGCTAGGGTTCATGGACTGGGGTAACTGTTAACCAACAAATTCGATCCAAGCACTAATACCACATTGATTTTGGCCCAGACTCGTTTTCTCATCCATCCTATATAGTGCCCTTGGCATCTATTAACTGTCTCTAATGTTCCAAATTATAAGGCCTTCCAACTTTATTGAGATGCTTTGATTCTTCAATAAAGTGGAAGGCCTTATAATTTGGAACGGAGGCAGTAGTTCTGAGACCAATACAATGCTAAGCTTGTAGTCATAATAACCTGGTACCTTAACTAATATGTACCCATTCTTAAGAAGTCCAAAAGCAATTTGTTGCCCACAGATACATTCATGGAATTTTTGCCATCCATAATACTCAATGTGTTAGTCAATTTATTTTAGTAAACCTACCGATGCATGTAATTATATGAACTCGTAAGAGAGTGTTTGTGTGAGTGTGATTTGTTTGGTTTCTCCTACATATTCTACAAAAAAATAGTGTTAAGGAAGGTGATACATAATCTATATCTATACTTAATCTATTAAGAACCTAATGTGGGCACCTGGTGCTACCACGGCTTCACCCTTCACGCTGAAACTTTGGACCCGCCCCACGTGCCCTGCCTCGAGGGCCGTGCCCTGTGCTCACGCAGCACTTTCTCAGCTACTGCCTTGTGGACCCTAGTGCCTGCCCAGCACCCGACCTCGCCCGTGCAGCTAACACCAGACCACACGTATCTTAATGTTTAGAAATAAACAATAATTATATCAAAAATAGTGTAGAGCGAGCACTCGAACCCACACCTCATGCTCCAGACCACACACACTTTAGTGTTTAGAAAAAACAATAATTATATTTGAATAAATATCTCAATACCTATTTATATGATATATAAAAACCGTAGCAAAGCACGTGCAACTGGCTAGTTAAAAAAGAGAGCAAACTACCAGGATTGGAAGAGGGATTGAGAGGGATCAAGAATCCAAAATCTTTTCAAATTGGTGTGCCATTTATTTGATATTTCAGCTGGTCCACTTACAAAGTTAGTCTGGCTCTGCCATTGAACTCATCTGTCCTTACATGTGTATTTTTTTAATGTACACATGTTTCTTAAAACTACATGAACAACGTGACTTCTTTTCCTATCCTTTTTGGAGCCCTTGAGGGAAATTGCTTAGTCTTCCAAATTATAAGAACATATTATAAGATTGTTTTATTATCATGTGATGGACAACTGTGCATACAATTGTTGCTGTATTAGGAGAGAAGACGGTGGGTAATAGCTGGAGCCAAAGGTCTCTCCTATCTAGCCGCCCCTTTATCTGAGACTTAAGGACTGGTATCTTGGTGTGTGGTTGTGTTGGTTTGCTAGATGGATTCTTTTCTGTATGCTTGTTTCTGGCCCCCGTAAGGGGAGCTTTGTATCGGGCCTTCTTTAGACCCTTACTCTTTCTTCTTAATATATAATAATGAGGCACAGTTCTCCTGCGTGTTTCGAGAAAAAAATGTGCATACAATTGTTGCTTGATCATTAAACAGTGAATGGTCTGTTGCTGCATTGTTCTGACCCTATCCATCTGTGAAGAAATGGACATTGAGTTCAAAGACTTCAATAACATTTAGTAATGGCTGCAAAAAATTATTACATGCTTTCTCATATTTGAATAAGTTTATTACCATGCATCTTTTGATAGGCCCAGCAGCATTTAGACCACGTGTACATGCAACATCAGCATATAGTTCATCGGTGGAACTTGGACGCCCTGTGCTTCAAGGGCTTCTCGCCATTGATATAATAGCCAAAGAGGTAGTTTCCCCGCCCACCCGCCCAAAAAATCTTGTCTATTCTTTCTAATTTTGATTTTATTTATTTGTTGAAATTTCTTCCTTCTTCCTAGGTTCTTGGATGGGTTCAATTGATGCCAAACTATGCGACTGAGCTTGTGGAGTATGTACGCACATTTTTAGAACGTGCTCATGAGAGATGTCGTGCATCATATATGGAGGTATTTGATACACTTTGTTTGAGATATGTATAGACTATAGACATGTATATCTTTGTACTCACCTTATTTGTACACCAAGCCATACAACCTATATAATGAAAAGGTCAACCCCCACACAATGGGTGTGTGGTATTTTCCTAATTCTTTACATGGTATCACGAATCCGGGCCTAACCCTGGATCCTCTCCTCTGTAGCCCCAATCCCTAGCCGTCGGCCCTTACCCTAGGGCTTCGCCGACTCCCTCCTCTCTCTGTTCGTTGGACAAACCCTAGGGTGCCAGCGCCCTCTCCCTCCACCCTGCTACATCTCTTGTCGAAGCCGCCGGTCTTCTCTCATGGGTACTAATAGTCGCTGCTTCTCCTCGTGGTCGCCCTTGGTCTGATGGTGTCACCAAACTCTCGCGGCTACAGCGACGGGTAGCCCCCTACGCATGGGCAGGTCTGGCCCAATGGCCCCTAGTTTTGCTTCAACCCCGGTCCCACCAACTTCGCTCCACTCTAGGTGCCCCAACCGTTCCAGGCGGGGGGGGGGGGATCAGGCAGGGCTGGTTGCTCAATTAGCTCTCTCTGCAGAACCCTGAGTCATGGGTGATGGGCTCGGTGCCTCCAGCCATATGACGTCTGATGATGGTATAATCCTCTCTTGCCATCTTCCCTCATCTTTCCATCACATTTGGCAACAACGCCACACTCCCTATCACTTGTCATGGAGAATCCATCCTTCTCAACGCTCTATCCACTTCAGGGATGTAGGTATATTGCCTGAAATACATGTGTACAAACCAACAAATTGTAAATGCGAGATACATTGAGGGATGTAGCCATGTAGGTATATTGCCAAATGTAAATGTGAGATATATTTAGGGATCAAAACGGTCGGGAAGACACCTCTACCGTTTTCATTTTCATATTTATTTTGCGGTACGGAAACAGAAACGGCATATATCGGAAACGAACATGATAAATACGGGAATCGAAAAACGATACAATCGGGTCGGGTACATGCCGGAATCGGACGGGAACCGGTATTTTAAGTCAGTAAATCACACCATAAAACCATATGTTCATAAGCTAATAAAAAATAAAAAATGCCAAACACAAGTCTTCGCTAAATATAGATAAAAGCCATATACAAAAAATAAGTTAGTTTTGGATAAATAGCTCTATGTCTCCATAAGTCTATATACAGCATGCACAAGTGTAAAATTCATGGTACAAAACACTTATATAATATACATTTTTACTAATACATAATTTTAAAAAATAGAATCGGACGGGATGCTCATTCCTTGCTAGCTAATTCCAGCCGCCACTTCCTCCTAGCTAGCCTTACCTGCAACCAGCTACTAGTACACAGAAGCTACTAGCTAGCCTAAGGCTTGTTTATCTATGCACTGAATGCTAGGACGACGACTCGACGAGTTGATGACTGTCCTATTGCGGTTTTCTGTATGCATGCAAGCCCATGGCCCTGCCGGCTGGCCGGCGGCCAGGTGGTGATGTGGAGATGGGCGGCGCGGGTGGCATGGAGGGAAGCAACGTGAAGGGCGGCAGATGCGCAGAGCACAGGCGATGGCGGCGCGCCTAGCTGCTCAGGTTTTGTGCGTAATGGGCTACTGGCGTTTGCCCAACGCTTGGCTCATGGGCCGGACCTCAAATGAGTTATTGCACTGTGTCGAGTTGTTCCCGAACTGCCAAATGTGGAACAAAAAACGGGATCATCCCGATTTAAAACGGGATCCCGGTTAAACGGTCAGGAAAACAGCTCTACCGTTTTCGTTTTCGATTACCATTTTGCATCCCGTCTTCGTTTTTTAAATCGGGACAAAATTAACAAAATCAGTTATACGATAACGGTCGGTTTGGGATTTTCCCATCCTACTTTCATCCCTAGATATATTATGCAATCATACTGCCATGTACCTATGTAAAACAATGACACAGCTCTCCTGCCTGTTTGAGGAAAACAAAGTGATACATTATGCCAGCTGAGCTAGCAGACTCTGCCTTGAGTTGGGATATTTCAACTCCGCCAGTTCCGCTTCCGATATTTTTTTTTCGATCCTGCGCTTCTGATATTTTTGATAGTCTATTTCTGGAATTATATTTTTATTCCAGTTTTGAGAAGAAAAAAAGAATCTGAAAGTGGTTTAAGGCACATATGGACTCCAATTGTTATCACCCTTACACATAAGTACACTGTTTTCTTGTGTCTCTTGCAAGTTTTTGATTCTTGTATTATATGTGAAAATTGTAGGCTGTCCTTGAAAAGCAAAGTTATATTCTCCTTTCAAGGAATGACATTGAGAGTTTAATGCGCCTGGAACCAGCAAACATTTCTTTGCAAAATTCTACGGGTGAACATGATAACAATGTAACAGGTGCAGAGGCAGTTGAAGTAGAGATTGAACTAAGTGATCTCTTATTAGATATGTGCCCAATAAAACAGGTACTTCTTTATTATTTACAAATTTGTGAATACTTTTATTTGTGTTGTTAAGTTCTACTCCTATATTTGTTTTATTTTGAATTTGTATGATATTTCATTTGAATCAATGACCAACCATGTTGTCATTCTTCAAGATATACTGGACATTTGATGATTGGTTCAGCTGTTTCTTTTGTCACAATTTCTTGATTGTGTCTGCAAAATGTAATAATGTAAATTTAAAGATCTGGTTTGTATATGTTACAGCCATATATAGAATCAATATGAGCCTGTTTTGTTTTAGCTTGGCTCAAGTGGCGTACTGCCTTCAATTTGTTTTTATCACTAGGATTTTAAAGAAATCGATACAACACCCAAATAGAAAAATAAGGTCAATAGCTGTACAGACTGGAAAACGGCATGCAGTTTAATGCCTTACAGCGACAATCTGATGTTAGTTATCAATTTGTAAGACACTCTGTGTTGCTGCTTGTAACTTCTGTTTGTGTACTTGTCTATGCAGGAAAACTTGATCCATGACGACCAGAAACTGATATTGTTGGCTTCTCTTAGTGACTCATTGGAATATTTAGCTGATTCAGTTGAAAGGTAATCCTATTATTTACAGTATTTTTAAAGCATCATGTATTGTAATAATCGTTAGAGACAATCTCGTTTATTTGGTTCATTCTATAGATCTTTAGAGGCCAGTGCAGTTAGGGGCGGGGGAGTGAGGATTAGGAGCTGGCTATGTAGAGAGAATATGGGAGACAACAGAGTAAAACTGCGTAGGCTTTCCCAAAATCTGTTGTTTGTTCTTTCTAGTTTCCCCTTTTCTTCCATCTTTGCGGCTATTTTGCTGTTTTCCTTCTTGGTCTTGTGGTGGAGGGTGGTCTGAAGCCTGAGGAGGTTAAGGATGTGCGCTTCAACACCTGGGATGAAACTGTGACATTCTGCTTGCACTGAACAATTGTAATAACTGTTGTGGTTACTGTAGTTAATTAGCGATAATTCTACTCTTTCTGTTAACCAGTTGGTTAAAGCTGTATCCAGCTGGCTAAACAATCAGGGTCATGCGAAAGGGCCTCTAGCTAAGTTAGGTGGTCAACATAGTTTTCAAGGTGTCGCCTAGGTGGTCCGGCGAGGTAAGGCGTCCACCTCGCCTTGCTCTGGTACCTAAGGCGGGTGGGAGAGAGGCTGCAGCACGGCGGCTGCGGCTGGCGGCTGCAGAGGGCGGCGCGGCATCACGGTGGCTGCTGCAGATGGCGATGCGGCGGCAGCAGCACAGGATAGAGGCACTGGGAGAGGGGAAGAAGCGGGCAGAGAGGGAGGCGGCTGGAAGAGGGAGAGGGCTGGGAGAGAGGGAGGCGGCTTCAACTTTAAGAGAGGGAGAGGGCTTAACCTAATTTTAATGGGCAGCTGGGCTAATTTGTAGACTGGCTGGCCTGTTCCTTTTCTTTTCTCTATCCTTTTTCTCTTCTTTATTAATATTTTTGTCATAAACACTTTCTCAAATATCAATATTTTTTCTATTTTTAAATATATTTAAGGCCTCGCCTCGCCTTACGCTTTACCGCTTAAAAGGTGAAAAGGGGGCCTTAAAAACTATGCCCCTCAGGTACCGAGTTCGACTCCCTTGGGAGCAATTTTCAGGCTAGAGTAAAAAAATCCTCTCGTCTGTCCCACGCCAAAGCATAGGTCTAAGGCCTGGTCCCCGCTTGTGGTCGTTCTCACATATGGGCTACGGTGCCTTTGTGTATGGGTGGGATAGGGGTTTGGGGGTTTTCTCATTTTGCGTGAGATCTTCTTAGGGTGTGTTTGGTTCAGCTTCCTGAACCAGATTCGAGTTCTTTTACAATCGAGGTCATGTAACTGCAATCATAATGGGGACATCATGTGAGCGATTGTCAAATATTCTTTCTTACATCCTCTTGTAGCTTAGTACTCCACCCTTGTCCCATCTAAAATTCTTCAGTAAAATAATGTCAAATTTTGTGAGTCTTAGATAGGTGGATCGCCATGCCTTGCCTCGCTTTAATAACGCTGAATAATGATTGATTTATGTTGACACTGACACCCATTTTAGTTGATAAACTTTGGTTGCGGAATAATTTGGTGGGTATATACCTAGCTGGATGGCACAAATGGTGCAGGGGTGAAGGGTCGAGATGGTGGACTAGAGGGGGTAAATAGTCCTTTCTAAAAACTTGAACCTTCAGGCGTAGTGGAATTAAGTTTACCAGTCTAGCTAAGACTATACCCCCACTATTTATTTCTAGCACCTTATAAAGATCTTAGTAAAACAACTAAGGTTTCGGTCTGGGTCGTGCTCAACTAAACAAATTCATTTGGTATGGTCATGGCCGTCACGTAAACCTATGCAACTAGTACTCAAACAATTCGGGGGCTCCTACACATACTAGTGAGCAAAGCACACAAAGCCTAAGCACATCAACACTATTTAACTTAGCAAAGCTACACAAGCTAGACTAGTGGGTATACAACTTAACTATACAAGTTACGTAAAGCTATTAAGCTACACAGGTTTACACGCACAAGAGAATAACTATGTTACTACACAAGTAAATTAGTTACAAGAACAACACTAATCATTACGTCAAATATGGATAAGTATGAACAAGCTAGTGTTAGGGAGTTGCAAAACAATGAGAGGACAAAAGTTGACACAATTTTTCTCTCGAGGTTTGGTGCCAACCACCTACTCTTCATTGAGACAAGCTCAAGGTTGCCACCAATCATCTTGCTAGTGGTGACCCACAAGTCACTCTCCCACATGGAGTGTTCACATCTGAGCTCTAGCACTTGATCCAGCAGAACAACTTGACGCTCTTCTCACCTCGCTCTACTAGAGTTGATTTTTGTGTCTCCCGCGAGGTGAGCACGGTACCCCACACAATGCCTTCTCTAGAGCCACACACAACTTCACGCGGGCTTCCACAGAGCCACAACCTCCAAGCCATCTAGGAGGTGACAACCTATAACAGTAACAAGCATCATTGTCTTGCAACACGCCACTTGATGCAATGCACTAAGATCGCTCTCGTGCGCTATCTGATGTGTTCTCTAGTCATATGTGAGTAGAGGGCCAAGGCTAAACACTTGGACAACACATCTCCAATGTGCTCTCTTTTCATATTTTTCAGGTTTTATTTCGAGCTACTCTACACACCCAGCCATGGGCAGCCAACATCTCTATTTTGTAGCCCCAAAGGCTAACTTGTCATTGCTGCTCTAGCTAGGCATAGTGCGCGACCGCCCGACGTCCGACGCTTGTACTGTTGGACCAATGTCCATAGTCCGACGCTCTCTGATCGTGCCACTTGTACTAGCCGCTTGATTCTAGCTGTTACTGGCTGACGACTATATGCGCTTCCATTCGACACATCTGGTCTGACGATCGTCAGACCATCACTCCATTGTCTGATGTCTTGTAGAAAGCTCCCCATGAACTCCTAGGTCCCATCGGACTGGTCTGACGCACCTCGTCGGACCATAGTTTAGGGTTCGACGCCTCTACATCTCACCCTGATAAGTGGGTCCTCTAGTGAATAGTGTCAGCACTCGGTCCGACGTTGTCCACACTTCGACCGTCGGACCATAACCTTTTGGTCTGACGCCTCGTATGAGGCCACAATCTTCCACTGACAAGCGGGCCCACACTAAGTCTGCTTGGTCCGACACCTTCGCGTAGGACCAATTTCCAGGGTCCGACACTCTCTTGAAGTGCACCCGAAGCTAGGGTTAGTCGTTGGACTATGTCCATTGGATGATTCAACACTACTATTAATACGGTACAACACTTCTATTTCCTCCTCTTTCCCAAATGTGCTAACTCCGAAGTGTTCCACCAACTTTGTGCAAGTTAGTCTTTCACAAACATTTTCAAAGGGTTTTCACTCTCTTCTCTCCATGCCACTCGATCTAAATATGTCTTATGTTAGATCTCACAAGTGGCATTAGATGACCAAAATGCAAACAAGTTTGTCCCTCTTAATAGTACAATCATGTATCCTAAACCCGGTCAAGCTCTTCTCTGTACACAACCTTTGACCAGTGAAATTAAATGTCCTGCAAGTCATACATTCGACTTGTGCATTCCATTTCATCTCCTCCAATGGCGATGCTACACAAGCATCCAACTTTGTTTGCTCTTAATGGTTCATCGATTGCAATTTTGCTTGCGCTTCATCGTTGCTTTGGTCTATCGGCGGTCGGCGCCAAGTCTAGCGACTTGCCCTTCACGCTTGGAACCGGTACATCGTAGCCAAGTCTTGTCTCCTCACCTTTACCACCTAGCCACATGACACCATGTCATGCCTTATCTATACTATATTAAGAACCTAATGTGGGACTGGTGCTACCACGACTTCACCCTCCCGACGCCCAGCGCCCGCAAAAAATAGTGCAGAACAAGCATTCGAACCACACCCCTCTACTCTAGAAATTTAGGGCTAACCACCAGACTACACATACCTTAGTGTTTAGAAATAAACAAAACTTATATTTGTAGCCTAGGCGTCGCTCCCCACGCACCTACGCCTCGTGGCAACGCACGGGGCAGATACCTAATATGTAATAAGCTCCTTCCAAAGTTAGTTGAGCATCTTCAGCATCTTCAACAGGTGTAAGCTATTTTCTCCTTTATGGCTAGAGTTGGTCACACTAGTGTAACTGTGGACTAAACCTCCATGTATTTTAACATAAATATGTATTAGTCCACCTAAATTGTCACTCAATTACCTAAAGCAAACAAAGATCTTTCAACGGGGCAACTTGGAGAAAACTGCACGCTACCGACCTCGGGAAAAAAACTAATAAAGTTAAATTTGGCTTAAGTGAAGAACAATTATTGCAAGTCGCTATCCATTTTGTACTACTAAAACCATATTGTTGTTGCATGAATTTTCTGTCCATTTAGTAGAATTTGC
Organism: Zea luxurians; assembly: GCA_029449295.1. Taxonomy (NCBI): domain Eukaryota; kingdom Viridiplantae; phylum Streptophyta; class Magnoliopsida; order Poales; family Poaceae; genus Zea; species Zea luxurians. The sequence goes on along the minus strand of JAOPSE010000049.1, from coordinate 8,229,220 downwards.
TATTCATTTTGTACTACTTTTTTTGTTTTGTTGTTGCATGAGTTTGTAACACTTATGGTTATCGATGAACTTCAGGCTTGGGGAATCATTCATAAGTCCACCAACCACTTCAGAGAGCATAAATCATAGCCATGGTCGACATGCTCGCTCATCTAGTGCAATTCCAAAAAGTCTCGCGTCTCTGGCTAATGAGTACAGAAGGTTAGCTGTTGATTGTGTCAGAGTATTGAGATTGGAAATGCAACTAGAGGCGATATACCACATGCAGGTAGTGGCACTACAGTTCCATTTGGCATCACTCTGTTAGATGTATTGTGTCAAAAAAATCAATCGATACAATTCATACAGGAAATGACCAAAAGAGAATACGTCGAAGATCAAGATGCTGAAGATCCTGATGACTTTATTATCTCCCTTACAACTCAGGTACGCGACCAATAATTGTTTCTTTTTATTTTAGCTGCCAACATATTGAATTAATGGTAAACTTGTTCTTCCAATGTAAACAGATTGCACGACGGGATGAAGAAATGGCTCCTTATATCACGGAATCAGAAAGGAATTACATATTTGGTGGGATTTCCAGTGTTGCTGCTAATGCATCAATAAAGGTTTGTTTTTGTTTTAGCTGCAGTCTTGAGTTCTTGGTTGCAAGGCCTACACTGTAAATCGAGATACCCTACTTACGTTTTTTATTTGTATGGTCTTCCAGGCACTTGCTCAAATGAAGTCAATAAACTTGTTAGGAGTCCAGCAAATATGCAGGAATTCGATAGCTCTGGAACAGGTGAGATTTTTATATGACAGCATCATATAAACATTATATTTTCTGTATTATGCTTTTTTCTGTCTGTGTCTGCTGTTCGTCACAACTTTATGACAGTAAAAGGTAGACCTATATATCTAGTCACTCATGCAAATGAAATCTCTGCAGGCTCTTGCAGCCATACCTTCAATAGATAGTGAAGCAGTCCAACAGCGATTGGATCGCGTTCGAACGTTCTATGAGTTGTTAAATTTGCCTTTTGAGGTACATGTCATTTAGTTTATGGTAACATAATCCTAGTCTTTCGATGTTTTTTATTTACACTACTGCTATGTTTGCAGTCTTTGCTTGGATTCATCGCAGAACATGAATATTTGTTTTCTGCTAAAGAGTAAGCCTGGCAAACATTTTTCACATAACACATCATTGTTTATAGTTGAACTGTATTCATCTGGGTCCAAAATGTTCATTCCGCAGATACCTGAGTGTTCTAAAGGTCAATGTGCCGGGTAGAGAAATACCTGCGGATGCTGAACGACGCATCTCACAGATTTTGGGTCACTAGATCTAATCAGACGCAATGGTGCTATTTTTGACTGGTTATGCTTTATGTGGGCTTTGGCTACCAAATGGTTCTCCACCTGTTTCCATGGCGGTGTTTGTGTAGATTTAGCTGGCTTTTGCTATTTAGTAATTTTGTTTCCTTTTGTATTTCACGTGATATATTCTTTTGTATGTCTTATCAGTTATCATTGATTGTAAATTTGTAGTGTTCCGGATAAAATTTCCATTATTCATTATTGTAAATGTGTTATCTGTCTGGATGTGATATTTAATAAGCTCATCAGATTCAGTGTCCTGTATGGTGCACAGACAAGTTGCCAGTGATGAACTTTTTCAGTATGAGCCGGTATCAATTTATAGTGTGGTATCTGATTATAGTTCGATTTAAATAAATATAGTTTAACATTATTAGTTATCCATTACATTATTACGTTATAAATATATGACAGCTACGTTATAAATATATGACAGCTATGTGGCAAAACGGAGAGTTAGCATCAAGCCTTTCAGGGTGATATGAATTGTGTTGGCAACTGGTTATTGTTTCCTGATCTGATTTCTCTTTTCGCTTCAGGGTTATTTAAGAAATTCTCTTACAGTGAATCTTATAATGCTTATCTTGTGTTATAATGATAGTTGTTGGTCACTGTTCTCAAATATTGTAGATCAAAAACAAGGCAATACAATTGTTAATTATTATAGACCTTCGTCTTCTAAAGCATTATCTCTACATGGATATAATATTCATCAGACGAAGGTCAAAAAGAATATACCTTTATCATCTAATATGTGAATAAGAATACAAAAAGATGGAGACAATAACTGCATCTTATTAATTCATTTAAGAATATTAACAGGATTAATATTACATTAATACCTTCAGTTTGCTCAACACAAGAGAGTGATTACCATTCAGCGTGAACAGTACGGTGGTATTGTTCATCTATTTATAGACAAGAGACATAGCTAGTGTAAAATTACATTTATGTCCTTGACATTTACTTATAAACATAACAAAAAATCATTGAGGACTAAGTAGACTTTTTTCCCTTTTAGTCAGTATCGTACTTGGTTTTCGTCACCATATCAAGTTGAAGCTCTTCGGTTATAGCTTCGACGTCCATTCTTATCGACTTCGAGTTTCATCTTCACTTCGTGTATATCTTTGTCATGAGAGAAGTCCTTCATCCTGAAGCCGAAGCCCCAGTAATAATCCATGTTATACGAAAACATATGGTTAATCACATTTTGATGACCTTCAGGAGGGGAAGGCTCCCAACAGTAGCCCCTCGCAGTTATAATTTGTTTCTTTGTAACAAATTTAGACTGCGACGTGAATGAAGTCCCTTTATCAAAGGTCCAAAAAAACATCTTCCCTTCGTTAGAATAGCGAATCATTCTGACCCGTGGGACTCACCATGCTGCAGGGTTCTAAGTATATATATAGAGACATGTGTTGTGAGTATATTTCGTGCTATTTTAGCTGCTTGCATTGTGTTTGCCATTTTAACCTTCCTTGCTTCGTCGAGCTTAATTGAATTTTGAGTTTTGGCATTTTAGCAATCATTATGTAAATGGCTGAGGAGAAGAAGATTATTGACCCCGCGCTGGCCAGATTTTACGAAGCCATGGAAAAAACCAACGTAGAGAAAATCACCAATGAGATGCTGGCTGGTTTATCTGAAAACTCCAGCGATAGTGAGAGTTTCGACGTAGAAAGTGGAAATAAAGATGCCGAAGACCGGCCATGGAGGCCGAGCCATGTGGTTTTCGGAAAGTCGACTATTAAACAAGGGCAGATCGAAGCAATGAGAGGTAGATACTTTCGTGACATTTCTAGCGTGAGGGCCGGAGGGGAGAATACTGTTCCTCTTCCCGAAGCTGACGAAGTGGTGAACTTCAGAAGCTTCATGAAAGCTGGGCTTTGTTTCCCCCTGGACAAGATGTTGGTTGAAGTCTTATAAACTTTTGAAATTTATCTTCATCAATTTACCCCCGAAGCTTTTATCAAAGTAGGGGTTTTTATATGGACCATGAGGAGCTAAGGATTAGAGCCAGACGCCAGGTGCTTCTATAATATCCATGAATTATTTTATCATACGAAGACAACTGGGAAAGAACAGTATCATAATAACTTCGGCTGCTACAACTTCGTGTCCTGCTCTAATGCCAGTTATCTTGTGTCGATGTTTCGGAAAAACTGGCCAGGCTCTTGGATGCAGGAATGGTTTTATGTGAAAGTTGACCTGAGTCTAAGGGAGGATATAAGAGGGATTATTCAGCACCCTATATGGCCTCGCTTCGGCATTAGGAGGCCACTCATTGCGCTTGGAAATGATGTGCAAGCATGCCCAGCAGCTTTTATGCACTTATATCGGGACAAGAGACTTGGTCCAAAAGCATATTGCTTACAGAGTGTGGCCACTTGCAAATGGATGGGAAATGCCGAAGGAGGCTGCTGCTGGCTCCAGCCAAAATGGTTTGGTCTATCTGAAGTATACCTTTCGATACAGCAGCTAGTTGGATGAACCAAATGATGACTAGCAATGAGCTGCTTGGAGCATACACGAAGGCCGAAGACGAAGCTATGACAACTACCTTCGATGCTCGGGGCAAGAAGAGATTAAATAGGGTATTCGATGTTATCGGCTTTGTATACCCAAACTACAGCTATCCTTCGCTGAAGCAAGGGAAAAAAGGAAAGCTGCTACCTCGGCATCTTCTAGTGTGTCGAGGTCGAAAAAGGTTAAAGTTTTGACGCGTCGACCTAGGCGTATTGAGACGGCCGATATGCTGAAGCTAAGTGAAGTGGTGGAAGTAACCCTCCCGGCTATTCCTGCTGTGCCTACTGGAGCTAGTGCAGGCTTGGCCAGAGAGCTAGAGCCAGTAAAGGAAAAAATACCGGAGCATCCAAAGATGAAATCAGCAATATTGCCGAAGGTGCCAAGTGCCACAGGCACTCCGAAGAAAAGAAGGATGGCGAGCGTTTTGGAAGTTGTTCTAGAATCTGTGAAAACACCACCTTCTTCTTCTGTCGAGGCTTCCAGGAGCAAAATTGAAGAATCTTCAAAGGTAATTACTGTCAGCACCTCTGCCCACGCCGAAATCGTACCAGAAAAACCCACGGGAGAGAGCCTTCCAGAGGAACCTTCAGCGCCTGCTTCCGAAGCACCTTCTCAGGGTGGCTTGGACTATATTATTCGACATGCTTCGGTAAAGCAACTAACAGAAGAGCAGATTGCCGAAGTACAACACTATACCAAGGATCTGAAGTAACCCCGACAGTCCTTGGTATATGGTGGCAGTGACGAATATGACTTCCTTTATTGTCTGCCAGACAGCAAAGAGATACATGTCTATTGAGAAATGATGGACAATATGGGATACCTAAAGCTTGAACTTGGCCTGTCTGCAATGTCAAAAGATCAATCTGCAGACAGTCTTGCTTACAATAGCCTAAAGGTATGTATATTTTGATTTGTCGTTCTTCAATGAACTATTTCTATGGTTTTTTCTTATCTTCATCACATGCTTATTCTTCGTTTTTCAGGGCTTGATTCTAAGCAAGGATTTAAAGGCCCAAAAAGATGCAGAGGATGAGAGCTATCAAATAGCTCTTGGGAACCTTCGTTCAGAAGTTATAACATTGAGAAACGAAGCTCTTGAAAAGAATAAGATGTTACTTTCCTTAGTGGATGTTGGTCACTCGTTCTCAAATGCTATGAATCAAGAACAAGGCAACACAATTGTTAAGGATTAAGGATCTTCGTCTTCCGAAGCATTATCTCCATAACACTCATCAGACAAAGATCAGGAAAGAGAAACATTCATTATTTAATATGTGAATAGAAATGCGAAGGGATAAAGATGAAGACCGGGTCTTCATTTATTCATTTATATCCATGTTCCATAAAATATAAATGAATATTCAACAGTATAAATATTACATTGATACCTTTGGCTTGCTCGAAGGCGAGACTGTGGGAGAGTGATTATAATCTAGCGTGAACAGTACGGTGTTACTGTTCATCTATTTATAGGCACGGGACGTAGCCCGGGCAAAAGTACATTTATGTCCTCAATATTTACACATGATCGTAATACAAGTTATTAAGGACTAAGTAGTCTTTTCCTCATTCGGTCATCATCATTATTATTCCTCATCTTCATTGCGAGACGAAGTTGTACATCTGGTGATAGCTTCGGCGTTTGCTCTTATCCTCCTTGGATCTGTCTTCATTTTGTGTACCTTCGTCATAAGGGAGAGGCTTGTATCTTGAAGACGAAGCTTCCTGTAACAGCTTATGCTAAAAACAAATGGTTAATTATGTTTTTGAGGACCTTCAGAAGGAGAAGGCCCCCAACAGTAGCCCCTCGCAGTATTGATTTGTTTCTTTGTAACAAATTTAGACTGCGACGTGAACGAAGGCCTTTAGCCGAAAGTCCGAAAAACATCTTCTCTTCGCTAAAATAGCAAATTACACTGACCCGCGGGACCCACCAATCTATAGAGCTCTGGGTATAAATAGGAGCCTGCATTGTGAGTATTTTTCATGCTATTTCAGTTGCTTACATTGTGCTTGTCATTTCATCCTTTCTTGTTTCGTCAAGTTCAATTAGATTTTAAGCTTCGTCATTCTAGCAACCATCGACCAAATGGCTGATGAAAAGAAGATTGTTGATCCGACGCTGGCTGGATTTTACGAAGCTATGGAGAAAACCAACGCAGAGAAGATTGCTAATGAGATGTTGGCTGGGATATCTAGAAATTCCAGCGATAATGAAAGTTTCGATGTAGAAAGTGAAAATGAAGATGACGAAGATCGGCCCTAGAGACCAAGCTATGTTGTCTTTGGGAAATCAACTATTAAACAAGGGTAGATCGATGCAATGAGGGGGAGGTATTTTCGTGATATCTCAATCGTGAGAGCCGGAGGGGAGAATAATGTTCCTCTTCTCAAAGCTAACGAAGTGGTAGTTTACAGAAGCTTTATGAAAGCCGGGCTTTGGTTCCCCCAGACAAATTGTTGGTCGAGGTTCTGAAAACGTTTGAGATTTACCTTCATCAACTTACTCCTGAAGCCATCATTAAAGTGGGGATCTTTATATGGGCCATGAGGAGCCAAGGGATGGAACCAGATGCAAGATGATTCTGCAACATCCATGAGTTGTCTTATGAGACGAAGGCTACCTGAAAGGGAAATAGGGTCAAACCTTTTTCTATAAATGATTTTGGTGGTTGAATGCCCAACACAAATATTGGACTAACTAGTTTGCTCTAGATTATGTACTCTATAGGTGCATATAGGTTCAACACAAACCAATAAATAGATCAAGTAAGGGTTCAAAAGAAAGGAGCAAAAGAAATCGAAGAGAACCCTGGTCTGGCGCACTGGACTGTCCGGTGCACCACCGGACAGTGTCTGGTGCACCAGGGCCGATCGACTCTAAACTCTTCACCTTCGGGTTTCTCTGGACGCGATCCGCTAAAATTCACCGGACTGTCCGGTGCACCAGTGGAGCAACGGCTATCCAGCACAACGGTCGTCTGCAAAAGCGTGAATAGTGCGCGCAGAAGTCAGAGCAGACATCAGAGGCGCACCGGACAGTGAACAGTACCTGTCCGATGCAGCTCCAGACTGTCCGATGTGATATGAAGTTAGCGCTCCAACGGTCAGAATCTTCAGAACCCTAATGGTTGGGTGACGTGGCTGGCGCACCGGACTGTCCAGTGCGCCCATCGACAGACAGCCTCCCCAACGGCTATGTGTTGGTTGAGGGCTATAAATACCCCCCAACCACCACCACTCCAAGCATCCAAGTTTTTCAGACATCCCATTCAATACAAGAGATAGTGCAATCAATACAAGACACAATTCAAAAGAATCAAAGCCTCTCCAAGTCCCAAATTCACTCCAAACTCCTAGTGGCTAGAGAGAGAGTTTTGCTCGTGTTCTTTGAGCTCTTGTTCTTGGATCGCTTTCTTCTTCCTCATTCTAGTTCTCTAAGTGACTTGTAATCAAAGCAAGAGACACTAAGTTTGTAGTGGACCTTGTGGGGTCTAAGTGACCCGTTTGATTAAGGAGAAAGCTCACTCGGTCTAGGTGACCATTTGATAGAGGGAAAGAGTTGAAAGAGACCCGGTCTTTGTGACCACCTCAACGGGGACTAGGTTCTCAAGAACCTAACCTCGGTAAAACAAATCACCATGTCATCCACATTATTTCTTGGTTGATTTATTTTTGCCCTCTCTTTCGGACTTGGTTTTAATTCTAACGTAACCCCAGCTTGTAGATTGTGTTTTAAGTTGAAAATTTCAGATTCCGCCTATTCACCCCCTTCTAGGTGACCTTCAATTGGTATCAGAGCCCAGTACTTCATTAGAGTCTAACCACTCAAAGTGATGTCAGGAGATCACGCCAAGAGGGAGATCATGACCCGCGAGAAGTCCACAAGCCACGGGAAGGCTCCATCGAGGGAGTCCGGCAACAAGCTCAAGGAGGGATCACCTCCTCACAAGTCGCATCAGAGTGGTGACAAGAAAAAGAAGATGAAGAAGGTGGTCTACTACGAGGCCGACTCTTCGTCGCCATCTACATCCGGCTCTGACGCGCCATCCATCACTTCTAAGCGCCATGAGCGCAAGAAGTATAGTAAGATGCCCCTTCGATATCCTCGTATCTCTAAGCACGCTCCTATACTTTCCGTTCCATTAGGCAAACCACCAGTTTTTGATGATGAAGACTATTGTATGTGGAGTGATAAAATGAGGCATCACCTAACCTCACTCCATGCAAGCATATAGGACATTGTTGAATTTGGAGCACAGATACCATCGCGGGGGGATGAGGGCTACAACTCGGACGAGGTCGCCCAAATCCGGCACTTCAACTCCCAAGCCACTACTATACTCCTCGCCTTTCTATGTCGAGAGGAGTATAACAAAGTGCAAGGGTTGAAGAGCGCCAAGGAGATTTGGGACATGCTCAAGACCGCACACGAGGGAGATGAGGTGACTAAGATCACCAAACGGGAGATGATCGAGGGGGAGCTCGGTCGATTTGTCCTCAACTAAGGAGAGGAGCCACAAGCCATGTACAACCGGCTCAAGACCTTGGTAAATCAAGTGCGCAACCTCGGGAGCACCAAATGGGATGACCATGAAATGGTCATGGTTATTCTAAGATCACTCGTCTTTCGCAATCCTACACAAGTTCAATTAATACGTGGTGATCCTAAATATAAGCTAATGTCTCCCGAGGAGGTTATAGGAATGTTTGTGAGCTTTGAATTGATGATCAAAGGCTCCAAACAAATCATCAACTTGGAGCAAGGTGGCACCTCCACACCCGAGGTGCAACCCGTCGCATTCAAGGCGACGGAGGAGAAGAAAGAAGAGTCTACATCAAGTAGGCTCCCCATTGATGCCTCTAAGCTTGACAATGAGGAGATGGCACTCGTCATCAAGAGCTTCCGTCAAATCCTCAAACAAAAAAAGGGGAAGGACTACAAGCTCCGTTCCAAAAGGGTGTGCTACAAGTGTGGTAAGACCGGTCATTTTATCGCTAAATGTCCTATGTCTAGTGATAGTGACAGAGGCGACGACAAGAAGGGAAATAGGAAGGAGAAGAAGAGATACTATAAGAAGAAGGGTGGCGATGCCCACGTATGTCGGGAATGGAACTCCGACGAGAGCTCCACCAACTCCTCCTCCGACGCGGACGCCGCCAACATCGCCGTCAACAAAGGCCTCCTCTTTCCCAACGTCGGCCACAAATGCTTCATGGCAAAGGACGGCAAAAAAAAAGAAGGTAAAATCTAGAGCCTCCACTAAATATACAACATCTAGTGATGATGGTAGCTCTAGTGAAGATGAAGATGATTTGCGTATGCTTTTTGTCAACCTTAACATGCAACAAAAGGAAAAATTAAATGAATTAATAGGAGCTATTCATGAGAAGGATGAACTCTTGGACAGCCAAGAGGAATTCCTTATTAAGGAAAACAAAAAGCATGTTAAAGTTAAAAATGCTTATGCTCAGGAAGTAGAGAAAAATGAAAACTTGACTAAAGAGCTTAGCATTTGCCATGATACTATTTCCAACCTTAGGACTGAGAATGCTAGTTTAATTGCTAAGGTTGAGAAGTTAAATGTTTGTAATGATTCAATTATCAGTCTTAGAAATGAAAATGCTAGTTTGATTGCTAAGATTGATAAATTAAATGAATCAATTTCTAGCCTTAAGACTGAGAATGATAAATTAATTTCTAAGGCTAAAGATTTTGAATGTTTGCAATGTTTCTATTTCCAATCTTAGAAATGAGAATATCATTTTACATGCTAAGATTGATAAATTAAATGCTTGCAAACCATCTACATCTACTACTGATCATGTTTCTATTTGCACTAGATGTAGAGATGTTAATATTGATGCTATTCATGATCGCCTTGCTTTAATTAAACAACAAAATGATCATATAGATCAATTAACTACAAAAATTAATGAGCATGAAATTGAAAATGAAAATTTTAAATTTGCTAGAAGCATGCTATATAGTGGGAGACACCCTAGCATTAAGGATGACATTGGCTTCCAACAGGGAGGCAATGTCAAGCTTAATGCCCCTAAAAGATTGTCTAATTTTGTTAAGGGCAAAGCTCCTATGGTTCAGGATAACAAGGGTTATATTTTATATCCTGCTGGTTATCCTGAGCACAAGATTATGAGAATTAATGCTAGGAAACCTTATAATGTTTCTCACCATGCTTTTATTTATAAGAATGAGGCTTCTAGCTCTAGGCATTCTACCCATGTTAAAATGCCTAAAAAGAAAAGTCCTGCTGCATCAAATGAGCCTATTATTTCATTTAAGACTTTTGATGCTTCTTATGTGCTAACTAAAAAATCAGGCAAAGTAGTTGCAAAATATGCTGGGGGCAAACACAAGGGTTCAAAGACTTGTGTTTGGGTACCCAAGGTGCTTGTTTCTAACGTGAAAGGACCCAAGACTATTTGGGTACCTAAGAACAAGGCCTAAATTGTTTTGCAGGTTTATGCATTCAGGGGCTCAAGCTAGATAATTGATAGCGGATGCACAAACCATATGACTGGGGAGAAAATGATGTTCTCCTCCGATGAGAAAAACAAAGATCCCCAACGAGCTATCACATTCGGGGTTGGAAATCAAGGTTTGGTCAAAGGACTTGGTAAAATTGCTATATCTCCTGACCATTCTATTTCTAATGTTTTTCTTGTAGATTCTTTAGATTACAACTTGCTTTCTGTTTCTCAATTATGTAAAATGGGCTACAACTGTCTTTTTATAGATATAGGTGTTACTGTCTTTAGAAGAAGTGATGATTCAGTAGCATTTAAGGGAGTGTTAGAGGGTCAGCTATACTTAGTTGATTTTAATGGAGCTGAACTCGACACTTGCTTAATTGCTAAGACTAATATGGGTTGGCTCTGGCATCGCCGACTAGCCCATGTTGGAATGAAGAATCTTCACAAACTTCTAAAGGGAGAGCACATTTTGGGACTAACAAATGTTTATTTTGAGAAAGATAGGGTTTGTTGCGCATGTCAAGCAGGAAAGCAAGTTGGCGCCCATCATCCACACAAAAACATCATGACAACAGACAGGCCCCTCGAGCTACTCCACATGGATCTATTCGGCCCGATAGCTTACATAAGCATCGGTGGAAGTAAGTACTGTCTAGTAATTGTGGATGATTATTCTCGCTTCACTTGGGTATTCTTTTTGCAGGAAAATCACAAACCCAAGAGACCTTAAAGGGATTCTTGAGACGAGCTCAAAATGAGTTTGGATTGAGAATCAAAAAGATTAGAAGCGATAATGGGACAGAGTTCAAGAATTCACAAATTGAAGGCTTTCTTGAGGAAGAGGGCATCAAGCATGAGTTCTCTTCTCCCTACACACCTCAACAAAATGGTGTAGTGGAAAGGAAGAATAAAACTCTACTGGACATGGCAAGGACCATGCTTGATGAGTACAAGACACCGAACTGGTTTTGGGTCGAGGCGATTAACACCGCCTGCTACTCCATCAACCGGCTCTATCTTCATCGAATCCTCAAGAAGACATCATATGAACTCCTCACCGGTAAAAAGCCCAATGTTTCATATTTTAGAGTCTTTGGTAGCAAATGTTTTATTCTTGTTAAAAGAGTAGAAAATCTAAATTTGCTCCTAAGGCTGTAGAAGGCTTTTTACTAGGATATGATTCAAACACAAGGGCATATAGAGTCTTTAACAAGTCCACTGGACTAGTTGAAGTTTCTTGTGACATTGTGTTTGATGAGACTAACGGCTCCCAAGTGGAGCAAGTTGATCTTGATAAAGTAGATGATGAAGAGGCTCCATGCGTCGCGCTAAGGAACATGTCCATTGGGGATGTGTGTCCTAAGGAATCCGAAGAGCCTACACAAGCCCAAGATCAACCATCATCTTCCCTACAAGCATCTCCACCAACTCAAGATGAGGAACAGGCTCAAGATGATGAAGAAGAAGATCAAGAAGATGAGTCACCTCAAGAAGAGGGCAATGATCAAGGGGGAGATGAAGAAAATCAAGACAAGGAAGATGAGCAAGAAATTCAGGGTCAAAGATCGCCACACCCAAGAGTCCACCAGGCGATTCAAAGAGATCACCCCGTGAACTCCATTCTTTGTGATATCCATAAGGGGGTAACTACTCGATCTCGAGTCGCTCATTTTTGTGAACATTACTCTTTTGTGTCCTCTATTGAGCCTTATAGGATTGAGTATGCATTAAGAGATTCGGATTGGGTGATGACAATGCAAGAGGAGCTCAACAACTTCACGAGGAATGAGGTATGGCATTTAGTTCCACATCCTAACCAAAATGTTGTAGGTACCAAATGGGTATTCCGCAACAAGCAAGATGAGCATGGTGTGGTGATAAGGAACAAAGCCCGACTTGTGGCCAAAGGTTATTCACAAGTCGAAGGTTTGGACTTTGGTGAAACTTATGCACCCATAGCTAGGCTTGAGTCAATTCGCATATTACTTGCCTATGCTACTTACCATGGCTTCAAGCTTTATCAATGGACGTGAAGAGTGCCTTCCTCAATAGACCTATCAAGGAAGAGGTCTATGTTGAGCAACCTCTCGACTTTGAAGATAGTGAGTACCCTAATCATGTTTATAAACTCTCAAAGGCGCTTTATGGGCTCAAGCAAGCCCCAAGAGCATGGTATGAATGCCTGCGAGATTTTCTAGTCACTATTGGCTTCAAAGTCGGTAAGGCCGATCCTACTCTCTTTACTAAAACTATTGCAAATGATTTGTTTGTATGCCAAATTTATGTTGATGATATTATTTTCGGGTCTACTAATAGATCTACTTGTGAAGAGTTTAGTAGGATCATGGTACAAAAATTCGAGATGTCTATGATGGGGGAGTTGAAATATTTCTTAGGATTTCAAGTCAAGCAACTCCAAGAGGGCACTTTCATGAGCCAAACCAAGTACATTCAAGACATTCTTAACAAGTTTGGAATGAATGATGCCAAACCCATCAAGACACCCATGGGAACCAATGGGCATCTCGACCTCGACACAGGAGGTAAATCTATAGACCAAAAGGTATACCGGTCAATGATAGGATCTTTACTTTACTTATGTACTTCTCGACTGAATATTATGCTTTCTGTATGCATGTGTGCAAGGTTCCAAGCCGATCCTAAGTAAGTTCACCTTAGGGCCATGAAAAGAATCATGAGATATTTTGTTTACACTCCTAAGTTTGGGCTTTGGTACCCCAAGGGATCCACATTTGATTTGATAGGATATTCAGATGCCAATTGGGTAGGGTGTAAAATCGATAGGAAGAGCACATCAGGGACTTGTCAGTTTCTGGGGAGATCCCTGGTGTCTTGGGCTTCAAAGAAACAAAACTCAGTAGCTCTTTCTACTGCCGAAGCCGAGTATATTGCCGCAGGCTATTGTTGTGCGCAATTAGTTTGGATGAGGCAAACCCTCAAGGACTATGGCTACAAATTGAGCAAAGTCCCTCTCCTATGTGATAATGAGAGAGCTATCTGCATGGCGGAGAATCCCGTTGAACACAGCCGCACTAAGCACATAGACATTCGGTATCACTTTTTAAGGGATCACCAACAAAGGGGGATATCGAGATAGCCAATATTAACACCAAAGATCAATTAGCCGATATCTTCACCAAGCCATTAGATGAAAAAACCTTTAGCAAACTTAGGAATGAGCTAAATATACTTGATTCTCGAAATTTTGATTGAAACATTGCACACATAGCTCATTTATATACCTTTGATCTTATCTCTTTCATTTGCTACGACTAATGTATTTCCAAAGTGTATTTTTATGCTAAGTCATAGATTGAAAGGGAAATGGAGTCCTCGACGAAGACAAGGCTTCCACTCCACTCTACCGGTATCATTTACCCTTCGTCGCTACTCCACATCACTCTCAAATTTGTATAATCTTTTCAATCATATTTACTTGTACCAATTGGGGAGAAAGCAAAGGGCTCTCAATGTCTCCGTTTTTGGTGATTAATGCCAAAGGGGGAGAAAGTATTAGCCCAAAGCAAAAGGACCGCACCACCACCTAATTTTAAACGAAATTTTCAAATTAGTATCTTAATGTGTTTTCAAAAGGGGGAGAAAGTTATTAGTGTTTTCAAAAATTGGGAAAACCCTCTTGAACACTAAAGGGAGAATTTCATTCAGGAGGAGTTTTGTTTTAGTCAAAGGAAAAGCATTTGAAACAGGGGGAGAAATTTCAAATCTTGAAAATGCTTCTTGCAATCTTATTCATATACCTTTGACTATTTGCAAAAGGATTTTGAAAAGACTTTTCCAAATAATTTGCAAAAACAAAACAAGTGGTGTGAGCGTGGTCCAAAATGTTAAATAAAAAGAAAGCAATCCATGCATATATAGTGAAATAATAAATTGGTTTAATTCTAAGTAACCTATGCACTTACATTATGCAAACTAGTTCAATTCTGCACTTATACATTTGCTTTGGTTTGTGTTGGCATCAATCACCAAAAAGGGGGAGATTGAAAGGGAAATAGGGTCAAACCTTTTTCTATAAATGATTTTGGTGGTTGAATGCCCAACACAAATATTGGACTAACTAGTTTGCTCTAGATTATGTACTCTACAGGTGCATATAAGTTCAACACAAAACAATAAAAAGATCAAGTAAGGGTTCAAAAGAAAGGAGCAAAAGAAACCGAAGAGAACCCTGGTCTAGCACACTGGACTATCCGGTGCACCACCGGACAGTGTCCAGTGCACCACCGGACAGTGTCTGGTGCACCAGGGCTGATCGACTCCAAACTCTTCACCCTCAGGTTTCTCTGGACGCGCTCCACTAAAATTCACCGGACTGTCCGGTGTGCCACCAGACTGTCCGGTGCACCAATAGAACGACGACTATCCAGCGCAACGGTCGTCTGCAAAAGCATGAACAGTGCGTGAACAGTGCGCGCAGAAGTCAGAGCAGGCATCAGAGGCACACCGGACAGTGAACAGTACCTGTCCGGTGCAGCACCGGACTGTCCGGTGCGATATGAAGTCAGCGCACCAACGGTCAGAATCTTCTGAACCCTAACGGTTGGATGACGTGGCTGGCGCACTGGACAGTGTCCGATGGCGCACTAGACTGTCCGGTGCGCCCATCGATAGACAACCTCCCCAACAGCTACGTGGTGGTTGAGGGCTATAAATACCCCCCAACCACCACCACTCCAAGCATCCAAGTTTTTAGACATCCCATTCAATACAAGAGATAGTACAATCAATACAAGACACAATTCAAAAGAATCAAAGCCTCTCTAAGTCCCAAATTCACTCCAAACTCCTAGTGGCTAGAGAGAGAGTTTTGCTCGTGTTCTTTGAGCTCTTGTTCTTGGATTGTTTTCTTCTTCCTCATTCTTGTTTTCTAAGTGACTTGTAATCAAAGCAAGAGACACTAAGTTTGTAGTGGTCCTTGTGGGGTCTAAGTGACCCGTTTGATTAAGGAGAAAGCTCACTCGGTCTAGGTGACCATTTGAGAGAGGGAAAGGGTTGAAAGAGACCCAGTCTTTGTGACCTCCTCAACGGGGACTAGGTTCTCAAGAACCAAACCTCGGTAAAACAAATCACCATGTCATCCGCATTATTTCTTTGTTGATTTGTTTTTGCCCTCTCTTTCGGACTTGGTTTTAATTCTGATGCTAACCCCGGCTTGTAGATTGTGTTTTAAGTTGAAAATTTCAGATTCCGCCTATTCACCCCCCTCTAGGCGACTTTCACTACCAGAAAGGAGCAGTATCATAACAACTTTGGTTGTTACAATTTCGTGCCTCGGTCTGAAAAGAGCTACCCAATTGCCACATTTCGGAAGAGATGGTCGAGCTCCTGGATGCAAGAATGGTTTACGTGAAGAATGACCTAAGTTAAAGGTGAAAGTCGCTTAGAGGGGGGTGAATAGGCAAAACCTAAAAATTAAAACTGTATCCCCCAACTAGATCCCTTGATTAGTGGTTAGAACAAGATATACAATTATCGGAGTATCAAAACTAAGTCCTTCCTTGGAAAGAGTATTGCTTTCAAATAATGCGGAATTGATAAAACAATACAACTAATAAGTCTATGAGAATAAAGCAAGAGGGCTTAGATAAAATGAGTAACCACTTAAGTTCTTCCTTGCAAGGTGTTGCTTTACTAAATGAGAATTTAACTTTAAGCAACATCAAATAATATTTAGCAAAGAATAGTGCAAGAAGAACTCGTAAAGAGAAAGCACAAACAAATTGTGCAAGAAGAACTTGGAAGGGGAAAGAACAAACAAATCACAAGCAATAAGCACACGAGACACGGGTGATTTGTTTTACCGAGGTTCGGCCCTCGAAGGCCTAGTCCCCGTTGAGGAGTCCACTAAGGACGGGTCTCTTTCAACCCTTTCCCTCTTTCTCCACCGATCACCAAAGACCGGAGAGCTCTTCTTCTTCTCAAGGATCACTTAAGACCCCACAAGGATCACCACACTCTTTGGTGTCTCTTGCTAGCTTTACAAGCCTCCAACACTTTGGAGGAAGTTCAATGGGAGTCAAAACTCCACGCGCAAATGAACACAAGATTAAGCACACACTATCTCTCAATGAATCTCACAAGGCACTAGTGCTAGACTCAAATGAGTAGCTCTTTTTTGCTTGCTCTATCTTTTGTGGCACTTGTGTTGGTTGTTGTAGTCTAAATCTTGTGTATAGGATGGATCAATGAATATATGTGGTTGGGAGGGCTTGAGTATGTCAACTAGATGACTTGAAATATTGCTTGGGCTCCTCTACACTGGAGTGGCCGGTTGGGGTGGTATTTATAGTCACCAACCAAGTTGTAGTCGTTGGAGAAGGCTGCTGGCGATGAGCGCACCGGACAGTCCAGTGCGCCACCGGACAGTGTCCGGTGTGCCACCACGTCATCCTCCCGTTAGGGCTTGGAGCTGGTCGACCATTGGAGGCTTTGTCCTTATATGGCACCGGACAGTCCGGTGCCCCTCTGACCGTCTGCTCTGACATCTGATTTGCACTGTTCACTTTGCAGAGTCGACCGTTGCGCGCAGATGACCGTTGCTCCGCTGGTGCACCGGACAGTCCGGTGGCACACTGGACAGTCCGGTGAATTATAGCGAAGGCGCGCCTGAAAAACCCGAAGGTGAAGAGTTTGAAGTCGATCTTCCCTGGTGCACCAGACACTGTCCGGTGGTGCACCGGACAGTCCGGTGCGCCAGACCAGGGAGCACTTCGGTTTCCTTTGCTCCTTTCCTTTAGGCCCTTTCTTTTGACTTTATATTGGTTTGGTGTGAACCTTTGGCACCTGTAGAACATTTATTCTAGAGCAAACTAGTTAGTCCAATTATTTGTGTTGGGCAATTCAACCACCAAAATCAATTAGGAAAAGGTGTAAGCCTATTTCCCTTTCAATTTCCCCCTTTTTGGTGATTGATGCCAACACAAACCAAAGCAAATATATAAGTGTAGAATTGAACTAGTTTGCATAAAGTAAGTGCAAAGGTTGCTTGGAATGAAACCAATATTATTTCAATAGATATGCATGGATGGTTTTTCTTCTTATTTAACATTTTGGACTACGCTTGCACCACTTATTTTGTTTTTGCAAACTCTTTTGTAAAAATTCTTTTCAAAGTCCTTTTGCAAATAGTCAAAGGTAAATGAATAAGATTTTGAGAAGCATTTTCAAGTTTTGAGATTTTCTCCCCCTGTTTCAAATGCTTTTCCTTTGACTAAACAAAACTCCCCCTTAATGAAATCCTCCTCTTAGTGTTTAAGAGGGTTTTAGATATTAATTTTGAAGAGGGTATACCAATTTGAAATTATATCACAAATAAGATACTAATTGAAAAACTTCTTTTAATACCAATTAAAAGACTACATTTTTTTTTGAAATTGGTGGTGGTGCGGTCCTTTTGCTTTGGGCTAATACTCTATCCCCCTTTGGCATGAATCGCCAAAAACGGATGTTTGAGTGAAATATAAGCCCTTTTTAAACTACTCTCTCCCCCTTTGGATGGAAGTAAAGGAGTGAAGATTATACCAAGGTTAGAGAGTTAGTGCGGAATGATGGCGAAGGATAAATAGTACCGATAGAGTTGAGTGGAAGCTTTGTCTTCGCCGAAGACTCCATTTCCCTTTCAATCTATGACTTAGTATAGAAATATACTTGGAAACATATTAGTCGTAGTCATGGTACGAGAATAATAAGATATATGCATTTGTACCAAAATGAAAGAGACATGATTGAGAGATATGTCATTTAAGCTTAATCATTATTCTATATAATATAGATTGCTCCCCCTAAATATGTGCCTTGAGAGGAATACGAATTTTGGCCTTAAATGCCAAGTGCACATAGTTAGGTTAATGAGAACATGTCTATATCATAGAGAATGTAAAGTGCATTGTGTCATAGTATAAGTGTGATGCTCATGACAATTTATACACTTATGAAAGCATGTTATAAATATCTCAAGCATTTTCCCTTAAGGATTTCAAAGAGGCTTAAGGATCATCCACCTTTGGAACAAAGGCAGCTTATCCTTGTTACAAGGTTAAGCTTTAAGTTCTTTGACAATAAAATTACTTCATCCAGTTTTAACAAAGATGCATAAATGCAGGAATGAAATGTTTGAGAAGTTAAACTAGGTATGAAGCAGGAAAAATGCATAGACATGCTTTCTCTTCCTTTTATACAAGATATGCTGAGAATGTATATACAAGGAAGATTTAGGTACATGTATAAATGAGATGAAGTAGTTTTACCCTTTTGTACCTTCACATAGAGACGCTCTCTTCATTGTGCTTTGTCCTTAGTCTTAGATGCTTAAGACCTATACTCAATGACAATATATGGAAATATTTTGCACAAGAGAGAGTTCTACAACTGGTGATCCTTTTCCAAGTTATTGTTAGCATATATCAAATGGATCATAAATTGCATAAATGTATCATGGATTCTCCTTTTAACTTAGTGCACATCAATAGAGATATCGATTAATAGTGTATACGGCACTAAGAAGCATGATTGTTAATTGAAGTCATTCAATTGATCAAACAAATAACAGATGTGATCAAAAGAACAACATACGCATTAGATTATCAATTAAGCTTAGAGTAGGAGAATCCAGCAAATATGCTACTTTAGAGTGAAAGATAAGAATTGAAAAATAGTAGCATACTTCATGAGAAACTCATTCTCATGCAAGAGACTATATGAAATAACTAAGATAAAGTGATAGTCTCATCGTAATCAAGATATAGACAGAGGCTCCCCCTTAAAGATATGCATCAAGTATTTGAATGAATTGAAAGGATGCATTTACTTTAAATACAAATAGGAAGAAGCATTATACATCTTGATCAAGGCTCATAAAATTTGCAATAAACAATTTAAGCCTAGTATTCTCATTATGAAAGGATTTAGAATACTCACAACCACACCATTGATTGTTTTGTAGATCTTATTATCCAAGTTGTTGTTCTTGATGTCCTCCCCTTTCATTTCAGAGTCCTCCCTTTGTTGTTGTTTCTTTTTCCTTTCAAACTTATTGAAAATACTCAAGAAAGATGTTAATAGCACAAGGGAGTATATGATGAAAGATGATCTCTTTAGATAGGAAATATAAACAATTCATCATTCATAAGTCACACAGACATGAAGTAAGATTCTTAACATTAGTGCATTTCGTATGCACTTTTTAAACATTTTAATCAATCATTGGAAATTTTACTTCATCATATTGAATTTAGTAATCATTACTTGGAAGCAAATAAATATGATAACATATATATATATATATCGCAAAGGCATGAATTAGATTCTAATGGACATGAGCATTTAAAAGAATGAGATTGAATGCACGTCTAGCTGATTTAGGTCCAATAAAGAATCTATTCCTCACATGGGTAGGATATGATAATTTAGATTAAATAGCCATTGAGATGGGAACTAAATTTGATTAAGAAGATGAGTTCCCATACCTTTGCTTTTACCTTTCTTCCTTTGGGTGAATAGCAACCCATGAGGCTTGTGCACTTTCTCTTTTGTGGATATTTATAAGTAGGCTCAAGAAATACTTTGTTAGTAACACAAGCACTAGTTTCCATTTTTGTAATCATTTTCGATAATGAATGAAAAGCTAGATTACTAGAATCATGGAAACTTCATAGCATGAACTAGATTATCCTATAGATGATGTCATGCTTGGAGCTGGTCAACCGTTGGAGGCTTTGTCCTTATGTGGCACCGGGGATATAAATCCTCTCGTTAGGGCTTGGAGCTGGTCAACCGTTGGAGGCTTTGTCCTTATGTGGCACCGGACAGTCCGGTGCGACACCGGACAGTTCGGTGTGACACCGGACAATCCGGTGCCCCTCTGACCGTCTGCTCTGACATCTGATTTGCACTGTTCACTTTGCAGAGCCGACCGTTGCGCACAGATGACCGTTGCTCCGCTGGCGCACCAGACAGTCCGGTGGCACACCGGACAGTCTGGTGAATTATAGCGGAGGCGCGCCTGGAAAACCCGAAGGTGAAGAGTTTGAAGTCGATCTTCCCTGGTGCACCAGACACTGTCCGGTGGTGCACCGGACAGTCCGGTGCGCCAGACCAGGGAGCACTTTGGTTTCCTTTGCTCCTTTCCTTTAGGCCCTTTCTTTTGACTTTATATTGGTTTGATGTGAACCTTTGACACCTGTAGAACATTTATTCTAGAGCAAACTAGTTAGTCCAATTATTTGTGTTGGGCAATTCAACCACCAAAATCAATTAGGAAAAGGTGTAAGCCTATTTCCCTTTCAGGGGTGAATAGGCGGAATCTGAAATTTATAAACTTTAAGCACAACTACAAGTTGGGGTTAGCGTTAGAAATGTAATCGAATCCGAAAGAGAGGGCGAGAACAAATCACAAGCAAATGAAGGGTGAGACGCGGTGATTTGTTTTACCGAGGTTCGGTTCTTGCAAACCTACTCCCCGTTGAGGTGGTCACAAAGACCGGGTCTCTTTCAACCCTTTCCCTCTCTCAAACGGTCACTTAGACCGAGTGAGCTTTCTCCTTATCTCACAGGTCACTTAGACCCCGCAAGGATCACCACACACTTGGTGTCTCTTGCCTTGGTTACAAAACACTTGAGAACAAGAAATGAGGAAGGAAGAAAGCAATCCAAGTGCAAGAACTCAAAGAACACAAATATCACTCTCTCACTAGTCACTATTTGATTGGAATGATCTTTGGACTTGGGAGAGGATTTGATCTCTTTGTTTGTGTCAAATGAGGAAGGAAGAAAGCAATCCAAGTGCAAGAACTCAAAGAACACAAATATCACTCTCTCACTAGTCACTATTTGATTGGAATGATCTTTGGACTTGGGAGAGGATTTGATCTCTTTGTTTGTGTCTTGGAGTGAAGTCTAGAGCTCTTGTATTGAATGCAATAGCTGAAAACTTGGATGCCTTGAATGAGGGGTGGTTGGGGGTATTTATAGCCCCAACCACCAAAGTGGCCGTTGGGGATGGTAGCTGTCGTATGGCGCACCGGACAGTCCTGTGCACCACCGGACACTGTCCGGTGCGCCAGCCACGTCACCCAACCGTTAGGGTTCGACCGTTGGAGCTCTGACAAGTGGGGCCACCGGATAGTTCACTGTCTGGTGCGCCTTCTGACGCCTGCTCTGACTTCTGCGCGCGTAGGTGCGCACTGTAGCATTTCACTGTTCCTTTACAGACGACCGTTGGCGTGAAGTAGCCGTTTCTCCACTGGCACACCGGACAGTCTGGTGAATTATAGCGGAGCGGCTTCCCCAAATTCCCGAAGCTAGCAAGTTTGAGTTGATCCTCCCTGGTGCACCGGACACTGTCCGATGGCACACCGGACAGTCTGGTGCGCCAGACAAGGGCAGCCTTCAGTTGTCTTTGGCTCTTTGTATTTGAACCCTTTCTTGGACTTTAAATTTAGTGGTGGTGCAGTCCTTTTGCTTTGGGCTCATACTTTCTCCCCCTTTGGCATGAATCGCCAAAAACGGATACTTGTGAGTGAAATATAAGCCCTTTTACTTTCTCCCCAATGGCAAATTATACCAAAGTGAACATTATACCAAAGTGGAGAATTATGCGGAATATCGGTCAAATACTAATGGAGTTGAGTGGAAGCGTCGTCTTTGCCGAATACTCCATTTCCCTTTCAATTCTATGACTAAGCATAATAATACACTTGAAAACACATTAGTCATAGACATAAAAGAGATATGATCAAAGGTATATAAATGAGCTATGTGTGCAAAGTATCAATCAAAGTTCCTAGAATCAAGAATATTTAGCTCATTCCTAAGTTTGGTAAAGGTTTTCTCATCTAAAGGCTTGGTAAAGATATCAGCCAATTGATCTTTGGTGTTTATATAGGCTATCTCGATATCCCCCCTTTGTTGATGATCTCTCAAAAAGTGATACCGAATGGCTATGTGCTTAGTGCGGCTATGTTCAACGGGATTATCCGCCATGCGGATTGCACTCTCATTATCACATAGGAGAGGGACTTTGCTAAATTTGTAGCCATAGTCCCTAAGGGTTTGCCTCATCCAAAGCAATTGCGCGTAACAATGGCCTGCGGCAATGTACTCGGCTTCGGCGGTAGAAAGAGCTACTGAGTTTTATTTCTTTGAAGCCCAAGACACCAGGGATCTCCCTAGAAACTGACAAGTCCCTGATGTGCTCAACCTATCAATCTTACACCCTGCCAATCAGCATCGGAATATCCTAATAAATCAAACGAGGATCCCTTAGGGTACCAAAGACCAAACTTAGGTGTATGAACTAAATATCTCAAGATTCTCTTCACTGCCCTAAGGTGAACTTCCTTAGGATCGGCTTCAAACCTTGCACACATGCATACAGAAAGCATAATATTCAGTCGAGAAGCACATAAGTAAAGTAAAGATCCTATCATTGACCGGTATACCTTTTGGTCTACGGATTTACCTCCTATGTCGAGGTCGAGATGCCCATTGGTTCCCATGGGTGTCTTGATGGGTTTGGCATCCTTCATTCCAAACTTGTTAAGAATGTCTTGAATGTACTTGGTTTGGCTCATGAAAGTGCCCTCTTGGAGTTGCTTGACTTGAAATCCTAAGAAATATTTCAACCCCCCCATCATAGACATCTCAAATTTTTGTACCATGATCCTACTAAACTCTTCACAAGTAGATTTGTTAGTAGACCCAAAAATAATATCATCAACATAAATTTGGCATACAAACAAATCATTTGCAATAGTTTTAGTAAAGAGAGTAGGATCGGCCTTACCGACTTTGAAGCCATTAGTGATTAGAAAATCTCGCAGGCATTCATACCATGCTCTTGGGGCTTGCTTGAGCCCCTAAAGCGCCTTTAAGAGTTTATAAACATGATTAGGGTACTCACTATCTTCAAAGTCGGGAGGTTTCTCAACATAGACCTCTTCCTTGATAGGTCTATTGAGAAAGGCACTCTTCACGTCCATTGATAAAGCTTGAAGCCATGGTAAGTAGCATAGGCAAGTAATATACGAATTGACTCAAGCCTAGCTACGGGTGCATAAGTTTCACCAAAGTCCAAACCTTCGACTTGTGAATAACCTTTGGCCACAAGTTGGGCTTTGTTCCTTATCACCACACCATGCTCATCTTGCTTGTTGCGGAATACCCATTTAGTACCTACAACATTTTGGTTAGGACGTGGAACTAAATGCCATACCTCATTCCTCATGAAGTTGTTGAGCTCCTCTTGCATTGCCATCACCCAATCCGAATCTCTTAATGCTTCCTCAATCCTGTAAGGCTCAATAGAGGACACAAAAGAGTAATGTTCACAAAAATGAGCGACTCGAGATCGAGTAGTTACCCCCTTATGGATATCACAAAGAATGGAGTTCACGGGGTGATCTCTTTGAATCGCCTGGTGGACTCTTGGGTGTGGCGATCTTTGACCCTGAATTTCTTGCTCATATTCCTTGTCTTGATAAATATCTCATGATTCGCTTCACGGCCCTAAGGTGAACTTCCTTAGGGTCAGCTTGGAACCTTGCACACATGCATACGGAAAGCATAATGTCTGGTCGAGATGCACATAAATAGAGTAAAGATCCTATCATCGACCGATATACCATTTGATCTACGGATTTACCTCCCGTGTCAAGGTCGAGATGCCCATTGGTTCCCATGGGTGTCTTGATGGGATTGGCATCCTTCATTCCAAACTTGGTGAGTATATCTTGAATGTACTTCGTTTGACTGATGAAGGTGCCCTCTTGAAGTTGCTTCACTTGAAATCCTAGATAATACTTCAACTCCCCCATCATAGACATCTCGAATTTTTGTATCATGATCCTACTAAACTCTTCACAAATGGATTTGTTAGTAGACCCAAATATGATATCATCAACATAAATTTGGCATACAAACAAATCATTTTCAATTGTTTTAGTAAAGAGAGTAGGATTGGCCTTGCCGACTTTGAAGCCATTAGTGATAAGAAAATCTCTTAGGCATTCATACCATACTCTTGGGGCTTGCTTGAGCCCATAAAGCGCCTTAGAGAGTTTATATACATGGTTAGGATACTCACTATCTTCAAAGCCTGGAGGTTGCTCAACATAGACCTCTTCCTTGATTGGTCCATTGAGGAAGGCACTCTTCACGTCCATTTGATAAAGCTTAAAGCCATGGTAAGTAGCATAGGCAAGTAGTATGCGAATTGACTTAAGCCTAGCTACGGGTGCATAGGTTTCACCAAAATCCAAACCTTCGATGTAGAAAGTGAAAATGAAGATGACGAAGATAGGCCCTAGAGACCAAGCCATGTTATCTTTGGGAAATCAACTATTAAACAAGGGTAGATCAATGCAATGAGGGGGAGGTATTTTCGTGATATCTCAATCGTGAGAGCCGGAGGGGAGAATAATGTTCCTCTTCTCAAAGCTAACGAAGTGGTAGTTTACAGAAGCTTTATGAAAGCCGGGCTTTGGTTCCCCCAGACAAATTGTTGGTCGAGGTTCTGAAAACGTTTGAGATTTAGCTTCATCAACTTACTCATGAAGCCATCAATAAAGTGGGGATCTTTATATGGGCCATGAGGAGCCAAGGGATGGAACCAGATGCAAGATGCTTCTGCAACATCCATGAGTTGTCTTATGAGACAAAGGCTACCTGAAAGGGAAATAGGGTTAAACCTTTTTCTATAAATGATTTTGGTGGTTGAATGCCCAACACAAATATTGGACTAACTAGTTTGCTCTAGATTATGTACTCTACAGGTGCATATAGGTTCAACACAAACCAATAAAAAGATCAAGTAATGGTTCAAAAGAAAGGAGCAAAAGAAATCGAAGAGAACCCTGGTCTGGCGCACTGGACTGTCCGGTGTGCCACCGGACAGTGTATGGTGCACCAGGGCCGATCGACTCTAAACTCTTCACCTTCGGGTTTCTCTGGACGCGCTCCGCTAAAATTCACCATACTGTCCGGTGCACCAGCGGAGCAATGGCTATCCAGCACAACGGTCGTCTACAAAAGCGTGAACAGTGCGTGAACAGTGCGCGCAGAAGTCAGAGCAGGCGTCAGAGGCGCACCGGACAGTGAACAGTACCTGTCCGGTGCAACACCAGACTGTCCGATGTGATATGAAGTCAGCGCTCCAACAGTCAGAATCTTCAGAACCCTAATGGTTGGGTGACGTGGCTGGCGCACCGAACAGTGTCCGGTAGCGCACCGGACTGTCCGGTGCGCCCATCGACAGACAGCCTCCCCAACGGCTATGTGGTGGTTGAGGGCTATAAATACCCCCCAACCACCACCACTCCAAGCATCCAAGTTTTTCAGACATCCCATTCAATACAAGAGATAGTGCAATCAATACAAGACACAATTCAAAAGAATCAAAGCCTCTCCAAGTCCCAAATTCACTCCAAACTCCTAGTGGCTAGAGAGAGAGTTTTGCTCGTGTTCTTTGAGCTCTTGTTCTTGGATCGCTTTCTTCTTCCTCATTCTAGTTCTCTAAGTGACTTGTAATCAAAGCAAGAGACACTAAGTTTGTAGTGGTACTTATGGGGTCTAAGTGACCCGTTTGATTAAGGAGAAATCTCACTCGGTCTAGGTGACCATTTGATAGAGGGAAAGGGTTGAAAGAGACCCGGTCTTTGTGACCACCTCAACAGGGACTAGGTTCTCAAGAACCTAACCTCGGTAAAACAAATCACCATGTCATCCACATTATTTCTTGGTTGATTTATTTTCACCCTCTCTTTCAGACTTGGTTTTAATTCTAACGTAACCCCGACTTGTAGATTGTGTTTTAAGTTGAAATTTTCAGATTCCGCCTATTCACCCCCTTCTAGGTGACTTTCAATTGGTATCAAAGCCCAGTACTTCATTAGAGTCTAACCACTCAAAGTGATGTCGGGAGATCACACCAAGAGGGAGATCATGACCCATGAGAAGTCCACAAGCCATGGGAAGGCTCCATCGAGGGAGTCCGGCAACAAGCTCAAGGAGGGATCACCTCCTCATAAGTCGCATCGGAGTGGCGACAAGAAAAAGAAGATGAAGAAGGTGGTCTACTAAGAGGCCGACTCTTCGTCGCCATCTACATCCGGCTCCGACGCGCCGTCTGTCACTTCTAAGCGCCATGAGCGCAAGAAGTATAGTAAGATGCCCCTTCGATATCCTCATATCTCTAAGCGCGCTCCTATACTTTCTATTCCATTAGGCAAACCACCGGTTTTTTATGGTGAAGACTATTGTATGTGGAGTGATAAAATGAGGCATCACCTAACCTCACTCCACGCAAGCATATGGGACATTGTTGAATTTGGAGCACAGGTACCATCGCAGGGGTATGAGGGCTACGACTCGGACGAGGTCGCCCAAATCCGGCACTTCAACTCCCAAGCCACTACTATATTCCTCGCCTCTCTATGTCGAGAGGAGTATAACAAAGTGCAAGGGTTGAAGAGCGCCAAGGAGATTTGGGACATGCTCAAGACCGCACACGAGGGAGATGAGGTGACTAAGATCACCAAACAGGAGATGATTGAGGGGGAGCTCGGTCGATTCATCCTCAACCAAGGAGAGGAGCCACAAGCCATGTACAATCGGCTCAAGACCTTGGTAAATCAAGTGCGCAACCTCGGGAGCACCAAATGGGATGACCATGAAATGGTCAAGGTTATTCTAAGATCACTCGTCTTTCGCAATCCTACACAAGTTCAATTAATACGTGGTGATCCTAAATATAAGCTAATGTCTCCCGAGGAGGTTATAGGAAAGTTTGTGAGCTTTGAATTGATGATCAAAGGCTCCAAACAAATCATCAACTTGGAGCAAGGCGGCACCTCCACACCCGAGGTGCAACCCATCGCATTCAAGGCGACGGAGGAGAAGAAAGAAGAGTCTACATCAAGTAGGCTCCCCATTGACGCCTCCAAGCTTGATAATGAGGAGATGGCGCTCATCATCAAGAGCTTCCGTCAAATCCTCAAACAAAGGAAGGGGAAGGACTACAAGCCATGTTCCAAAAGGGTGTGCTACAAGTGTGGTAAGACCGGTCATTTTATCGCTAAATGTCCTATGTCTAGTGATAGTGGCAGAGGCGACGACAAGAAGGGAAATAGGAAGGAGAAGAAGAGATACTATAAGAAGAAGGGTGGCGATGCCCACGTATGTCGGGAATGGGACTCCGACGAGAGCATCACCAACTCCTCCTCCGACGCAGACGCCGCCAACATCACCGTCAACAAAGGCCACCTCTTTCCCAACGTCGGCCACAAATGCTTCATGGCAAAGGACGGCAAAAAAGATGGTAAAATCTAGAGCCTCCACTAAATATACAACATCTAGTGATGATGGTAGCTCTAGTGAAGATGAAGATGATTTGCTTATGCTTTTTGCCAACCTTAACATGCAACAAAAGGAAAAATTAAATGAATTAATAGGAGCTATTCATGAGAAGGATGAACTCTTGGACAGCCAAGATGAATTCCTTATTAAGGAAAACAAAAAGCATGTTAAAGTTAAAAATGCTTATGCTCAGGAAGTAGAGAAAAATGAAAACTTGACTAAAGAGCTTAGCATTTGCCATGATACTATTTCCAACCTTAGGACTGAGAATGCTAGTTTAATTGCTAAGGTTGAGAAGTTAAATGTTTGTAATGATTCAATTATCAGTCTTAGAAATGAAAATGCTAGTTTGATTGCTAAGATTGATAAATTGAATGAATCAATTTCTAGCCTTAAGACTGAGAATGATAAATTAATTTCAAAGGCTAAAGATTTTGAATGTTTGCAATGTTTATATTTCCAATCTTAGAAGTGAGAATGTCATTTTACATGCTAAGATTGATAAATTAAATGCTTGCAAACCATCTACATCTACTATTGATCATGTTTCTATTTGCACTAGATGTAGAGATGTTAATATTGATGCTATTCATGATCACCTTGCTTTAATTAAACAACAAAATGATCATATAGCTCAATTAACTGCAAAAATTAATGAGCATGAAATTGAAAATGAAAATTTTAAATTTGCTAGAAGCATGCTCTATAGTGGGAGACACCCTAGCATTAAGGATGGCATTGGCTTCCAACAGGGAGGCAATGTCAAGCTTAATGCCCCTAAAAGATTGTCTAATTTTGTTAAGGGCAAAGCTCCCATAGTTCAGGATAACGAGGGTTATATTTTATATCCTACTGGTTATCCTGAGCACAAGATTATGAGAATTAATGCTAGGAAACCTTATAATGTTTCTCACCATGCTTTTATTTATAAGAATGAGGCTTCTAGCTCTAGGCATTCTACCCATGTTAAAATGCCTAAAAAGAAAAGTCCTGCTGCATCAAATGAGCCTATTATTTCATTTAAGACTTTTGATGCTTCTTATGTGCTAACTAAAAAATCAGGCAAAGTAGTTGCCAAATATGCTAGGGGCAAACACAAGGGTTCAAAGACTTGTGTTTGGGTACCCAAGGTGCTTGTTTCTAACGTGAAAGGACCCAAGACTATTTGGGTACCTAAGAACAAGGCCTAAATTGTTTTGCAGGTTTATGCATTCAGGGGCTCAAGCTAGATAATTGATAGCGGATGCACAAACCATATGACTGGGGAGAAAATGATGTTCTCCTCCCATGAGAAAAACAAAGATCCCCAACGAGCTATCACATTCGGGGATGGAAATCAAGGTTTGGTCAAAGGACTTGGTAAAATTGCTATATCTCCTGACCATTCTATTTCCAATGTTTTTCTTGTAGATTCTTTAGATTACAACTTGCTTTCTGTTTCTCAATTATGTCAAATGGGCTACAACTGTCTTTTTACAGATATAGGTGTTACTGTCTTTAGAAGAAGTGATGATTCAGTAGCATTTAAGGGAGTGTTAGAGGGTCAGCTATACTTAGTTGATTTTAATGGAGCTGAACTCGACACTTGCTTAATTGCTAAGACTAATATGGGTTGGCTCTGGCATCGCCGACTAGCCCATGTTGGAATGAAGAATCTTCACAAACTTCTAAAGGGAGAGCACATTTTGGGACTAACAAATGTTTATTTTGAGAAAGACAGGGTTTGTTGTGCATGTCAAGCAGGAAAGTAAGTTGGCGCCCATCGTCCACACAAAAACATCATGACAACAGACAGGCCCCTTGAGCTACTCCACATGGATCTGTTCGGCCCGATAGCTTACATAAGCATCGGTGGAAGTAAGTACTGTCTAGTAATTGTGGATGATTATTCTCGTTAAACTTGGGTATTCTTTTTGCAGGGAAAATCACAAACCCAAGTGACCTTAAAGGGATTCTTGAGACGAGCTCAAAATGAGTTTGGATTGAGAATCAAAAAGATTAGAAGCGATAATGGGACAGAGTTCAAGAATTCACAAATTGAAGGCTTTCTTGAGGAAGAGGGCATCAAGCATGAGTTCTCTTCTCCCTACACATCTCAACAAAATGGTGTAGTGGAAAGGAAGAATAGAACTCTACTGGACATGGCAAGGACCATGCTTGATGAGTACAAGACACCGAACCGGTTTTGGGTCGAGGCGATTAACACCGCCTGCTACTCCATCAACCAGCTCTATCTTCATCGAATCCTCAAGAAGACATCATATGAACTCCTCACCGGTAAAAAGCCCAATGTTTCATATTTTAGAGTCTTTGGTAGCAAATGTTTTATTCTTGTTAAAAGAGTAGAAAATCTAAATTTGCTCCTAAGGCTGTAGAAGGCTTTTTACTAGGATATGATTCAAACACAAGGGCATATAGAGTCTTTAACAAGTCCACTAGACTAGTTGAAGTTTCTTGTGACATTGTGTTTGATGAGACTAACAGCTCCCAAGTGGAGCAAGTTGATCTTGATGAAGTAGATGATGAAGAGGCTCCGTGCGTCGCGCTAAGGAACATGTCCATTGGGGATGTGTGTCCTAAGGAATCCGAAGAGCCTACACAAGCCCAAGATCAACCATCATCTTCCATACAAGCATCTCCACCAACTCAAGATGAGGAACAGGCTCAAGATGATGAAGAAGAAGATCAAGAAGATGAGTCACCTCAAGAAGAGGGCAATGATCAAGGGGGAGATGAAGAAAATCAAGACAAGGAATATGAGCAAGAAATTCAGGGTCAAAGATCGCCACACCCAAGAGTCCACCAGGCGATTCAAAGAGATCACCCCGTGAACTCCATTCTTTGTGATATCCATAAGGGGGTAACTACTCGATCTCGAGTCGCTCATTTTTGTGAACATTACTCTTTTGTGTCCTCTATTGAGCCTTACAGGATTGAGGATGCATTAAGAGATTCGGATTGGGTGATGGCAATGCAAGAGGAGCTCAACAACTTCATGAGGAATGAGGTATGGCATTTAGTTCCACGTCCTAACCAAAATGTTGTAGGTACTAAATGGGTATTCCGCAACAAGCAAGATGAGCATGGTGTGGTGATAAGGAACAAAGCCCAACTTGTGGCCAAAGGTTATTCACAAGTCGAAGGTTTGGACTTTGGTGAAACTTATGCACCCATAGCTAGGCTTGAGTCAATTCGTATATTACTTGCCTATGCTACTTACCATGGCTTCAAGCTTTATCAATGGACGTGAAGAGTGCCTTTCTCAATAGACCTATCAAGGAAGAGGTCTATGTTGAGCAACCTCCCGACTTTGAAGATAGTGAGTACCCTAATCATGTTTATAAACTCTCAAAGGCGCTTTAGGGGCTCAAGCAAGCCCCAAGAGCATGGTATGAATGCCTGCGAGATTTTCTAATCACTAATGGCTTCAAAGTCGGTAAGGCCGATCCTACTCTCTTTACTAAAACTATTGCAAATGATTTGTTTGTATGCCAAATTTATGTTGATGATATTATTTTTGGGTCTACTAACAAATCTACTTGTGAAGAGTTTAGTAGGATCATGGTACAAAAATTTGAGATGTCTATGATGGGGGGGCTGAAATATTTCTTAGGATTTCAAGTCAAGCAACACCAAGAGGGCACTTTCATGAGCCAAACTAAGTACATTCAAGACATTCTTAACAAGTTTGGAATGAAGGATGCCAAACCCATCAAGACACCCATGGGAACCAATGGGCATCTCGACCTCGACACGGGAGGTAAATA
This sequence comes from Zea luxurians, assembly GCA_029449295.1. Taxonomy (NCBI): domain Eukaryota; kingdom Viridiplantae; phylum Streptophyta; class Magnoliopsida; order Poales; family Poaceae; genus Zea; species Zea luxurians. The sequence continues at coordinate 8,197,667 of JAOPSE010000049.1, read as the reverse complement.
CGTAGACCAAAAGGTATACCGGTCAATGATAGGATCTTTACTTTAATTATGTGCTTCTCGACTGAATATTATGCTTTCTGTATGCATGTGTGCAAGGTTCCAAGCCGATCCTAAGTAAGTTCACCTTAGGGCCGTGAAAAGAATCATGAGATATTTTGTTTACACTCCTAAATTTGGGCTTTGGTACCCCAAGGGATCCACATTTGATTTGATAGGATATTCAGATGTCGATTGGGTAGGGTGTAAAATCGATAGGAAGAGCACATCAGGGACTTGTCAGTTTCTGGGGAGATCCCTGGTGTCTTAGGCTTCAAAGAAACAAAACTCAGTAGCTCTTTCTACCGCCGAAGTCGAGTATATTGCCGCAGGCTATTGTTGTGCGCAATTAGTTTGGATGAGGCAAACCCTCAGGGACTATGCCTACAAAGTGAGCAAAGTCCCTCTCCTATGTGACAATGAGGGAGCTATCTGCATGGTGGAGAATCCCGTTGAACACAGCCGCACTAAGCACATAGACATTCGGTATCACTTTTTGAGGGATCACCAACAAAGGGGGATATCGAGATAGCCAATATTAACACCAAAGATCAATTAGCCGATATCTTCACCAAGCCATTATATGAAAAAACCTTTAGCAAACTTAGGAATGAGCTAAATATACTTGATTCTCGGAATTTTGATTGAAACATTGCACACGTAGCTCATTTATATACCTTTGATCTTATCTCTTTCATTTGCTACGACTAATGTATTTCCAAAGTGTATTTTTATGCTAAGTCATAGATTGAAAGGGAAATGGAGTCCTCGACGAAGACAAGACTTCCACTCCACTCTACCGGTATAATTTACCCTTCGTCGCTACTCCACATCACTCTCAAATTGGTATAATCTTTTCAATCATATTTACTTGTACCAATAGGGGAGAAAGCAAAGGGCTCTCAATGTCTCCGTTTTTGGTGATTAATGCCAAAGGGAGAGAAAGTATTAGCCCAAAACAAAAGGACCGCACCACCACCTAATTTTAAACAAAATTTTCAAATTAGTATCTTAATGTGTTTTAAAAAGGGGGAGAAAGTTATTAGTGTTTTCAAAAATTGGGAAAACCCTCTTGAACACTAAAGGGAGAATTTCATTCAAGAGGAGTTTTGTTTTAGTCAAAGGAAAAGCATTTGAAACAGGGGGAGAAATTTCAAATCTTGAAAATGCTTCTTGCAATCTTATTCATATACCTTTGACTATTTGCAAAAGGATTTTGAAAAGACTTTTCCAAAGAATTTGCAAAAACAAAACAAGTGGTGCAAGCGTGGTCCAAAATGTTAAATAAAAAGAAAGCAATCCATGCATATATAGTGAAATAATAAATTGGTTTAATTCTAAGTAACCTATGCACTTACATTATGCAAACTAGTTCAATTCTGCACTTATACATTTGCTTTGGTTTGTGTTGGCATCAATCACCAAAAAGGGGGAGATTGAAAGGGAAATAGGGTCAAACCTTTTTCTATAAATGATTTTGGTGGTTGAATGCCCAACACAAATATTGGACTAACTAGTTTGCTCTAGATTATGTACTCTACAGGTGCATATAAGTTCAACACAAAAAAATAAAAAGATCAAGTAAGGGTTCAAAAGAAAGGAGCAAAAGAAACCGAAGAGAACCCTGGTCTGGCGCACTGGACTATCTGGTGTGCCACTGGACAGTGTCCAGTGCACCACCGGACAGTGTCTGGTGCACCAGGGCTGATCGACTCCAAACTCTTCACCCTTAGGTTTCTCTGGACGCGCTCCGCTATAATTCACCGGACTGTCCGGTGTGCCACCGGACTATCCGGTGCACCAGTAGAACAACGGCTATCCAGCGCAACGGTCGTCTGCAAAAGCATGAACAGTGTGTGAACAGTGTGTGCAAAAGACAGAGCAGGCATCAGAGGCACACCGGACAGTGAACAGTACCTGTCCGGTGCAGCACCGGACTGTCCGGTGCGATATGAAGTCAGCGCTCCAACGGTCAGAATCTTCTGAACCCTAACGGTTGGATGACATGGCTGGCGCACTGGACAGTGTCCGGTGGCGCACCGGACTGTCCGCTGTGCCCATCGATGGACAGCCTCCCCAACAGCTACGTGGTGGTTGAGGGCTATAAATACTCGCCAACCACCACCACTCCAAGCATCCAAGTTTTTTAGACATCCCATTCAATACAAGAGCTAGTACAATCAATACAAGACACAATTCAAAAGAATCAAAGCCTCTCTAAGTCCCAAATTCACTCCAAACTCCTAGTGGCTAGAGAGAGAGTTTTGCTCGTGTTCTTTGAGCTCTTGTTCTTGGATCGTTTTCTTCTTCCTCATTCTTGTTTTCTAAGTGACTTGTAATCAAAGCAAGAGACACTAAGTTTGTAGTGGTCCTTGTGGGGTCTAAGTGACCCATTTGATTAAGGAGAAAGCTCACTCGGTCTAGGTGACCGTTTGAGAGAGGGAAAGGGTTGAAAGAGACCCAGTCTTTGTGACCTCCTCAACAGGGACTAGGTTCTCAAGAACCAAACCTCGGTAAAACAAATCACCATGTCATCCGCATTATTTCTTGGTTGATTTGTTTTTGCCCTCTCTTTCGGACTTGGTTTTAATTCTAATGCTAACCCCGGCTTGTAGATTGTGTTTTAAGTTGAAAATTTCAGATTCCGCCTATTCACCCCCCTCTAGGCGACTTTCACTACCGGAAAGGAGCAGTATCATAACAACTTTGGTTGTTACATTTTCATGCTTCGGTCTGAGAAGAGCTACCCAATTGCCACATTTCGGAAGAGGTGGTCGAGCTCCTGGATGCAGGAATGGTTTACGTGAAGAATGACCTAAGTTAAAGGTGAAAGTCGCCTAGAGGGGGGGTGAATAGGCGGAATCTGAAATTTATAAACTTTAAGCACAACTACAAGCTGGGGTTAGCGTTAGAAATGTAATCGAGTCCGAAAGAGAGGGCGAGAACAAATCACAAGCAAATGAAGAGTGAGACGCGGTGATTTGTTTTACCGAGGTTCGGTTCTTGCAAACCTACTCCCCGTTGAGGTGGTCACAAAGACCGGGTCTCTTTCAACCCTTTCCCTCTCTCAAACGGTCACTTAGATCGAGTGAGCTTTCTCCTTATCTCACGGGACACTTAGACCCTGCAAGGATCACCACACACTTGGTGTCTCTTGCCTTGGTTACAAAACGCTTGAGAACAAGAAATGAGGAAGGAAGAAAGCAATCCAAGCACAAGAACTCAAAGAACACAAATATCACTCTCTCACTAGTCACTATTTGATTGGAATGATCTTTGGACTTGGGAGAGGATTTGATCTCTTTGTTTGTGTCTTGGAGTGAAGTCTAGAGCTCTTGTATTGAATGCAATAGCTGAAAACTTGGATGCCTTGAATGAGGGGTGGTTGGGGGTATTTATAGCCCCAACCACCAAAGTGGCCGTTGGGGATGGCAGCTGTCGTATGGCGCACCGGACAGTCCGGTGCACCACTGGACACTGTCCGGTGCGCCAGCCACGTCACCCAACCGTTAGGGTTCGACCGTTGGAGCTCTGACAAGTGGGGCCACCAGACAGTTCACTGTCTGGTGCGCCTTCTGACGCCTGCTCTGACTTCTGCGCGCGCAGGCGCGCACTATAGCGTTTCACTGTTCCTTTGTATACGACCGTTGGCGCGAAGTAGCCTTTTCTCCGCTGGCACACCGGACAGTCCGGTGCCACACCGGACAGTCCGCTGAATTATAGCGGAGCGGCTTCCCCAAATTCTCGAAGTTGGCAAGTTTGAGTTGATCCTCCCTGGTGCACCGGACACTGTCCGGTGGTGCACCGGACACTGTCCGATGGCACACCGGACAGTCCGGTGCGCCAGACAAGGGCAGCCTTCGGTTGTCTTTGGCTCTTTGTATTTGAACCCTTTTTTGGACTTTTTATTGGTTTGTGTTGAACCTTTGACACCTATATAACTCATAATCTAGAGCAAACTAGTTAGTTCAATAATTTGTGTTGGGCAATTCAACCACCAAAATCATTTAGGAAAAGGTTTGACCCTATTTCCCTTTCAATCTCCCCCTTTTTGGTGATTGATGCCAACACAAATTAAAGCAAATATAAAAGTGCAGAATTGAACTAGTTTGCATAAGGAAGTGCAAAGGTTGCTTGAAATTAAACCAATACTTATTTCTATTAGATACGCATGGATGGTTTTCTTCTTATTTAAAATTTTGGACCACGCTTGCACCACAAGTTTTGTTTTTGCAAATTCTTTGTAATATTCTTTTCAAAAACCTTTTGCAAATAGTCAAAGGTACATGAATAAGATTGAAAGAAGCATTTTCAAGATTTTGAAATTTTCTCCCCCTATTTCAAATGCTTTTCCTTTGACTTATACAAAACTCCCCCTAAATAAAATTCTCCTCTTAGTGTTCAAGAGGGTTTTACAAATTTTTGAAGATGCTAGAACTTTCTCCCCCTTTTGAACACAATAAGATATCAATTTGAAAACTTTATTTTAAAATTTAGTGGTGGTGCGGTCCTTTTGCTTTGGGCTCATACTTTCTCCCCCTTTGGCATGAATCGCCAAAAACGGATACTTGTGAGTGAAATATAAGCCCTTTTACTTTCTCCCCAATGGCAAACAAATAGATATGAGTGAACATTATACCAAAGTGGAGAATTATGCGGAATATCGGTCAAATACCAATGGAGTTGAGTGGAAGCGTCGTCTTTGCCGAATACTCCATTTCCCTTTCAATTCTATGACTAAGCATAATAATACACTTGAAAACACATTAGTCATAGACATAAAAGAGATATGATCAAAGGTATATAAATGAGCTATGTGTGCAAAGTATCAATCAAAGTTCCTAGAATCAAGAATATTTAGCTCATTCCTAAGTTTGGTAAAGGTTTTCTCATCTAAAGGCTTGGTAAAGATATCGGCCAATTGATCTTTGGTGTTTATATAGGCTATCTCGATATCCCCCCTTTGTTGATGATCTCTCAAAAAGTGATACCGAATGGCTATGTGCTTAGTGCGGCTGTGTTCAACGGGATTATCCGCCATGCGGATTGCACTCTCTTTATCACATAGGAGAGGGACTTTGCTAAATTTGTAGCCATAGTCCCTAAGGGTTTGCCTCATCCAAAGCAATTGCGCGCAACAATGGCCTGCGGCAATGTACTCGGCTTCGGCGGTAGAAAGAGCTACTGAGTTTTGTTTCTTTGAAGCCCAAGACACCAGGGATCTCCCTAGAAACTGACAAGTCCCTGATGTGCTCAACCTATCAATCTTACACCCTGCCCAATCAGCATCGGAATATCCTAATAAATCAAACGAGGATCCCTTGGGGTACCAAAGACCAAACTTAGGTGTATGGACTAAATATATCAAGATTCTCTTCACTGCCCTAAGGTGAACTTCCTTAGGATCGGCTTTGAACCTTGCACACATGCATACAGAAAGCATAATGTCTGGTCGAGATGCACATAAATAGAGTAAAGATCCTATCATCGACCGATATACCTTTTGATCTACGGATTTACCTCTTGTGTCGAGGTCGAGATGCCCATTGGTTCCCATGGGTGTCTTGATGGGCTTGGCATCCTTCATTCCAAACTTGGTGAGTATATCTTGAATGTACTTCATTTGACTGATGAAGGTGCCCTCTCGGAGTTGCTTCACTTGAAATCCTAGATAATACTTCAACTCCCCCATCATAGACATCTCGAATTTTTGTATCATGATCCTACTAAACTCTTCAGAAATGGATTTGTTAGTAGACCCAAATATGATATCATCAACATAAATTTGGCATACAAACAAATCATTTTCAATTGTTTTAGTAAAGAGAGTATGATCGGCCTTACCGACTTTGAAGCCATTAGTGTCGGCGTTCCGAGACCGGGGGGTCCCCGAGCCGACGAGTGAGTGTGCCGCGTGCCCCAGCCCAGATGGGTCGAGCGCGTGGGCGAGCGCGAAGGGGGGAGAGAGAGAGAGAGAGAGAGAGAGCAAGGCGGCCGGAGCCGGGTCATGAGGGAGTCGGAGAATTCCCGCGGCCTTCGTGTTCGTCCCGCGCCCAGGTCGGGTGCGCTTGCAGTAGGGGGTTACAAGCGTCCGCGCGAGGTGAGGGGAGCGGGCGGCCCCGAGAGAGCGCCTGCCCCTGCCCTTTGTCCCCGCGAGGCCAACCCTCTCTAAGAAGGCCCTGGTCCTTCCTTTTATAGTCGTAAGGAGAGGATCCAGGTGTACAAAATGGGGGTGTAGCAAGGTGCTACGTGTCTAGCGAGGGAGAGCTAGCGCCCTAAGTACATGCCAAGGTGGCAGCCGGAGAGATCTTGGCACCCTGTTGGTGTGGCGTCGTGGCTGTTGGAGGAGTAACGGAGCCGGACGGAGGGACAGCTGTCGGAGTGGCTGGGCCCTTGCTGACGTCCTCCTGCCTTCGTAAGGGAGCTGTGAGCCGCCGTCGTCATGGTCTAGCGGGGCGCCATCATTGCCTATCTGGCGTAGCTGGCCAGATGGGACGCCGGTCTTGTTCTCTGCGACCCAAGTCAGCTCAAGGCAGGGTGATGATGACGCTTCCTGTTGACGTGGCGGTCTTGTGTCCTAGGTCGGGCGTCGTGGAGGCTCCTCCGAAGTCGAGGTCGAGTCCGTCCTGCATGACAGAGGCCGAGCCCGAACCCCTGGGTCGGGCGAGGCGGAGGTCGTTCGGCAGAGGCCGAGGCGGAGTCCGAGCCCTGGGTCAGGCGAGGCGGAGTTCGTCGTCTTCCTGGGCCTTAGCCCGAGTCCGAGCCCTGGGTCGGGCGGAGCGGAGTTCGCCGTCTTCCGGGGCCTTAGCCCGAGTCCGAGCCCTGGGTCGGGCGGAGCGGAGTTCGCCGTCTTCCGGGGCCTTAGCCCGAGTCCGAGCCCTGGGTCGGGCGGAGCGGAGTTCGCCGTCTTCCGGGGCCTTAGCCCGAGTCCGAGCCCTGGGTCGGGCGGAGCGGAGTTCGCCGTCTTCCGGGGCCTTAGCCCGAGTCCGAGCCCTGGGTCGGGCGGAGCGGAGTTCGCCGTCTTCCGGGGCCTTAGCCCAAGTCCGAGCCCTGGGTCGGGCGGAACCTCCTATGGCACCTCTGGCGAAGTCTGGTCGCCCGTCGGTCTTACCTTTTGCGTTAAACGCCCCGGTGACTTGGTCGGTTGGCGCGGTGATTTAGTCAGGGTTACTTCTTATCGAAGGCGGGGCCTCGGGCGAGCCGGTGATGCGTCTGCCGTGAAAGAGGAGGCCTCAGGCGAGACGGAGTCATCTTAGGGTCGGCTGCCCTCGCCCGAGGCTAGGCTCGGGCGTGGCGTGATCGAGTCACTCGTATGGACTGATCCCTGACTTAATCAAACCCATCAGGCCTCTGCAGCTTTATGCTGATGGGGGTTACCAGCTGAGAATTAGGCGTCTTGAGGGTACCCCTAATTATGGTCCCCGACAGTAGCCCCCGAGCCTCGAAGAGAGTGTTAACACTCGCTTGGAGGCTTGCGTCGCACTTTTTTGCAAGGGGACCAGCCTTTCTCGGTGGTACTTTGTTCCGGTGGGTGCGCGCGAGCGCACCCGCCGGGTGTAGCCCCCGAGGCCTCGGAGGAGTGGTTTCACTCCTTCGAGGTCTTAATGCCTTGCGTAATGCCTCGGCTGGTCTGGCGGTTCCCTCATGCGAGCAGGGCGTAGCCCAGGTGCACTGTCGGGGCCCAAGTTCTCGGGCTGGTATGTTGACGCTGTCAACGGTTTGGCCGGAGCCGGGTTTGCGAGAGCAGCCCCCGAGTCTCCGCATGGAGCGAGAGGACGATCAGGGACAGACTCGGCTTTTTTATATACGCCCCTACGTCGCCTTTCCGCAAGGAGGAGGGGGGGGGGAGTGCGCCATGTTACCCTCGATGGGCACCGAACATGGTGTCTCCGGTGAGCTGCAATCGGGTAATCCGAGTGGACGTCCGTGCCCCGTTCGTTGGGGGTCGGCTAGGGGCCCGGAGGCACGCCCAAAAGTACCTGCGGGTGATCTGCCGGACCCGGTCCCCTAGCGACGGGGTCCGAGGGCTCGTTGCCTCCCTCCGATGGGATTCCGTTACAGAGTCGTTCCCGCTGGTCTCGGAAATGTCCTAGGGTACCTCGGGAGCGCAGCCCGAGCCTTGGTTATGTATCGAACGTACCCCTGGTCATCCCTCGCTCGGCGTCTGAGGCGACTGTGAACCCTTCGACAGGCCAGCCTTCGAACCCCTGATCAGTAATGGGCGCGGAGCCCTAGTAGCCTGAGGCGGTCGTGGAACCTTTCGGGAGGCCGACCTTCAAACCCCTGACCAGTAGTGGGTGTCGGGCCCACGCGATCTGAGGCGACTGTTGAACCCCTCGGGGGGCCAGCCTTCGAACCCCTGATCAGTAGGGAGGCTCGGAGCCTAGTTCCTTCACGGGGAAGGATCCCTTTGGGGGTATCCCCTTTCCCGGTCCCTGTTGCAAGAGATAGAGAAAGAAGGAAAAGGGAAAAAGGATTCGAAATTGAACGTCGTGGCGTACCTTTTTCGGCGTGGTTGTTTTGGCGAAGGCGAAACGTCGCCAGCCGCTCCCGCCCGTAGCGCTGTCCGTCGAGCCGCGGAGTTAATGCGCCGGGGCGAGTAGTTGGCGAGGTTGCCGTTGCGCGTGCGCGAGCCGTTCGAGGTACGGGTCACGGGCGCGTCGTCTTCACGCCGTGAGAGGGGGTTCTCTTGCTGCCTCCGGATGGGACATGAGCTTGGCAGATGGCGTGACCGCTGCTCTCGCGCGCCTGCCACCGTCATTACTGCCGGCCCATTTTTGACCGCGTTTGACCGCTGCGCCAGGCTGGCGCTGCTGGGTCGCGGGCTGGGTCGCCTCGAATCGCGGTATCGGTTCCGCAATCGAGGAGGTGCGGTGGTGGAGCGAGTGGCACAGCGGCTCGCATGCAGCACCCGGCGCGCTAGTTGCACGACGCGTGGGCTTGAGCCGTCGCGCTGGCCTGTCAGGAGTCGGAGAGGCGCGTCCACTTGGCGCGGTTGCATGCCGCCTGCATGGCCGCCTGCCCCTTTCGCCCGCTGGTCTGGGCGAAAGTGGAGGATTACTTGTAACTGCTGGGTGGTTGCGTGCGTCGTGCGCGGCGGCTCGGCTTCTCCTGCTTGGAGCCGGTCTGCATGACAGGCGGGCCCCAGCCCCCGCGCCGCAGGGGAGGACTTTGGAGGCGTGTTGGAGAAGACTCAGCCCGTGACGGTTGAGGGTGCAAGCAGGGGGAGTTGCCTTTAAAAGGAGGGCGACCCCCTTCGTAAGGCGACCATGTCTCCTTCCTCCCCTATGCATTGTGTCTCTCCATCTCCCAAGCCCCCGGATGGGGGAAACCGCCGTCTTTTCGCCCCATCGTTGGAGGAACGCAACTCCGTGGGAGTTGGTACCTTTCAGCCATCGTTCGGCTTCAAGGATTTTCATCATGCAGCCCGGCTGCACCCCTCCACCGGCGGTCACCCAAGAGGACGACCTCCGGCTTGGTGGTGGGGGAAAGCGAGCCGGGCTGCGGCCTCTGCCCCTCCCTCAGCCTCAAGGATTTTCATCACCAGGCCAAGAGGGAGGACGAGGCGAGTCAGGGGGCTGTCTCCGTGTGGGTCGGTTGCCCTTTTCTTCCCCGTGCGTCTGGGGGAGAACGGCATCCTCCAGCTTTACGGAGACTTCCTCCAGCCATGCCGGAAGTGGCGGGTCCCGAGGCGTCATCGGACGGAAGTGGCTTCTCTACCGATGAGATTGCCAACTCCGCCAGTAGCCCTGGGTCTCCGTCTCTCGGCCTGAATGGCTGGCTCTCGTCCTCGGGGGGTGAGAGTTTTTCCGCTGCCCCGCAGGCCCGCCCCTATCGAGTGGGATTGTTCGTACCTGCGGGGGGGGGGGGGGGGAACCGGAGTTCCGTTTGTAATGGCACTCCGAGTGCCGGGTTTTTTTGTTCATTTTGGCTTTCGGGGCCTGAACATGTTTGTAACCACGGCACGGAGCCGTGTTTTTTCCTCATTTCCGAGCACTAAGACTCGCCTGTTGTTTGCCTGAACCGCTTCACCAAGCGTGAGTCGCCCCGTGTCAAGGTGACGAGTGAGGTATCCGTATCCCGGAGGCGTAGGAATCCCTCGGCTCGGTCGGACCTGTTGTCCGAGGCTCCTCTAGCTTAGTTAAAGAGACCCCTCGGCCGCTCTTCGACGAGCCGAGGCCAGGGGTAGCGATATCAGCACGAGCAGAGGCGGAGTCGGCTCGAAAATGAAACCTGGTTGGCCGGAGCCTAGCCAGGTTGTCCGTTGGTAGGATTGTCGTCGGAGTAGCTCAGCCGAGGCTTCGGATTGAGCTGGCGCCCTCGGAAGGCGGTCGGCCGAGGCCCCGGAGGTGGCCGGCCGAGCCGTCCGCTCGGGCCGGGTTCTCGGAGAAGTCCCTGGCAGAGATTGCTCGAGCGTGGTGATGACGTCGTCCTTCGGAGCGGAGGCCTTCGGACCGCGTCGCCGTCCGAGGCTAGGTCGGGCCTTGCCGAAGGTGCTGTCGACGCCGAGGGTGTCATCGCCCTCTTCCAGCGTTAAGATCCGAGCCTGCAGGGTCAAATCGTCTTGTAGCGTGGGCCTTGTGCGGCCGTCGAGGCCAGAACACACACCCTTGCTGCGTTATAAAGCTGCGTCTCTTTTCCTCTTGTTTCAAGTATCTGGACTTTTTGTCGGTAGCAGGGATGTTAGTGCGAGCAAGAGTTGCTTCTCGCGGAAGGTGATGAGTGAGGTATCCGTATCCCGGAGGCGTGGGAGTCCCTCGGCTCGGTCGGCCTCGCCGCTTACGCGTACTTTTACCCGTCCATGAGGCCCTGTCATCGACTCGGTCGAGAAGGCTCGAAGAATCGCTTCGACAGAAGAGCTTCCGTACGTAAAGACTCGTTCGATCCGCGGATTCACCTTATCCGAGCGCGAGTTACTTATCGCAGAAGGTGATGAGTGAGGTATCCGTATCCCGGAGGCGTAGGAGTCCCTCGGCTCGGTCAGCCTTGACTGCTTACGTGTACCCCGTCGTTTCCAGGACCCACTTTTCGAAGTAGTCAAAAAGCACGAAAGATGTTCTGGTAAAAGAGATTTTCTTTTCGAGGAAAATTTTGACGCAGAGGGGGTTTCCCCCCTTTTAGCCCCCGAGGGAGGGTCGGGCTTTGCCGAGGCGAGGCCGACCCTTCCTTGTTGACTAAACTTTGCGTGGGTGCGAGGTATATGAATAACTTGGAAACATCTCAAGGGTAGAAGCGACGTAGCTGTTGGATGTTCCAAGCGTTGCCGTAGACCTCGCCCTGACGGTTGGCCAGCTTATACGTTCCGGGCTTCAGGACTTTGGCGATGATGAACGGCCCCTCCCAGGGGGGCATGAGCTTGTGCCTCCCTCGGGCCTCCTGCCGCAGCCGAAGCACCAGATCGCCCACCTGGAGATCTCGGGGTCGGACCCCTCGGGCGTGGTAGCGTCGCAGGGACTGCTGATACCGCGCCGAGTGTAGTAAGGCCCTGTCCCGAGCCTCGTCCAGCTGGTCCAGCGAGTCTTCTCGGCTAGCTTGGTTGCTTTCTTCGTTGTAGGCCCTCGTCCTCGGGGAGCCGTATTCCAGGTCCGTGGGCAAGACGGCCTCGGCCCCGTAGACCAGGAAGAACGGCGTGAAACCCGTGGCTCGGCTTGGCGTCGTCCTCAGGCTCCAGACCACCGAGGGGAGTTCCTTCATCCATCGCTTGCCGAACTTGTTGAGATCATTGTAAATTCGAGGCTTGAGCCCTTGTAAGATCATGCCGTTGGCGCGCTCTACTTGCCCATTCGACATGGGATGAGCTACGGCGGCCCAGTCCACCCGGATGTTGTGATCCTCGCAAAAATCCAAGAATTTTTTGCCGGTGAACTGGGTGCCATTGTCGGTGATGATGGAGTTCGGGACCCCGAAGCGATGGATGATGTTGGTGAAGAACGCCACCGCCTGCTCGGACCTGATGCTGTTCAGGGGTCGGACCTCGATCCACTTGGAGAATTTGTCGACGGCGACCAGCAGGTGCGTGTAGCCCCCGGGCGCCTTCTGCAGAGGGCCGACGAGGTCCAGACCCCACACAGCGAAGGGCCAGGTGATGGGTATCGTCTGCAGAGCCTGAGCGGGCAGGTGGGTCTGCTTCGCATAGAATTGGCACCCTTCGCAGGCGCGGACAATTCTAGTGGCGTCAGCCACCGCCGTTGGCCAGTAGAAGCCTTGGCGGAAAGCGTTCCCGACGAGGGTTCGAGGTGCTGCATGATGACCGCAAGCCCCCGAGTGTATTTCCCGCAGGAGTTCCTGACCTTCGGCGATGGAGATGCATCGCTGGAGGATGCCCGAGGGGCTACGGTGGTAGAGCTCCTTCTCATCGCCCAGCAAGACGAACGATTTGGCGCGTCGCGCTACCCGCCGAGCCTCGGCTCGGTCGAGGGGCAGTTCTCCTTGGTGGATATATTGCAGGTACGGGGTTTGCCAATCTTGATCTGGCACGACCCCGTTCTGCTCCTCCTCGATGCGCAGTGCTTCGCCCTCGGGCTCCGAGGGTTCCTCGGGTTGAGCCGAGGATGGCTCGGGCTGGGCCGAGGTCACCTCGGACGAGGCCGAGGGTGCCTCGGGCTCGGGCGCGTCGCCTATCTTGACGGAGGGTTGGTGCAGATCTCGGGAGAAGACGTCCGGGGGAACCGTCGTTCGCCCCGAGGCTATCTTCGCCAGCTCGTCCGCAGTCTCGTTGTAGCGCCGGGCGATGTGGTTAAGCTCGAGCCCGTAGAACTTGTCTTCCAGGCGTCGAACCTCCTCACAGTAGGCCTCCATCTTCGGGTCGCGGCAGAGGGAGTTCTTCATGACTTGGTCGATGACGAGCTGCGAGTCGCCGCGTGCATCGAGGCGTCGGACCCCTAGCTCGATGGCGATTCGCAATCCGTTGATCAGAGCCTCGTACTCAGCCACATTGTTGGACGCCGGGAAATGGAAGCGGAGCACGTAGCGCAGGTGTTTCCCGAGGGGCGAGACGAAGAGCAGGCCCGCGCCAGCTCCCGTCTTCATCAGCGACCCGTCGAAAAACATGGTCCAGAGCTCTGGTTGGATCGGAGCCGTTGGCAACTGGGTATCGACCCATTCGGCTACGAAATCCGCCAGTACCTGGGACTTGATGGCCTTCCGAGGGGCGAACGAGATTGCCTCGCCCATGATTTCCACCGCCCACTTCGCGATCCGCCCCGAGGCTTCTCGGCACTGGATGATCTCCCCCAGGGGGAAGGATGACACCACAGTCACCGGATGGGACTCGAAGTAATGTCGCAGCTTTCGCCTCGTCAGGATCACTGCGTATAGCAGCTTCTGGACTTGTGGGTAGCGGATCTTGGTCTCGAACAGCACTTCGCTGACGAAGTAAACTGGCCTCTGAATGGGCAAAGCATGCCCCTCTTCCTGCCTTTCGACCACGATCGCGGCGCTGACCACCTGAGTGGTTGCGGCGACGTAGACCAGGAGGGCTTCTCCATCAGCTGGGGGTACCAAGATGGGCGCCTGGGTGAGGAGCGCCTTCAGGTTCCCGAGGGCTTCCTCGGCCTCGGGAGTCCAAGTGAAGCACTCGGCCTTCCTTAAGAGACGGTACAGGGGCAGGCCTCTTTCGCCGAGGCGCGAGATGAAACGGCTCAAGGCCGCGAGGCATCCCATGACCCTCTGTACGCCTTTTAAGTCTTTGATGGGCCCCATGTTCGTGATGGCCGCGATCTTCTCCGGGTTGGCTTCGATGCCCCGCTCGGAGACGATGAATCCCAAAAGCATGCCCCGGGGCACCCCGAAGACGCACTTCTCGGGATTGAGCTTGACGCCCTTCGCCTTGAGACACCGGAATGTCAGTTCGAGGTCGGAGAGAAGGTCAGAGGCTTTCCTCGTCTTGACTACGATGTCATCGACGTAGGCCTCGACCGTGCGACCAATGTGTTCGCCGAACACATGGTTCATGCACCGCTGGTACGTTGCACCCGCGTTCCTCAAACCGAACGGCATTGTGACATAACAGTACATGCCGAAGGGCGTGATGAAAGAAGTCGCGAGCTGGTCGGACTCTTTCATCTTGATTTGATGATACCCTGAGTAGGCATCGAGGAAAGACAGGGTTTCGCACCCTGCAGTGGAGTCCACGATTTGATCGATGCGAGGTAGAGGGTAGGGGACTTTCGGACATGCTTTGTTGAGACCAGTGTAGTCTACACACATCCGCCACTTCCCCCCTTTTTTCCTCACAAGTACAGGGTTGGCAAGCCATTCGGGATGGAATACCTCTTTAATGAACCCTGCTGCCATCAGCTTGTGGATCTCCTCGCCTATCACCCTGCGCCTTTCCTCGTCGAATCGGCGCAGAGGCTGTCTGACCGGTCGGGCTCCGGCCCGAATATCCAGCGAGTGCTCGGCGACATCCCTCGGTATGCCGGGCATGTCCGAGGGACTCCACGCAAAGACGTCGGCGTTTGCGCGGAGAAAGTCGACGAGCACTGCTTCCTATTTGGGGTCGAGCCCGGATCCGATTCGAATCTGCTTGGAGGCGTCGCCACTGGGGTCGAGGGGGACGGCCTTAACCGTCTCCGCTGGCTCGAAGTTGCCGGCATGTCGCTTCACGTCCGGCACCTCTCGGGAGAGGCTTTCCAGGTCGGCAATGAGGGCCTCGGACTCGGCGAGGGCCTCGGCGTACTCCACGCACTCCACATCGCATTCGAATGCGTGTTTGTACGTGGGGCCGACGGTGATGACCCCGTTGGGGCCCGGCATCTTGAGCTTCAGGTAGGTGTAGTTGGGGATGGCCATGAACTTCGCGTAGCATGGCCTTCCCAACACTGCGTGGTAGGTTCCTCGGAACCCGACCACCTCGAACGTCAAAGTCTCCCTTCGGAAGTTGGAGGGTGTTCCGAAGCAGACAGGGAGGTCGAGCTGTCCGAGGGGCTGGACGCGCTTCCCGGGGATGATCCCGTGGAAGGGCGCAGCGCCTGCTCGGACGGATGACAGATCGACGCGCAGGAGCCTGAGGGTCTCAGCGTAGATGATGTTGAGGCAGCTGCCCCCATCCATCAAGACCTTGGTGAGCCTGACGTCGCCGATGACGGGGTCGACGACGAGCGGGTACTTCCCCGGGCTCGGCACGTGGTCGGGGTGGTCGTCCCGGTCGAAGGTGATGGGCTTGTCGGACCAGTCTAGGTAGACTGGCGCCGCCACCTTCACCGAGCAGACCTCCCGACGCTCTTGCTTACGATGCCGAGCCGAGGCATTCGCCGCATGCCCTCCGTAGATCATGAAGCAGTCGCGGACCTCTGGGAACTCTCCTGCTTGGCGATCCTCCCTTTTGTCGTCGTCGTGGGCCTTGCCACCCTCTGCGGGTGGCCCGGCCCTGTGGAAGTGGCGCCGAAGCATGACGCACTCCTCGAGGGTGTGCTTGACGGGCCCCTGATGGTAGGGGCACGTCTCCTTGAGTGCCTTGTCGAAGAGGTTGGCGCCTCCGGGGGGCTTCCGAGGGTTCTTGTGCTCGGCGGCGGCGACAAGGTCTGCATCGGGAACGTCGCGTTTCGCTTGCGACTTCCTCCTGCCTTTCTTCTTGGCGCCGCGCGGAGTAGACGCCTCGGGAGCATCTTCCGACGGGCGGCCCTGGGGCTGCTTGTCCTTTCGGAAGATGGCCTCTACCGCCTCCTGCCCGGAGGCGAACTTGGTGGCGATGTCCATCAGCTCGCTCGCCCTGGTGGGGGTCTTGCGACCCAACTTGCTCACCAGGTCACGGCAGGTGGTGCCGGCGAGGAACGCGCCGATGACATCAGAGTCGGTGACGTTGGGCAGCTCGGTGCGCTGCTTCGAGAACCGCCGGATGTAGTCCCGGAGAGACTCTCCCGGCTGTTGCCGACAGCTTCGGAGGTCCCAGGAATTCCCGGGGCGCACGTACGTGCCCTGGAAGTTGCCGGCGAAAGCCTGGACCAGATCTTCCCAGTTGGAAATCTGCCCCGGAGGCAGGTGCTCCAACCAGGCACGAGCGGTGTCGGAGAGGAACAGGGGGAGGTTGCGGATGATGAGGTTGTCATCGTCCGTCCCACCCAGTTGACAGGCCAGGCGGTAGTCCGCAAGCCACAATTCCGGTCTCGTTTCCCCCGAGTACTTTGTGATAGTAGTCGGGGGTCGGAATCGGGGCGGAAACGGCGCCCACCGAATGGCTCGGCTAAAGACCTGCGGACCGGGTGGTTCGGGCGAGGGACTCCGATCCTCCCCGCTGTCGTAGCGTCCCCCACGCCTGGGGTGATAGCCTCGGCGCACCCCTTCGTCGAGGCGTGCCCGACGGTCGCGATGAGGGTGCTCGTCGCCGAGGCGGCCCGGAGCCGCAGGCGCGGTGTTGCGCGTGCGCCCGGTGTAGACCGAGGCTTCCCGCGTGAGTCGGGAAGTCGCGGCACGAGGTTCCGAGGGGTACCCCTGCCTTCGGGAGGCAGAGCTTTCGGCCCGCCGGGCCGCAGCGCCTTCCAGGAGATGCTTGAGTTCTCCCTGGATTCGCTGACCCTCGGTGGTTGATGACTCCGGCATCGCGCGGAGGAGCATCGCTGCGGCGGCCAGGTCCTGACCGGTTCCGCCGGATGCGGGTGGCGGTCTGTCCCTGGCATCGTTGGTGATGCGGTGCTGGAGACCTTGGGGCAGGTGACGTATTCCTCCGGCCGGGGGCTGGCTCGCCCATACCTGCCCGATGTTCTGGCGGATTGCCTCGAGCGCTCCCGCTCCCTCATCGAGCCCGGCCTGCGCCCCGCGGACTTGCTCGAGCTGTGGGTCATGACCCCCCGCCGGAACGGGGACCACAGCTAGCTCCCGCGGGATGTCGGCGCGAGGCGCTGGCCTAGGGGGATCACCATCCTCCGGCATGCCGAGACAGCCGCCTCCGGAGGGATCCCCTAGCTCGATGTGGAAACATTCGCGGCTCGGGCCGCGGTCCTTGTCGTCAAGGCTGCGGCTGCCGTCGGAACAGTCGGAGAGGCAGTAGTCACATACGGTCATGAAGTCCCGCATGGCACTGGGGTTGCCAGATCCGGAGAAATCCCAGCAGATGCTGGGGTCGTCATCTTCCTCGGACCCAGAGGGTCCGAGGGTCGAGACACCCGTCAATCGGTCCCAAGGCGACCGCACACGAAACCCCAGAGAGGTTGCACTCGCCTCAACGTGAGCGCCCGCCAAAGCGGGGTCGCCAGGCGGGCTGAGGTTGAGTCGAAATGACGAAAGATGGGTAGCAGTCGGTACCTTTTTGTCGACGAGGAGCGATGAAGTCATGTCGGGGGCTGATCGCGCCGTCGTCCTGGGTGCGAGGGCGACGTCCTACAGGCCCTCCGTGAGCGTGCTGGCGTCGTCCACCTGCTCGGGGTCGACGTGTTGCGGGGGGATGCTGCTCGCCTTTGCCTCGAACGCGAGGGCGACGCTTGGCGTGTCCTCCGTTGGGGCGCCGGGGATGTCGATTTGCTCGACAGCCGTCGGAGCGCGGCCTCCCGCTCGGCCCTGGTTGCTCCGCCTCCTCCTCCTCCGATGGCGAGGGAGAGGATGGGGCGAGCTCGAAAGTTGTCCTTCCCCCACGCGGGAAAGGCGTCGTCGATTCCGCCGCCGGCGGGCGGGCTGTCCGCCACCATTGTCGCTGTCGCGAGGCGGTGGAAGGAGTATCATGTCGTAGCTGCCGTCGAAAGACATGAACTCAAGACTCCCGAAACGGAGCACCGTCCCGGGTTGAAGAGGTCGTTGGAGACTGCCCATCTGGAGCTTGACGGGAAACTGCTCGTCAACATGCAGCAGGCCCCTACCTGGCGCGCCAACTGTCGGCGTTCCGAGACCGGGGGGTCCCCGAGCCGACGAGTGAGTGTGCCGCGTGCCCCAGCCCAGATGGGTCGAGCGCGTGGGCGAGCGCGAAGGGGGGAGAGAGAGAGAGAGAGAGAGAGAGCGAGGCGGCCGGAGCCGGGTCGTGAGGGAGTCGGAGAATTCCCGCGGCCTTCGTGTTCGTCCCGCGCCCAGGTCGGGTGCGCTTGCAGTAGGGGGTTACAAGCGTCCGCGCGAGGTGAGGGGAGCGGGCGGCCCCGAGAGAGCGCCTGCCCCTGCCCTTCGTCCCCGCGAGGCCAACCCTCTCTAAGAAGGCCCTGGTCCTTCCTTTTATAGTCGTAAGGAGAGGATCCAGGTGTACAAAATGGGGGTGTAGCAAGGTGCTACGTGTCTAGCGAGGGAGAGCTAGCGCCCTAAGTACATGCCAAGGTGGCAGCCGGAGAGATCTTGGCACCCTGTTGGTGTGGCGTCGTGGCTGTTGGAGGAGTAACGGAGCCGGACGGAGGGACAGCTGTCGGAGTGGCTGGGCCCTTGCTGACGTCCTCCTGCCTTCGTAAGGGAGCTGTGAGCCGCCGTCGTCATGGTCTAGCGGGGCGCCATCATTGCCTATCTGGCGTAGCTGGCCAGATGGGACGCCGGTCTTGTTCTCTGCGACCCAAGTCGGCTCAGGGCAGGGTGATGATGACGCTTCCTGTTGACGTGGCGGTCTTGTGTCCTAGGTCGGGCGTCGTGGAGGCTCCTCCGAAGTCGAGGTCGAGTCCGTCCTGCATGACAGAGGCCGAGCCCGAACCCCTGGGTCGGGCGAGGCGGAGGTCGTTCGGCAGAGGCCGAGGCGGAGTCCGAGCCCTGGGTCAGGCGAGGCGGAGTTCGTCGTCTTCCTGGGCCTTAGCCCGAGTCCGAGCCCTGGGTCGGGCGGAGCAGAGTTCGCCGTCTTCCGGGGCCTTAGCCCGAGTCCGAGCCCTGGGTCGGGCGGAGCGGAGTTCGCCGTCTTCCGGGGCCTTAGCCCGAGTCCGAGCCCTGGGTCGGGCGGAGCGGAGTTCGCCGTCTTCCGGGGCCTTAGCCCGAGTCCGAGCCCTGGGTCGGGCGGAGCGGAGTTCGCCGTCTTCCGGGGCCTTAGCCCGAGTCCGAGCCCTGGGTCGGGCGGAGCGGAGTTCGCCGTCTTCCGGGGCCTTAGCCCGAGTCCGAGCCCTGGGTCGGGCGGAACCTCCTATGGCACCTCTGGCGAAGTCTGGTCGCCCGTCGGTCTTACCTTTTGCGTTAAACGCCCCGGTGACTTGGTC
Organism: Zea luxurians; assembly: GCA_029449295.1. NCBI lineage: Eukaryota > Viridiplantae > Streptophyta > Magnoliopsida > Poales > Poaceae > Zea > Zea luxurians. Next base: position 8,178,549 of record JAOPSE010000049.1, on the reverse strand, counting down.
GGTTGGCGCGGTGATTTAGTCAGGGTTACTTCTTATCGAAGGCGGGGCCTCGGGCGAGCCGGTGATGCGTCTGCCGTGAAAGAGGAGGCCTCAGGCGAGACGGAGTCATCTTAGGGTCGGCTGCCCTCGCCCGAGGCTAGGCTCGGGCGTGGCGTGATCGAGTCACTCGTATGGACTGATCCCTGACTTAATCAAACCCATCAGGCCTCTGCAGCTTTATGCTGATGGGGGTTACCAGCTGAGAATTAGGCGTCTTGAGGGTACCCCTAATTATGGTCCCCGACAATTAGTGATAAGAAAATCTCTTAGGCATTCATACCATGCTCTTGGGGTTTGCTTGAGCCCATAAAGCGCCTTAGAGAGTTTATATACATGGTTAGGATACTCACTATCTTCAAAGCCTGGAGGTTGCTCAACATAGACCTCTTCCTTGATTGGTCCATTGAGGAAGGCACTCTTCACGTCCATTTGATAAAGCTTAAAGCCATGGTAAGTAGCATAGGCAAGTAGTATGCGAATTGACTCAAGCCTAGCTACGGGTGCATAGGTTTCACCAAAATCCAAACCTTCAACTTATGAATATCCCTTGGCCACAAGTCGTGCCTTGTTCCTTGTCACCACACCATGCTCATCTTGCTTGTTGCGGAATACCCACTTGGTTCCTACAACATTTTGGTTAGGATGTGGAACTAAATGCCATACCTCATTCCTCGTGAAGTTGTTGAGCTCCTCTTGCATCGCCAGCACCCAATCCGAATCTTTAAGCGCATCCTCTACCCTATGTGGCTCAATAGAGGAGACAAAAGAGTAATGTTCACAAAAATGAGCAACACGAGATCGAGTGATTACCCCCTTATGAATGTTGCCGAGGATGGTGTTCACGGGGTGATCTCGTTGGATTGCTTGCTAGACTCTTGGGTGTGGCGGCCTTGGACCCTCATCATCTTCCTTGTCTTGTTCATTAGTCTCTCCCCCTTGATCAATGTCCTCCTCTTGAGGTGGCTCATCCTCTTGATCTTCATTTTCATCATCTTGAGCTTGATCCTCATCTTGGGTTGGTGGAGATTCTTGCATGGAGGAAGATGGTTGATCTTGTGCTTGTGGAGGCTCTTCGGATTCCTTAGGACACACATCCCCAATGAACATGTTCCTTAGCGCGATGCACGGAGCCTCTTCATCATCTAGTTCATCAAGATCAACTTGCTCTACTTGAGAGCCGTTAGTCTCATCAAACACAATGTCACAAGAAACTTCAACAAGTCCAATAGACTTGTTAAAGACTCTATATGCCCTTGTGTTTGAGTCATTACCAAGTAAAAAACCTTCTACAGCCTTAGGAGCAAATTTAGATTTTTTACCTCTTTTAACAAGAATAAAGCATTTGCTACCAAAGACTCTAAAATATGAAACATTGGGCTTTTTACCGGTGAGGAGTTCATATGATGTCTTCTTGAGGATTTGGTGTAGATATAATCGGTTGATGGCGTAGCAAGCGGTGTTGACCGCCTCGGCCCAAAACCGATCCAAAGTCTTGTACTCATCAAGCATGGTCCTTGCCATGTCCAATAGAGTTCTATTCTTCTTCTCCACAACACCATTTTGTTGTGGCATGTAGGGAGAAGAGAACTCATGCTTGATGCCCTCTTCCTCAAGAAAGCCTTCAATTTGAGAGTTCTTGAACTATGTTCCATTGTCGCTTCTTATCTTCTTGATCCTCAAGCCGAACTCATTTTGAGCCCGTCTTAAGAATCCTTTCAAAGTCTCTTGGGTTTGAGATTTTTCCTATAAAAGAATACCCAAGTGAAGCGAGAATAATCATCCACAATAACTAGACAGTACTTACTCCCGCTGATGCTTATGTAAGCTATCAGGCCGAATAAATCCATGTGGAGTAGCTCCAGTGGCCTATCAGTCGTCATGGTGTTCTTGTGTGGATGATGAACACCAACTTGCTTCCCTGCTTGGCATGCGCTACAAATCCTGTCTTTCTCAAAATGAACATTGGTTAGTCCCAAATGTGCTCTCCCTTTAGAAGCTTGTGAAGATTCTTCATTCCAACGTGGACTAGTCGGCGTTGCCAGAGCCAACCCATGTTAGTCTTAGCAATTAAGCAAGTGTCGAGTTCAGCTCTATTGAAATCAACTAAGTATAGTTGACCCTCTAAAACTCCCTTAAAAGCTATTGAATCATCACTTCTTCTAAAGACAGTAACACCTACATCCGTAAAAAGACAATTGTAGCCCATTTTGCATAATTGAGAAATAGAAAGCAAGTTGTAATCTAATGAATCTACAAGAAAAACATTGGAAATAGAATGGTCAGGTGATATAGCAATTTTACCCAATCCTTTGACCAAACCTTGATTTCCATCCCCGAATGTGATAGCTCCTTGGGGATCTTGGTTTTTCTCATAGGAGGAGAACATTCTTTTCTCCCCAGTCATGTGGTTTGTGCACCCGCTATCGATGATCCAACTTGAGCCCTCGCATGCATAAACCTACAAAACAAATTTAGGCCTTGTTCTTAGGTACCCAAACGGTCTTGGGTCCTTTTACATTAGAAACAAGCACCTTGGATACCCAAACACAAGTCTTTGACCCCTTGTGTTTGCCCCCAACATATTTGGCAACTACTTTGCCTGATTTGTTAGTAAGCACATAAGATGCATCAAAAGTCTTGAATGAAATATTATGATCATTTGATGCAATAGAAGTTTTCTTCTTAGGCATTTTAACATGTGTAGAACGCCTAGAGCTAGAAGCCTCACTCTTATAAATAAAAGCATGGTGAGAAACAGAATGAGTCTTCTTTGCATGAATTCTCCTAATCTTATCCTCAGGATAATCAGCAGGGTATAAAATGTAGCCCTCATTATCCTGAGGCATGGGATCTTTGCCCTTAACAAAATTAGACAATCTTTTAGGAGGGGCATTAAGCTTGACATTGTCTCCCTGTTGGAAGCCAATGCCATCCTTAATGTCAGGGCGTCTCCCACTATAGAGCATGCTTCTAGAAAATTTAAATTTCTCATTTTCCAAGTCATGCTCATTGATTTTAGCAGTTAATGTAGCTATATGATCATTTTGTTGTTTAATTAAGGCAAGGTGATTATGAATAGCATCTACATTAATATCTCTACATCTAGTGCAAATAGAAACATGATCAACGGTAGATGTAGAGGGTTTGCAATCATTTAATTCAACAATCTTAGCATGTAAAATAGCATTCTCATCTCTAAGATTGGTAATAGCATCATTGCAAACATTTAGATCTTTAGCCTTAGCAATTAATTTTTCATTTTCAATCTTAAGGCTAGAAAGAGATTCATTCAACATGTCAATCTTGACAATTAAACTAGCACTATCATTTCTAAGATTAATAATTGAATCATCACAAACATTTGATTTCTCAACCTTAGCAATTAATTTGGCATTTTCATTTCTAAGGCTAGAAATAGTGTCATGGCAAGTGCGAAGCTCACTAGTTAATTTTTTATTTTTCTCTACCTCCTGAGCATAAGCATTTTTAGTCTTAACATACTTTTTGTTTTCCTTAATAAGGAAGTCCTCTTGGCTATCCAAGAGTTCATCCTTCTCATGAATGGCACTAATCAATTCATTTAATTTCTCTTTTTGTTGCATGTTAAGATTGGCAAAAAGAGTAAGCAAGTTGTCCTCATCATCACTAGAATTATCCTCATCACTAGAAGTTGCATACTTAGTGGAGGATCTTGATTTTACCTTCTTCTTCTTGCCATCCTTTGCCATGAGGCACTTGTGGCCGACGTTGGGGAAGAGGAGGCCCTTGTTGATGGCGATGTTGGTGGCGTCCTCGTCGGAGGAGGAGTCGGTGGAGCTCTCGTCGGAGTTCCACTCCCGGCAAACATGAGCATCGCCACCTTTCTTCTTGTAGTACCTCTTCTTCTCCTTTTTCTTCCCCCTTTTGTCGTCGCCCCTATCACTGTCACTAGAAATAGGACATTTTGCTATAAAGTGACCGGGCTTACCACACTTATAGCAAACCTTCTTGGAACAGGTCTTGTAATCTTTCCCCTTCCTTTGCTTGAGGATTTGGCGAAAGCTCTTGATGATGAGCGTCATTTCTTTGTTGTCGAGCTTGGAGGTGTCAATGGGAAGCCTACTTGATGTAGACTCTTTTTTCTTCTTCTCCGCCGCCTTGAATGCGACTGGTTGTGCCTCGGGTGTGGAGGAGGCGCCTTGCTCGATGATTTTCTAGGAGCCTTTGATCATCAATTCAAAGCTCACAAATTTTCCTATTACTTCCTCAGGAGACATTAGTTTGTATCTAGGGTCACCACGAATTAATTGTACTTGAGTAGGATTAAGAAAAACTAGTGATCTTAGAATAACCTTGACCATTTCATGGTCATCCCATTTGGTGCTCCCGAGGTTGCGCACTTGATTTACCAAGGTCTTTAGCCGGTTGTACATGGCTTGTGGGTCTTCTACTTGGTTGAGCATAAAACGACCGAGCTCCCCCTCGATCGTTTCCCTCTTGGTGATCTTGGTCACCTCGTCTCCTTCGTGCGCGGTCTTGAGCACGTCCCAAATTTCTTTGGCTCTCTTCAACCCTTGCACCTTGTTATACTCCTCTCGACTTAGAGAGGCGAGGAGTATAGTGGTGGCTTTGGAGTTGAAGTGTCGGATTTGGGCAACCTCGTTCAAATCATAGTCTTCATCCCCTATGGATGGTACCTGCACTACAAACTCAACAACGTCCCAAATACTAGTGTGGAGTGAGGTTAGGTGATGCCTCATTTTATCACTCCACATGTTATAATCCTCACCGTCAAAAACCGGTGGTTTGCCTAATGGAACGGAAAGTAATGGAATACGTTTAGAAATGCGAGGGTAGCGTAGGGGGATCTTACTAAACTTCTTGCTCTCATGGCGCTTAGAAGTTACGAACGGCGCGTCGGAGCCGGAGGTGGATGGCGATGAAGAATTGGTCTCGTAGTAGACCACCTTCTTCATTTTCTTTTTCTTGTCGCCACTCCGATGCGACTTGTGAGGAGGTGATTCCACCTTCTTCTTGTTTCGGGATTCTCCCGATGGAGCCTTCCTGTGGCTTGTGGCGGGCTTCTCGCCGGTCACCATCTCCTTCTTAGCATGCTCTCCGACATCACTTCGAGCGGTTAGGCTCTAATGAAGTACTAGGCTCTGATATCAATTGAAAGTTGCCTAGAGGGGGGTGAATAGGCGGAATCTAAAATTTATAAACTTTAAGCACAACTACAAGCCGGGGTTAGCGTTAGAAATGTAATCGAGTCCGAAAGAGAGGGCGAGAACAAATCACAAGCAAATGAAGAGTGAGACGCAGTGAATTGTTTTACTGAGGTTCGGTTCTTGCAAACCTACTCCCCGTTGAGGTGGTCACAAATATCGGGTCTCTTTCAACCCTTTCCCTCTCTCAAATGGTCACTTAGACCGAGTGAGCTTTCTCCTTATCTCACAGGTCACTTAGACCCTGCAAGGATCACCACACACTTGGTGTCTCTTGCCTTGGTTACAAAACGCTTGAGAACAAGAAATGAGAAAGGAAGAAAGCAATCCAAGCGCAAGAACTCAAAGAATACAAATATCACTCTCTCACTAGTCACTATTTGATTGGAATGGTCTTTGGACTTAGGAGAGGATTTGATCTCTTTGTTTGTGTCTTGGAGTGAAGTCTACAGCTCTTTTATTGAATGCAATAGCTGAAAACTTGGATGCCTTGAATGAGGGGTGGTTGGGGGTATTTATAGCCCCAACCACCAAAGTGGGTGTTGGGATGGTTGCTGTCGTATGGCGCACCGGACAATCCAGTACACCATCGGACAGTCCAGTGCACCACCGGACACTGTCCGGTGCGCCAGCCACGTCACCCAACCGTTAGGGTTCGACCGTTGGAGCTCTGACAAGTGGGGCACCGGACAGTTCGGTGGTGCACCGGACAATCACTGTTCACTGTCCAGCGCGCCTTCTGACGCCTGCTCTGACTTCTGCGCGTGCAGGCGCGCACTATAGCGTTTCAATGTTCCTTTGCAGACGACCGTTGGCACGAAGTAGTCGTTGCTCCGCTGGCACACCGGACAGTCCGGTGCCACACCGGACAGTCCGGTGAATTATAGCGGAGCGGCTTCCCCAAATTCCCGAAGCTGGCAAGTTTGAGTTGATCCTCCCTGGTGCACCTGACACTGTCCGGTGGCACACCAGATAGTCCGGTGCGCCAGACCAGGGCAGCCTTCGGTTGTCTTTGGCTCTTTGTATTTGAACCCTTTCTTGGACTTTTTATTGGTTTGTGTTGAACCTTTGACACCTGTAGAACTCATAATCTAGAGCAAATTAGTTAGTTCAATAATTTGTGTTGGGCAATTCAACCACCAAAATCATTTAGGAAAATGTTTGACCCTATTTTCCTTTCAAAAGGGAGGATATAAAAGGGATTATTCAACACCCTATATGGTCTTGCTTTGGCATTAGGAGGCCAGCCACTGCCCTTGGGAATGATATACAAACATGCTAGGTAGCTTTCAATACAATGTGTACTTACATAGGCACAAGGGAGTTGGTGTAGGAGCATATTGCTTACAGAGTGTGGCCACTTGCAGAAGGGTGGGAAATGTCGAAGGAGACTGATGTTGGTTCGAGCCATGGTGGTTTAGTATACCTGAAGTACACCTTTAGGTACAGGAGCCAATTTGATGAACCAAATGTTGATTGGCTAGATGCCATAGAGGCGACAAGTGATGAATTGCTTCGAGTGTATTCGAAGGCCGAAGATGACACCATGACGACTGCCTTTAGAGCTTGGGATAAAAAGAGGCTGAACAGAGTATTCGATGTCATTGGGTTTGTATATCTAGACTACTGTTATCCTTCACGAAAGAAAGGAAAGAAGAGAAAAGCCACTACTTCGACGACTTCTAGCGCGTCTGTTGGGGACTTGTTCTCAAATGCTAAGGGTTAAGAACAAGGCAACATAAAAAGTGTTAAGTGTTAAAGTCCTTCGTCTTTCGAAAATTATGCCCCTTCGGGAAATAATGAGTTTCGGATGAAGGTTACGAGAGACATACCTTCGTAAGTACAACAAGTAATGACGAAGGATTCATATAAAGCAAGAGATATAATATAAACATTTAAACATTATCATAAAATCATTTCTATTTTATTATCATAGAAAAATAGAAATGATTTCAAATTACAAATGTACCTTCGGCTTGAGGGAAGGTAAAAGTACAAGCGTGACGCAAAAGCAAATGCCAAGTCAGCGTGAACAGTATGGGACTACTGTTCATCTATTTATAGGCACGGGACGCAGCCCATGTAAAATTACATTCATGCCCATTACATTTGCTAATAGCTTATAGCAATCTATTGAGGTCTAAGTAGCCTTTTCATCTTTAAGTCGGTTCCCTTTTCTGCTATCGCTCCGAAGCTTCCCTGCGTACAGCTTGGTGATCAGCCCGTCCTTCGTCTCAATCACCCTTCGTCTCGCTTAGGCTTCGTCCTGACCATACTCTATGCTCGTGATCCGAGTCCGAAGATACCTGTTCATATATTTCACTTGGAAAACATTGTCAAATCATGTTTTTGAGGACCTTCGGAAGATGAAGGCCCCCAACAGTAGCCCCTCGCAATATTAATTTGTTAGTGATAAATTCAGATTGCGATATGGACGAAGGCCTTAAGCCGAAGGTCCGAAAAAACACCTTCCCTTTGCTAGAATAGCAACAGTCATTGACAAGCGGGACCGTCCAGCTTTTTGGCTCAATGCGTATAAATAAGAACTCACTACAAGCTTATTTGGTACGCTTTTTAGCCATCTGCTCTTGCTTACTAAATTTTAGATCTTGCGCAACAACACTTTCTTGGCTTTTAGATTTTTAATCTTCGGCTTCGAGAGCACTTTCTCAGCGTTTACGAAGATGTCTGCAGACAAGAAAGTTGTTGCTGATCCGAAGCTAAGCCTTTCTGAGGAAATGCACCTCGGCTTTCTTGAATCAATGGCGAAGACTAATACAGAGAAGATTACCAAAGAGATTTTAGAAGGTTTATCTGAAGACACTGGTGATAGCGACAGTTATGATGTAGAAAGTGGCGGGGAAGAGTCTGAAGACCGACCATGGCGACCAAGTCACACGGTTTTCGGAAAGTCAACTATTAGGTAGAGTCATCTTGACAATATGAGGGGGAGATATTTTCAAGATGTGTCTATTGTGAGGGCTGATGACGGAGAGAAAACTTCTCCTACTCCTGAGGAAAATGAGGTCGTGATCTTTCGAAGCTTCTTCAAGGCTGGGCTTCGGTTCCCCCTGAGCAACTTTGTCGTGGAAGTATTGAAGACATTCGAAATCTACCTTCACCAACTTATCCCCGAAGCAATCATAAGGATGAACATCTTTGTGTGGGCCGTGAGAAGCCAAGGTTTGGAACCTAACGCAAAAAGCTTCTGCAACATACACGAGCTATTGTATGAGACAAAACCCTGGGGCAAAGAGCAGTATCACAACAACTTTGGCTGCTATAGTTTCGGCGCTCGGTCCGGGTCAAGCTGCCCTGTGCCAACCTTTCGAAAGAGGTGGCCCGGCGACTAGATGACAGAATGGCTTTACGTAAAAAATGACTTGAAATCACGTGAAGATATCAAGGGTATCATTGAGGTCATAAGTGACGAATTGCTTGGGGTATACTCGAAAGCCGAAGATACTGCATTATCAGCGGCCTTCGGAGGCCGAAAGAAGAAGAGGCTTAACCGAGTATTTGATGCAATTGGGTTTGTCTACCCCGACTACCATTACCTAGTGCGAGGCCAAAAAAGAAAAAATACTTCTCTTGTAAAGGAAATTGCTTCAGCTGCTCCTAGCGAGCCAGCGCCGAAGAGGAAAAAGGTAAAGGTGCTCACACACCGGCCACGTTATATTGAACCGGCCACAGTGCCTGAGTTTATTGGTGAGGCCTCTTCGGCCACCGAAGCTAGAGAAGCAACTCCAGTGCCGAAAATCGAAGAAATGGCCGAAGTACCAGTAACAGAGAAAACAGAAGAACCGAGGACTGAAGCAACAAAAACATTAAAAATTTTAAGTCCTTCAACAAAAATCCAAAAGGATCCAGCAGCGACCCCGAAAAGAAAAAGGATGGTTAATGTGCTGGATGTTTTGGAAACAATTAAATATTCAAGCATAACTCCGAAGAAAACTATTGAAGCTTCTGAAGTGTCTACTGAAGCCTTTGTTGCTGAAGCTTTGAAGCAACAATTTGAAACTGAAGCTGGGCCTTCAGAGCCCACCAAGGTAAAACCTTTGAAAGCTGAAGAAACAAAATTGACAGAGGCAACTTTGGAAACCGAAAAAACAAAAATGACAGAGCCGATTTTGATTGAGGAAATTGACACTGCCACCCCCGAAGCATCTTCCAAAATACGTGATTATATAGTGCGACATGCTTCGGGGAAAAAATTATCTGAAGAAGAGATTTTTGAAGCTAATCACTATGCCCGAGAACAGAAGTATCCGAAGGGGGCCGTAGTGTTCAATGGGACAAACGAAGATGATTTCCTGTACTGTCTCCTAGACAATAAAGAATTATCCGTGTGCCGGGAGATGGCTAGAAGCATGGGGTTCCCGAAACTCGAAGCTGGCCTTTGCGCCATGACGAAGGACGATCTTGCGGATAGCCTGGCATACAATAGTCTGAAGGTACAAAAATTGTGAATTTTGAAGTTTATGAATTTTGAATTAACTTTTTGCTCTTATGTTAACTCATTCATTCTTTTGAATAGGGCTTAATACTCAGCAATGCCTTAAGGGCTCAGAAGAATGCCGAAGATGAGAGCTGCACCATTGCTCTCAACAACCTTCGAACAGAAGTTATCAGGCTAAGAAACGAAGCCTTGGAGAAGGACAGAATTCTGCTTACATTAATGGAAAAAATGAAGGAAGACGAAGCTAACTCTAAAACTCAAGCCGAAGCTCAGAAGCATGAAATCGAAGATCTTCGTAAACAACTAGCCCGAGCCAAAGAAGAACGCATTCTTGAAGAAACAAAACGAGAATTAAGCGATCAATGGGTAGATCATTTGGAAGTAAATGTTAAAGAGCTTCGTGCTTCGAAGAAGAGGTGCTACGATAAATCCATAGAATGTGTTAAGAAAATAAAATCTAGCTTCGCCAGCGTTGGCGCGTTCTCTAGTGAAGAAAATTTCACAAGAGGAAATGCAGAAGGCCCAATTGAATGGATTAGTCGCGAAGCTGATGTCTTCGACGAAATCTTGAATAGTCGTGGGGACATTTGTGCTTTTTCGGGTGCCAGTGGAATTGTTACCATTTTAGAGAAGAAAGGGTGCGAGCATGTGAAATTTTTGGCGCAGTCTGAAGCTGCTTTATCCTCTGAAGATATCACAGACCCTTCAGCCGAAGCAAGCCAGGCTGGTGGAAAATTTTTCACCGACATTTGGAACAATGGCGGCCGAGAAATGGCTCAAGAAATCATTCAAAGAAGCAAAAAAGGCATCCATGATGCAAGGAAGGTAGCGGAAGCTGCTGTGAAAAGCTCAGGGCCTGAAGGACAAATAGGTATTAACTAGTGGTTTGTAATTTTTGATTTTAAACTTTATTCGCGGTTTGTAATAGTAACATAGGCATATCTTCTCTTCCCTCAGAACCTGTCGAACCATCGGCAGGCCCCCGCGCGAAGGGGGATGACGAAATTAAGAGAATGGCCGAAGCCATCATGGACAAAGTTGTCGATCAACTACTGAACGAAGCTGCAGAAGTAGTACTTAGGGAAGACTAGATGCTATTGTAAAAACATTTGAAATGTAATCTGTGTAATACTTTGTAAGTTTGTATGTAATATACAAGCTTTTTATGGTTCAATTCTTTACGATGCATGAAATTTTACATACATACCGTTTTTGAGCCTTCGGCGAAAAAAACACCTTCCCTTCTTTTCATACTTCGTGAAGAAAAACTTTTATGTATCAGAACAATTTCCATACTGCTCTGATGAAGAATATCCAAGCTTCGTGAAAACATTCTCCGAAGCTATACTCCGAAGATCAATATTGTATCCCCTTTTTGTGCCTTAGCACGATTTTCACTTTTTCAAAGCATTCTCTGAAGATCAATATTGTATCCCCTTTTTGTGCCTTAGCACGATTTTCACTTTTTCAAAGCATTCTCCGAAGATCGATATTGTATCCCCTTTTTGTGCCTTAGCACGATTTTCACTTTTTCAAAGCATTCTCCGAAGATCAATATTGTATCCCCTTCCTGTGCCATATGCAATATGATGTATGATGCTTATGTTATGCGAAATGATGTGATGATGTTATGTTATGCAAAATGATATTTGTGTCGAAGATACACACACATCCCCGCAGTAGAACACACAATCTTTTTGTATCAGCGCTGACTTTTCGCTGTAAGCCTCCCTTAGGAGCTTCTTCGCCTTTTACTTCAGCGGAATCAGCGTTTATTTTTCGCTGTAAGCCTCCCTTATGAGCTCCTTCGCCTTTTACTTTCGGCGGTATTCGCGTTGACTTTTCGCGCTTCGCCTTTTACTTAGGCGGTATCAGCGTTTATTTTTCGTTGTAAGCTCTGCATTTCCTTTGGAACGACTTTTGAGCAGAAAACTTACACTGCGCTCCCTTAGGAACGGCTTTTTGTAGCTTCAGCAAACTTACACTGCGTTCCTTAGAACGACTTTTTGTTGCTTTGAAGAATTCACACTGCGTGCCTTTAAAATAAATTTTTGATAATTCGAAGGTCCTCCTTGCTATCGCAAATCTTTAAGCTTCGGCGACTTAAGCCTGTGGAGAAGATATATTTTCCTTGTGGCAAAAAGCAAAACTATTACAAGAGATTTAAAACGACAAAAAGCACTCTAGTCTCCCATAAGTGTTCCTTGTTAAAAAGAAAATAATACTGAATGCAAAAGACTGCTATCAAGGCAGGATATTTGTCAGTAAATGTGCTTCGACTCTGGCACAGTGCTATTGACTGTGTGAGCTTCGGACTCTTCTCTGAAGTCCCTTTGGTGTTGAGTATGCTGACTCCCTTCTGGCTGCTGGCCTCGTTGCAACGGTGGTGGAGGCGGAAGCTGTTGCCAAGATGCTTGGGGTTGACCTGCCGAAGCAATAGAAGCTGCAGGGTGGTTGCCTACATATTCTGGAATGTAGAGCGAATGATACGAAGCAGTGTGCATGACTTGCTTCGGCTGACTCTGTTGTGCTGCAGCTTCGGCTATCTCCTTTTGCTTCTGGATGGTAACATGGCACATCCTGGTGGTATGGCCCTTGCCTTCACCATAGAATAAGCAGTAAATTTTCCTTGGTTGATCTCCAAATCTTCCCCCGAAGCCCCTGGCGCCTCTGCCCCTTGGGGCTGGCGGCCGGAAAGAGCTTTGCTGTTGCCCCGAAGCTTGCGAAGAGCACTGTGGCCTTTGCTGCTGACTCCCTTTGTCATCACTTTGAGTCGAATTATGAATTGACCTAACGTGCCTTGGATAAAATCTTCCTCCGAAGCCCCTGGTCATTTCAGAGAACCTGAAGGCTTCCTCCCTTCTTTGGCGAAAATCATTGTCGGCTCGAATGTACTCGTCCATCTTCTGGAGCAGCTTCTCCAAAGTTTGAGGAGGCTTCCTGGCAAAGTACTGAGCTGAAGGTCCTGGTCGAAGCCCCTTGATCATTGCCTCAATGACAATTTCATTGGGCACCGTTGGTGCCTGTGCCCTCAGACGTAGGAACCTTCGGACATATGCCTGAAGGTATTCTTCGTGATCCTGGGTGCACTAGAACAGAGCTTGAGCCGCGACTGGCTTCGTCTGAAACCCTTGAAAGCTGGTTATCAACATATCCTTCAGCTTTTGCCATGAGGTGATTGTCCCTGGCCTAAGAGAGGAGTACCAGGTCTGCGCAACACTCCTGACAGCCATAACGAAAGACTTTGCCATGACTGCAGTATTACCACCATACGAAGATATTGTTGCTTCGTAACTCATCAGAAACTGCTTCGGATCTGAGTGGCCATCGTACATGGGGAGTTGAGGTGGCTTGTAGGACGGAGGCCAGGGTGTAGCCTGCAGCTCAGCTGACAGAGGAGAAGCATCATCAAAAGCAAAATTTCCATGATGAAAATTGTCATACCAGTCATCTTCGTTGAAGAAACCCTCCTGATGAAGCTCTCTGTGCTAGGGCCTTCGGTTCTGCTCATCTTGAGTAAGATGGCAAACTTCTTCGGAGGCTTCGTCTATCTGCCTTTGCAGTTCAGCTAGCCTAGCCATCTTTTCCTTCTTCCTTTGGACCTGTTGATGAAGCATCTCCATATCTCTGATTTCTTGATCTAGTTCGTCCTCCTGAGGCGTCGGACCGGTGACCTTCCTCTTCTGGCTTCGGGCCTCCCGAAGAGAGAGAGTTTCCTGATTGGGGTCGAGCGGTTGTAGAGCCGCAGCCCCTGTTGCTGAAACCTTCTTCGGCGCCATAACGAAGGTCTATGCTTGCCGAAGGTGTTTGAAACTCAAAAAGTGGAAGTGAGTTCACCGGAGGTGGACGCCAATGTTGGGGACTTGTTCTCAAATGCTAAGGGTTAAGAACAAGGCAACATAAAAAGTGTTAAGTGTTAAAGTCCTTCGTCCTTCGAAACATTATGCCCCTTCGGGAAATAATGAGTTTCGGACGAAGGTTACGAGAGACATACCTTCGTAAGTACAACAAGTAATGACGAAGGATTCATATAAAGCAAGAGATATAATATAAACATTTAAACATTATCATAAAATCATTTCTATTTTATTATCATGGAAAAATAAAAATGATTTCAAATTACAAATGTACCTTCGGCTTGAGGGAAGGCAAAAGTACAAGCGTGACGCAAAAGCAAATGCCAAGTCAGCGTGAACAGTACGGGACTACTGTTCATCTATTTATAGGCACAGGACGCAGCCCATGTAAAATTACATTCATGCCCATTACATTTGCTAATAGCTTATAGCAATCTATTGAGGTCTAAGTAGCCTTTTCATCTTTAAGTCGGATCCCTTTTCTGCTATCGCTCCGAAGCTTCCCTGCGTACAGCTTGGTGATCAGCCCGTCCTTCGTCTCAATCACCCTTCGTCTCGCTTAGGCTTCGTCCTGACCATACTCTATGCTCGTGATCCGAGTCCGAAGATACCTGTTCATATATTTCACTTGGAAAACATTGTCAAATCATGTTTTTGAGGACCTTCGGAAGACGAAGGCCCCCAACAGCGTCAAAGTCAAAAAAAAGGTTAAAATTTTGACGCGTTGACCCAGACGCATTGAGGCCGCCGAGGTGCCGAAGCTAATTGAAGGGTCCGCTTCTATGTCTGAGCCAAGTCGTTCTATGCCCGTCAAAGATAGGATAGAACCAACTGAAGAGCTGAAACTGGAGAAGGCGGCAGAGCAGTTGAAAGCCCTAAGTCCACCATGCACAACGGAACTGCCGAAGCCATCAAGGATCCCTGCAACAACTCCAAGTAAAAGGAGAATGGCTAGCGTGCTAGACGCTGTTATGGAATCTATGAAGACATCAACTCCTGCTTTTGCTGAACCGCCAAGCGCAGAAAGTGAAATTTCAAAGAAATCTGATGAGGCTGGCATGGCGCAAACTGTTTCTGAGGCTAGACCCTTAGTTACTGCCGAAGCAAAACCTTCGGAAATGGCACCACTAATCCTGGAAAAAGAGGGTACCCCTGAGAAATTCAAGTCTCCTGTTCCTGGAGCACCTGCCGAAGAGCTGGAGTTCATTGTGCGATATGCTTCGGGGAAGCAAATATCGGAGGAGCAGATTGTCGAAGCAAGACAATATGCCAAGGATCTAAACTACCTCTGAGGATCCTTTACGTACAATGGCAATGATGAAGATGATTTCCTTTATTGTCTGCCAAACAATAAAGAGATCTCTGTCTGCTGAGAAATGATGAAAAATATGGGGTACCCGAAGCTTGAAATCGGCCTATCTGCAATGTCGAAGGATGATCTTGCAGATAGCCTTGCTTATAATAGCCTGAAGGTGCATATACTTTTTTCTTGTAAAATAAACTATATTTGTAGCTTTTCTTGCTATCATTATGTTCTCATGTATTTTTTTTATTATTAGGGCTTGATTCTAAGTAAGGCTTTAAAGGCCTAAAAGGAAGCAGAAGACGAGAGCTATCAAATAGCTCTTGCAAATCTTCGGTCAGAAGTCATTACACTAAGGCACAAAGCTTCGAGAAAGATAAGATATTGTTTTCCTTAGTGGACAGGCTGAAAACTAGCGAAGCCAAACTTAGCGCCCAAGCCGAAGCTCACAGAGCCAAAGTTGAAGATTTAAAGAAGAAGCTTGCAGAAACGAGCGAAAAATTTGAAGTTGCAATGGCGAAGCACGAGATAAGTGAAATTGAAAGATTAAGGGTACAAAAGAAAGTCGAAGAGCTCCGCAACTCCAAAGAGAGATGCTACGAAATATCCTTGGAATGCACCAAAACGGAGAAGTCGAAGCCTTTGATGAAATTCTAAGTGACCGGGGAGACTTATGCGCGTTCGCTGGCGCACAGGGGTCATGGCGATCTTAGAGAAAGCCGATTGTGAACATGTTAAGGCTGCAGCTCAGCCGAGATTTGTTTTCTCAGTGGATGATGTCGAAGACCCTTCGGCTAAAGCTTCTTCGCTGGGCGGGAGATTCTACTTCGATGTGTGGATGAAGGGCGATCGTGAGATGGCTAATGAAACGATCAGAAAAAATGAAAAAGAATCTCATGACGCTCGAGAAGAAACCAAGCGAGCTAAAGAAGCTGTCGAGCGCAAAGGCTTATAGGTACCTTTACTGAGGTTTAGCTTTAGAGTTCATTTTCATCTTCAGAATTAACCAATATTTTTTATTGTAGCTGAACTTTCACCTCCACCGGAACCATATAACCCCGAAGTTGACCCGGCCATGAAGGAAGCGTTAGACATAATAAGAATCGCTAATGAAGCTGTTGACGAAGCCGTAGTCAGACTGCTAAATGAAGCTGCTGAAAAAGTGTTGAAGGAAGACTAAATTTTTGTATACTTGAGAGTGTAATGCTTGTGTATGGCCTTCGTCTTTTGTAAGAAACAAACATCAAGTTTTTGTATGTATATTAATGTAATACATTTCTTTGTGATGCATAAAACCTTCGTACATAGCGTTTTTGGGTTGTTGGCGAAAAAACATCTTCCCTTCTTTTCATGCTTCGCGAAGAAAAAGACTCTCCTTATGTCATTGTTGACGAAGATTAACTTCGTGTAGGAAGATACATCTGTCGAAGACATGTCTTGTGTTATAGTATTCCCTTTCATAATCTGGTCAATTCTTTCGCAAGAGCAACTTTCCTTTGTTTCTCCACATCTTTTTGGTGATGCAAAATGATGTATGATGTGATGTTATGCGATATGATATGATGATATGATGCAGAATGTTAGTTGTGCCCAAAGTAAGAAACCACACGGATACACACCCAGACTCTACATTCCCTTGGGAACGACTTTGGAGTCACTTCACCTTTGATTTAGGTGGTATTTCAGCTCTGCATCCCCTTAGGAACGACTTTGGAGCTAAGCTCTGCATCCCCTTAGAAATGACTTTGGAGCTTCTTCACCTTTGATTTAGGTGGTATCTTAGCTCTGCATTCCCTTAGGAACGACTTTTGAGCTTCGGAACTTACTCTGTGCTCACTTAGGAATGACTTTGGAGCTTCGAAACTTACTTTGCGCTCCCTTAGGAACGACTTTGGAGCTTCGGAACTTACCCTTGTCACACTTGATGGTGTAACCACAGGTTTATTACATCAAGCTGAAGGTTAAACCTTCCTGTATTGTCTTTTTAGAAAGAAATATAAAAACAAAAAAGAGTAAAAATATAACAAATCAGAGCTCTCTTAGCCAAAACATTGTGCCATCTTCAGTAGATATGCCTGGACTCGGGCACAGTACTGTTAACTGTGCGAGCTTCAGACTGCTCCTGAAGGTCACGTTGTTGCTGAGACCGACGATGCCCTTTTGACTGCTTATCATTAGTTAGGGCAGGCGCCAATGGTGGGGGTGGTGGTAACTGAGCCTAGAAAGCTTGAGAGTGACTTGCTGAAGCAATAAAAGTTGTAGGCTATTGATTGCCTAGGTACTCCGAAATATACGGGGAGTAACACGAACGGTATGCAAGACCTGCTTCAGCTGACTCTGCCATGCTTCGGCTTTAGCAATTTCCTTCTGCTTTTGGATCGTGACTTAGCACGTCCTTGTTGTGTGTCCCTTGTTGTAACGCCCCGAATTTTGCAGTTGATTTTTTTTTCTTTTCTTCACTCGCCAAATTCGGGCGTTACCTTTTCTTTTTCCCCTCGCTAGACCTTGATCTTTTCCAAAGTTAGCGGGATTCGGTTTGGAATTCCCGTGTAAAGAAAAACCCTAAATTGCTTTATGTTGTTTGATGCACCATGCCGAACTATGCATTCTTTGATTGCTTGAAAGTGCAAATGCATTCATCTAGGAAGATCGGATTTCGAAAATGAGAGAAACCTTTCTTTCTTTTTCTTTTTCTTTCTCTCTCTCCTCCCTTTTCTCTCTCCCGCGCCGTGGGCTGCCCCTGGCCGGCCCAGCCGCCCCCAGCCGGCCCAGCCGCCCCCCGCGCACCCTCTTGGGCCTAGCCGGCCCAACCGCCCCCCCCCACTTCCTTTCCCTTATTTCTCTCTCTCCCTCCCTTTCTCCCATTCCCCTCCCCACCCTAGCCGCCGCTGCCCCCTGGCCCTAGCTCGGCCGCCCCCTGTCGCCGGCCCAACCGCCGCCGCCGTCGCTCGCCCGTCCCCGTCCCCGTCCCCGGTGAGCCCCCCTCCCCCTCCTCCCTCCCTCTCCCCTCTCCCCTCTCCCCTCCTCTCTCTCCTTGGCCGCCCCAGCGCCCTGGCCGCGCCCCAGCCGCCCGCCCGGCCGCGCCCCAGCGCCCTGGCCGCGCCCCAGCCGCCTCCTGGCCGCTCGGCCGGCCCAGCCGCCCAGTTCGGCCGCCCCCTGCGCGCCCAGCTCGGCCGCCCCGCGCCCGCGCCCAGCCCAGCCGCCCCTGCCCCAGGCCGGTTCAACCGCCCCCTGGCCGGTTCAACCGCCCCCCCTTTTTATTTTTTTTATTTATTTTATTTTATTTTACTTTCTGTTATTATTGTTAGTTATTTTATTTTAGGCAGGCTAATCATTGTTCATGTTATTGAAATAGGAAACTTAATTTATAATTTCGTTACGTTAGTCAATTCATGTAATCAATTGTTTATCTCGTTCAATGTTGATCAACTAAAAATGACTAGGTTTCCATTAGTGCATATAACTAAATTCTTTTGTTAGAACCAATTGGAACTAGAGCGCATAATTTAACTAATCATTAGTGCATAAGCTTTAACCCCTGCGAGACCTTTTCCCGTTTCTTTCTAACCATAACAAATGCGATATCGAATGTCATACTTGATGCATATTTACTTTATTTGTTCCCTTGTATGGTGTACTGTTTGTTTCCTAATTTGAATGGATGGATGTATGTATGTTTGCAATCGCATAGAGAACGATCCGGTCGAAGAGCCCGAGGAACCCGCAGGAGAAGCCTCTGAGCAGCAGTCGGTTGGTGGAGGCAAGTGTCCTTTGACCTATTGCTGTCCTATTCATTCTTTAATTCACCTCCCGCATTACACATTTATACCTAAGGATTTACTAGCTTTTGTTATCCATGTCCTTGTTTACCTATTTGGGTCGGATTATTACTGCTTAGTTTGATGCTATTGCTCAACTCTAATCAATGAACATGATGTGATTATCTATGATACGCTGTTTTCCCTTCTTATTTATGATTATATTTGTGACCTTCAAGGGGACTCGAGCGGTTTCTCGAGTGCCTCTCCGTAAGGACCTGTTCAATGGATGACCGCCCGGGAAAACAGTGCAACCATGAGGGTGGAATGGGACGCCCTTAGCTGAATAATTGGAGGAACCGGGGTGTAGATCGCTTAGCCGTCGTGCCGTCAATGGGGCTCGGTGTATGCGGCTCGCTCTGCCAAGGTTGATTTGTCCCTTGGGGAGGAGTGCGGTACATTTAGGAAACCTAACGGGTGGCTACAGCCCCGGGGAATCTTTGTAAAGGCTTCGTAGTGAATCCCTAGCCATTCACCTTGGGAGTGAATAAGGGTCTTGCAAGCCCAGGCTAGAGAGGGAATCACGGCTTATGGGTAAAGTGCACAACCTCTGCAGAGTGTTATGAAACTGATATATCAGCCGTGCTCACGGTTATGAGCGGCCAAGGGAGCTCCAGAGATTAGTGATACTTGATCAGAGATATTTTGGTACAGGTGGCAATGAGATTGATGATTCTGGTTATGATTATGGTGCTGGTATGTGGTATTCTTTCCGTTTGGAAAGGATACATTGGGCTAATAACTTGGGTTAATGTTAAAACCTGGCTTTCTACTAGTAAGTAATAACCTGACCAACTAAAAGCAACTGCTTGACTTATCCCCACATAAAGCTAGTCCACTACAGCCAAACGGGATGCTTGCTGAGTATGTTGATGTGTACTCACCCTTGCTCTACACACCAATCCCCCCCCAGGTTGTCAGCATTGCAACCACTGCTTAGGAGAAGATGAAGCTGTGGAAGGAGACTTCCAGGAGTTCCAAGACTACGACGAGTTCTAGGCGTGGGTTAGCGGCAACCCCCAGTCGGCTGCCTGTGAAGGCCGCGTTATCTACGTTTCTTTTCCGCACTTTGATTTATTGTAAGAACTATATGGACGTCTCAGACGTATGATGTAATCGACTATTATTTCCCCTTTTAATACTATTTGAGCACTGTGTGATGATGTCCATGTTATGTAACTGCTGTGTACGTGAATAACTGATCCTGGCACGTACATGGTTCGCATTCGGTTTGCCTTCTAAAACCGGGTGTGACACTTGTCCTCTCTACAGAATAGGTAGAACAATTTTCTGGGTTGATTACCATACCTTCCTCTATCAAAGCTTCTCCCCCTCTGCCTCTCGGAGCTAGTGGTCTGTAAGAGGTCTGCCTGTATGCCCGAAGACTGTGAGCTGTGCTGACTGCTCTGAGCATTATTGGCCCTATCATCGCTGGTATTGGGATTGTGGATTGTCCTGACATGCCTAGGATGGAGTCTTCCTCCGAAGCCCCTAGTCATCTCAGAATACCTATATGCTTCCTCCCTTCTTTGGCGAAAATCATTATCAGCTCGGATGTACTCATCCATCTTCTGGAGAAGTTTCTCTAGGGTCTATGATGGCTTCCTTGCAAAATATTGGGCTGTGGGTCCTGGTCGAAGCCCCTTGATCATGGGCTCAATGATAATCTCATTGGGCACTATAGGCGCTTGAGCTCTCAAATGCAAGAACTCGGACGTACGCCTATAGGTACTCCTCATGGTCTTGCGTGCATTGGAACAGGGCCTGAGCAGTGATTGGCTTTGTCTAAAAGCCTTGAAAGCTAGTGACTAGCATGTCCTTCAGCTTGTGCCATGACATAATTGTCCCTGGCCAAAGAGAGGAATACCATGTCTGAGCCACACTTCTAACTGCCATGACGAAGGACTTTGCCATGACGACAGTGTTGCCCCCATACGAGCATATTGTCACCTTGTAGCTCATCAGGAACTACTTTGGATCTAAATGCCCATCATACATGGGTAACTGAGGTGGCTTGTAGGATGGTGGCCATGGGGTAGCCTGCAATTCTGCTGCCAGAGGAGAAGCATTATCAAAAGCAGAGTTACCATGGTGAAAGTCGTCGTACCATTCATCTTCGTTGATTAGGCTTTCTTGACGAAGCTCCCTGTGTTGGGGCCTTCGGTCTTGGTCATCTTGAGTGAGATGACGCATCTCCTCAGCTGCTTCGTCAATCTTCCTCTGAAGGTCAGCCAGCCGAAGCATTTTTTCCTTCTTCTTTTGTACTTGCTGATGAATTGCTTCCAAGTCCCTGATCTCCTGGTCAACCTCCTCCTCATGAAGCGTTGGGCTAGTAGCCTTTCTCTTCTAGCTCCTAGCTTCTCACAGGGAGAGTGTGTCCTGATTTGTGTCCAGTGGCTGCAAAGCAGCCCTTGGCACTGTTGTCTTCTTAGGCGGCATGACGAAGGTGGATGCTTGCCAAAGGTGGTCGTTGAGGTTCACCAGAGGTGGGCGCCAATGTTGGTCACTCGTTCTCAAATGCTATGAATCAAGAACAAGGCAACACAATCGTTAAGGATTAAGGATCTTCGTCTTTCGAAGCATTATCTCCATATGGAGATAATACTCATTAGACGAAGATCAGGAAAGAGAAACATTCATCATTTAATATGTGAATGGAAATGCGAAGGGATAAAGATGAAGATCGGATCTTCGTTGATTCATTTATATTTATAAATGAATATTTAACGGTATTAATATTACATTGATACCTTCAGATTGCTCGAAGGTGAGACTGCGGGAGAGTGATTATAATCCAGCATGAACAGTACGGTGTTACTGTTCATCTATTTATAGGCACGGTACGTGGCCCGGGCAAAAGTACGTTTATGTCCTCAATATTTACACATGATCGTAATACAAGTTATTAAGGACTAAGTAGTCTTTTTCTCATTCGGTCATCATCATTATTATTCCTCATCTTCATTGCGAGCCGAAGTTGTATATCTGGTGATAACTTCCGCGTCTGCTCTTACCCTCATTGGATCTATTTTCATTTCGTGTACCTTCGTCATAAGGGAGAGGCGTGTATCTTGAAGACGAGGCTTCCTGTAACAGCTTATGCTAAAAATAAATGGTTAATTATGTTTTTGAGGACCTTCAGAAGGAAAAGGCCCCCAACAGTGGATAAGCTGAAATCTAGCGAGTCTAGTCTTGCTGCACAAGTCGAAGCTCATAAAGCCAAAGTGGAAGAACTAAAAATGAAGGTTGTTGAAGCAACCGAAAAATTTGAAGTTGAGGTAGTGAAGCATGAGATCTGCAGATCCAAAGGTCAAGAGCACAAAAGAACGCCGATGAGCTTCGTGCTTCCAAAGAAAGGTGTTATGAAATATCCTTGGAATGTGCCAGTAAATTAAAGGACAGCTTTGCTAGGGTTGAGGCATATTCTTCTGAAGAAAGATTCATCTGTGGCGACCCTGATGGAGTTGTTCAGTGGATCAGCGGGGAAGCCGAAACTTTTGATGAAATTCTGAGTGATCGAGAGGATTTCTGTGCCTTCGCTGGTGCGCGTGGGGGGGGGCACATCCATCTTGGAGAGGGCTGGCTGCGAACACGCTAAGGCTGTAATTCAGCCAAAATTTGCTTTCTCAGTCGACGATATTAAAGATCCTTCAGCCAAAGCTTCTGCATTAGGCGAGAAATTTTATTCCGAGGTATGTATGAAGGGCGGCCATGAGATAGCTGATGAAGCTATTAGAAAGAATGAAAAAGAATCTCACGACGCTCAAGAAGAAGCCAAACGAGCTGCAGAAGCTGCTGAACATGCGAGGCTTATAGGTACCTTTACTGAGGTTTAGCTTCGTAATTCATTTTTAGCTTTGGAATTAACAAACATATTTTATGATGTAGCTGAACTTTCACCCCACCAGAGCCATATAACCCCGAAGCCGACCCGGCCGTGAAGGAAGCGCTAGATATAATTAAAATTGCTAATGAAGCTGTTGACAAAGTTGTCAACAGACTGCTAAACGAAGCTACCGAGAAGGTGTTGAAAGAAGATTAAAATTTTGTATATTTGAGAGTTTTCGCCTTTATAAAAACCGAGTATCAACTATTTGCATGTGTATTAATATTATATATTTCTTTGTGATGCATGAAACCTTCGTACATACCGTTTTTGAGCCGCTGGCGAAAAAACACCTTCCCTTCTTTTCATGCGTCGCGAAGAAAAAGATTCCCCTTCTGTCGGTCCAATACTGGGTATTATGCCATAGTTGTTGTGTAGTAATACTGTTGATGAAGATCCCTTTCCTGTGTAAAAATATATCTGTCGAAGGCATATCTTGTGGTACAGCATATTTTTATATGATCCGATATGTATTTTTGAGGGAGCAATGTTCCTTCTTCTCCACGGTTTCTTGCTGATGCAAAAATGATGTATGATGGGATGCTATGCGATATGATGATATGATGTGAAATGATGTTTATGCTAAAGATAAAAACCCACACGAATACACATCCAGACTCTACATCCCCCTAGGAACGACTTTGGAGTCTCTTCACCTTTTACTTAGGTGGTATTTCAGCTCTGCATTTCCTTAGGAACGACTTTGGAGCTAAGCTCTGTATCCCCTTAGGAACAACTTTGGAGCTTCTTCACCTTTTACTTAGGTGGCATTTGAGCTCTGCATCCCCTTAGGAACGACTTTGGAGCTTCTTCACCTTTTACTTAGGTGGTATTTAAGCTATGCATTCCCTTAGGAACGACTTTGGAGCTTCATCGCCCTTCCTATTACACTTGATGGTGCAACCACAGATTTTTTACAACAGAACGAAGGTTAAACCTAATCGTAAGGACAAAAAGGTAACAAGTACATTAAGTACGAAAATTTTTGTAATAGTGCCCATGTGTGACTTCAATAAATGTGCCTCAACTCGGGCACAGTGCTATTGACTGTAGAGCTTCGGATTCTTCACGTGCGTCATGCAATTGCTGTGTTTGGTGGTGCCCTTCTGGCTGCTCATTATGGTTCATGGTTGGTGCCATAGGTGGTGGTTGTGGTAGCGGGGTCCATGCAGCTTGAGAGTGGCCTGCCGAAGCAACTGATGTTGTAGGCTGTTGGTTGCCACATACTCGGGAATGTATGGGGAATAGCACGAAGCGGTATGCAAGACCTGCTTCGGCTAATTCTGCCTTGCTTCGGCTTCAGCTATCTCTTTCTGCTTCTGGATCGTGACCTGGCACGTCCTTGTGGTGTGTCCCTTGTCTTCGCCACGGAATAGGCAGAACAGCTTCCTAGGCTGATTAGCATACCTTCCTCCGAAGTTTCTCCCCCCTCTACCTCTCGGGGCTTGTGGCCTGTAGGAAGTTTGTTGCATTTCCGAAGACTGTGAGCTGTGTTGGCTACTCTGAGTATGATTGGCCCTATCGTCATTTGTGTTGGGATTGTGGATTGTTCTGGCATGCCTGGGATGGAGTCTTCCTCCAAAGCCCCTAGTCATCTCAGAATACATGTACGCTTCTTCCCTTCTTTGGCGGAAATCGTTGTCAGCCCGGATGTATTCATCCATTTTCTGGAGGAGCTTCTCCAAGGTCTGCGGTGGCTTCTTTGCAAAATATTGTGTTGTAGGTCCTGGTCGAAGCCCCTTGATCATGGCCTCGATGACAATCTCATTGGGCACTGTGGGCGTCTGAGCTCTCAGTCGCAAGAACCTTCGGACGTACGCCTGCAGGTACTCCTCATGGTTCTGTGCGCACTGGAACAGGGCTTGGGCAGTGACTAGCTTCGTCTGGAAACCCTAGAAGCTGGTGACTAGCGTGTCCTTTAGCTTCTGCCACAATGTAATTGTCCCCAGCCGAAGAGAAGAATATCATGTCTGAGCCACACTTCTGACGGCCATGACGAAGGACTTTGTCATGACAGCAGTATTGCCCCTATACGAGGATATGGTAGCCTCGTAGCTCATTAGGAACTGCTTCGGGTCTGAGTGTCCATCATACATGGAGAGCTGCGGTAGCTTGTAAGATGGTGGCCACGGGGTAGCCTACATCTCTGCTGCCAAAGAAGAAGCATCATCAAAAACAAAGTTGTCATGATGAAAGTCATCGTACCATTCATCCTCATTGATTGGGCTGACGAAGCTCCCTGTGTTGGGGCCTTCGGTCTTGGTCATCCTAAGGAAGGTGGCACATTTCCTCGGTAGCTTCGTCGAACTTCTTCTGAAGGTCGGCTAGCCGAAGCATCTTTTCTCTCTTCCTCTGTACTTGCTGATGAATGACCTCCAAGTCCCTGATCTCCTGATCTAACTCCTCCTCCTAAGGTGTTGGGCTGGTAGCCTTTCTCTTTTAGCTCCTAGCTTCTCACAGGGAGAGTGTCTCCTGATTTGTGTCCAGTGGCTGCAGGGCAGCCCCTAGCGCTGTTGTCTTCTTCAGCGGCATGATGAAGGTGAATGCTTGCCGAAGGTGGTCGTTTGAGTTCACCGGAGGTGGGCGCCAATGTTGGTCACTTGTTCTCAAATGTTGTAGATCAAAAACAAGGCAACACAATTGTTAATTATTACAGACCTTTGTCTTCCGAAGCATTATCTCCACATGGGTATAATGTTCATCAGACGAAGGTCAAGAAGGGCATACCTTCATCATCTAATATGTGAATAAGAATGCAAAAGGATGAAAACAATAACTGCATCTTATTAATTCATTCATATATGAATTCTATAAAGCACGTAAGAATATTAACAGGATTAAAATTACATTGATACATTCGGCTTGCTCGAAGGTGTCGACACAAGAGAGTGATTATCATTCAGTGTGAACAGTACGGTAGTGTTGTTCATCTATTTATAGCCACGGGACGCAGTTCAGGTAAAATTACATTCATGTCCCTAACATTTACTTATAAACATAACACAAATCATTAAGAACTAAGTAGTCTTTTTTCCCTTTTGGTCAGCATCGTACTTGGTCTTCGTCACTATATCAAGCCGAAGCTCTTCGGTCATAGCTTCAACGTCCATTCTTATCACCTTCGGGTTTCATCTTCACGTCGTGTATATGTTTGTCATGAGAGAAGTCCTTCGTCCTAAAGCCGAAGCCCCTGTAATAATCCATGTTATACTGAAAATATATGGATAATCACGTTTTTGAGGATCTTCGGAAGAGGAAGGCCCCCAACAATAATCAGTTTAGGAAGTAGGTAACGAGTATCTGGATTTGCACTAGAAATTTTCTCGTTCCCTACCCAATCAAAATTTCTCAGTACACAACAATTTTTGAGGCTTCAAATTGAATTTCTCCCATATGAGTGCTGCTGGTTCTGTCAAAGCACTCCAAGCCAAATCGAGTCTTAAGCCGGCTAGCGAGTCTCGAGCTTATTTTATACTAGTTAATATAGAAAGGCTGTGATTGCGTCCCAAGTGTCTTACGTGCGACCACGTGTCATAGCACCGTCATGTCCGTCATTTTTTTTTGTCCCGTGGACATTCCGTTACCAATGTGCAGCAAGTAGTAGATTATCCGCTAAAAAAGGTATGTCATGGTGGCTTCTATTTTGTTGACATGACATATTTGCAGAAATCAGTATCGACTTGCATAGCCAAAAAATCACACTTGATAGACACAGAGTCACACTACGCACCCTAGAAAAACCGTGTTGTGGCAAAACAACTTCTAAAAGCTATCTTACACACCGAGTCCATTTCAAAATCAAACCAAAATGCTTAGATCAGAACACAGAGTGGATGTGCTGCTGTTTGCCAGAATTTCGCCCATCCAAACGAAGACCTAAAAGCAGTTGTACAGGCCTGCTAGCTTACATACAATAACATACAATACAAATGGCCAAATGGGTGTTTTTTTTTATCTACATACAAAAGTTTGCAGCCTTGTCATGCACAAACTCAATCCCCCCCGCTAATCCAAACCAACTGACACCTCCTTGCCATTGCTAACGCACCATCAGAAGCTGTCAACAAACAAAAACATCATCATCTGACGATTAGCAGCCAAAAGCATGTCCTGCTCGTCTCTTGGTGTCAGACGCTTTGCTTTGTTCACCGTCCGTCGTGGACGCTCTGCTCAGTGGGCGATCCAGGGGAGAAGGGCACGAACCCGCGGCCGCCAAACATGGGCCGCATGAGCGCGTCGTCGAACTTGCGCCAGTAGTAGTGCACCGTGTGGGTTGGCTTGCTTAGGAGCATCCGGAGGCTGGACGGCCTCACAATCTGTGCCGACCCCGTCTCGATGTCCGAGCCCTGCATGCTCGTCAGGAGAGGCGAGTGCAGGGACTTGGGTGAGGACGGCTCGGAGGTGGCCGTGTTGCTGCAGGCAGGGAGCAGCAGCCGGATCAATGGCTTCGTCATCATCCCAAACACCTGATATGGTCATTGCAAAATGTCAGAAACATTCAGATTGTGGAAGTTGGTAAGGAACGACTGTAGTATATATATTGTCTAAATAGTAAATCCGAAAAGTAGGGTCGTCTCTTCAGACAGGGTGAGGGGGGCAGTGTAGGGGACCAGAATGAGTTCCTGAAACATAACATTATCTTCCTGACAGTAACCTATGTATAAAGGATAAGATCCTGTTTGCCACTACAAACTTCCAGATTTAATTCCCATGACACCTGACTTGGAAGCCTTTTGGGTTAGGGCAACGGTGACTGGTGGGTGAGAATGCAGATCCGTCAGGGCATCCTACATGACAACTGACACATTGCATTGGAGGAATCCAGACGACTCACCATAGTGCTAAACAGGACCACAGTGATCGTGCTGGTGATCATTATCGCGTTGCCGTGCAGCTCAGTGTGTCCAGATCTCGTGAACTGCAGTTGCAAGAGGAAGAAGAGTTAAAACTTGGGAGATCCCTCTAGAGGGGACGGGTGCAAAGTTGGACAAGGCAGAGAACACGAACCTTGTTGTAAGCGAGAGCAATGGACACGGCACCTCTCATCAGTCCGGCCCACCATATTACAATCTATCAGAGAATTCAGTTAGCCAAATTAGACGATCCTTTTGTAAAAAAAAATAAACATATGAAAGATGCTGTGATTATGCAGCAATCACTCACTTGCTGTCTAAATGTTATTTTCTCCAATGGAGACTTCTTTGTCAGGTTGGACAAAAACGACAATGGGAAAACAAATGCAGCTCTCCCCACCAGAACCAATCCTAGCAAAATCGAGCTTATGCCAATGGATTTGCCGGGGCTGAAAACGGGAACAAGGAAATTTCAGCCTTTGCAAACAGAAAGTTATATACTAAAGTTAGGTACCAAACTACATGTGAAAAGTGCATGCATATATGAACCTGTCACTGGCAAACTCCCACTTCTCGATGTCGAGGGCATCCATCCCAACATACAGGAAGAGAAAAGTCTCGGCAATGAAGGACAAAGTAGCAAAGGCATGCCTAAGTGAATGAAAAAGGCCAAAAGGAATTCAGTCAGCATTCATTTATTAAGCAGAACAGGAACATTGCTAGCGAAAAAATGACAAGGAATAATTACTTGGTTGTGACTCTTGAGCTCTCTGTCACATTATGCCAGGTGTAATGCGACATCACGATGCCGCAGAAGAATACGGTAAGAATGCCACTCAGATCTAGCAGCTGCAAATGCCATATGAACAGAGTCAGTTAACAGAGTAAGACAACAAGCGTGAATTCCCTTGCCACATCTGATCAGAGGTGCACCTCGGCCAGCATGTAGGAGAGGTAAGCCATGAGCATCATAAGCGCAACCTCACGGTCAGTGGAATGCCTGAAATCAGCACAGCAAGCAGCCAAGTTAATACTTAGAGAACATATCGTTGATGTTTTCCAAGTGTATAACATCGTTGACTAGTAAGTGTTTCCTAGTTTGACTCACCTTCCTATATATAGCTTCTTAATTATGTAGGCACTGAGCAATCCAGTCTGCCAATGGCATATACAAAGAACATTAATTTTGGCTGCCGACTGATCCAACCGAGACAGTTGTACAGTGTGTAAATGAGGGTATCAGAATTAAGAAACAACTTACAAACACTCCAAGTAAGGTGCTCGACACGAACAGGTAACAGAAGTTTCCCAAGAAATTCAGCACAACGGCTACATCGATGTGGTTAAGATCGAAGTTCTGGAGTGCGTTGAAGAGCACAACAGACGTGGCATCGTTCACGACTCCCTCACCGAACACGAGACTGTACAGAAAGGGCGTCTCATCCTGATGGAGGACCTGTTTCCAGTAAAATGGTGATTACAGGTCAAATAATTTAGTAAGCAGGGACCAGGTTCCCCTCAAGAGGCAAGATACTGTTTCAAATGAACTGTCCATGAGATTGTTCCAGCAACCAACCAACCAACCAACCTGCAGCGTGCACACAGAATCCGTTGCAGAAAAGATAGCTCCAATAGCTGCAATTATGAGAGATGAGAAAGAAGATGAGGGTGACACCATTATTCTTCCCAGGGCATGGAGTGGAAGTCGCAATGATGGCTTACCGAGAAAATCCCCGACATCTAGCGTCCCAATGTTCATTCTGCTGAATATCGCTATTGCGCCTGAAATATAGTATTCGGGTGGTGGGAGACATGAGAGATGTCCAAAAGGTGGGAAGTGCATAGTGAAAGTGGGAACAGCATGCATAGCACAAAAGCCGACCATTTCATGACATACCGAGAGAGATTGTGAAGAAGGATATCATTGTGCCAACAGCACCGAATAGTGTGATTGTCATGAAATTCCGGAAGAACTGTTTCTTCTTCACCTGGAACCTGGTGAGGTGAGGAAACGTCTGTGAGAATCTTGATTATACGTCAAAGAACTATCAAACTAGAAAGGATTGGAGTCATGGATTCAAAAGATCATTCAGTTTCTGCTTAAGGAGTCGCACAGTTCGCAGCATCCCTTCAACCTCAGTCCTACATCAGTAACTTTCAGAGCAAGGCTTAAATGCCGCAGGCTCCAGCAAGTTCAGACTACCAATATGGTCCATGGCTTTGTGTTGTTTCTTTCAGAGACGGATCAGATAATCCCTCCTAAGTTAATCAATAGGACCACTCCCTCGTGGTCCCACATGGTGTCAGATGATTAGCACCGAGCACTGACTGAACCATAAAATGGTAGTATCAACCAAGAGGAGTCCTATTGCACAGTCATAGTATATTCTACTGTTCCAGTAGTAAAAAAGAAGAAGACATCGTCTGTTTCAATGTCTCCCACTAGCATCAAGCAAAGGCCAAGAATTCCAATCAGCAGCTGCAGCTGGCAAGTGAATCTACTACGGATTCCAGAGCGACGGCAGAGAAAGAAAAAAAAAGGCCATGTTTTACCTACCAGTACAGAAAGGGGAAAGCGGTGGAATAAAAAAATGGTTACGATCGACATGCAAGTATGAACCAGACAATCGAAAGAAGATGGACAGCTAGGCCCGGAAGAAAAAAAAACAAGATCGAAACCTACCAACCAGCCTGCGCCACTCAGATGAAACCGAAATCAGCAAAGCAAAAGCATGTGCGAGGAAGCAACGGACGCCGTTTGGCTTACCCGGCATTGAAGATGATGGGAGGTAGGAGGTAGATGAAGAAGAGGTCCTCGCTGAAGACGAGGATGTGCGAGCTCTTCCCCTTGGTGGTCAGCAGGATCACGACGCCGGTGCACAGCCCCTGTCGCCGCCCGGCCGGACAAGCAAAAGCAGCCATTATATTACGTTGTAAGGAGCGTCGGCATTTGCAGCAGGAGCTGCACTGCAGCGGCGGCATCGATGGTGCTTACGATGATGAGCGCGGTGATGGACTCGTTAACCCAGCGGTTCTCCTCCAGGAGGTGGCCCAGGACGATGCAGGCGCAGAGCAGCGCGACGAACAGGTTGATGGACACCACCGACGCGTGGTCGGAGGTCGAGCTCAGCACGCCCAGCCGCACCAGCTCCGCCACCACGCCGAGCCCCATGCCTCCCGCCCTCCTCCAATCCGGCAGGCAGGCAGGTAGGCAGAAGGGCGGCCGGGAGAAGAAGAATCCAATCCCCCGCGCGCGCGGCCGCGGAGAAGGCGCGAAGTTTAGCCGAGCCCCCGGCCTTAACTTACTGCAAGGGGGGGAAGAAAGGGGAGGTGGCTAATTTTGGCCGCCCAAACAACCCAGGAAAAACTCTGACGGCCGGAGATAGACGACGCTGGGCGCTGGCCGCGTCCGGAGAATCGGAATAGATCAGGCGCGCGGAGAGGGGGGAATAAAAAGGAAGCAAAATTCGGCGCTTTTCTTTCCCCGAGGAAGCGGCGGAAAGTTCGGCGAGCGACGGAGGGAAGATTCACAGCAGAGACACGAGCGAGCGTTGGCGGCGGCGGCGGCGGCGGAACGAACCGTCGCGCGAGTGGCCGAACGGAAGGCGGCTTGGGAATCTGGACTGGATGCCTCGGATGGTTTCGCGCGAAGCTCTTTCGGATTTTCTGTTGGTCTGCCTGCGGGAGTATTTAAAGCGGACGTGGTAGGCACGTGGCCGGCGGGGACTGGTCCGTAGCGGTGTTTGGTGTTCCGAATTGTTTAGCAGACGAGTGATCTGCTCTGTCCGACAACCCGGTGCGCCTGGCTGTGGCAACCAACCTGGTGGATCCGCTGCAGCCACCCGTGCAGCTTGGAACGGGGTATATATAGGGGGGTTTTAGATATTTTTATCTATATATATTAATATATATATAGGGTTTTAGGATATTTTTATGTAGATTTTTTAGATGATTCAAAACATGTTATGCTTGTATATAAGAAGAAGATGGTGTTCCATGTTATATGTGTATCTTTTTTTTTTGCTCTATCGCTTTTCCGCACGTGAAACCTAACCGTTTTTTTCTATTTTTGCATGTGAGCGGCGGCATGCGCCAACTTCACTCTTTTCATCCTTTATTTTTTTTTTGGATTTCTGAGAAAGGTGCTGATAACTTCCCTGTACCACCGCATTACTACGGTTTTCGTGTTTCGAAATTCTAAAAAAAAACGGTTCGGCTAACCAAATTTGCGATGTGGCTAAGTTTCATGTGTGGTGGTGGTGGTGTGCTGTCTGATTTCCGTTTGCAATGATCTGGGTGTTCGCCAGATTAATTAAGGACATCGTTTTCGGTTTCCTCCCTCGACGTACGCTCTCGAATGGAGAATTAATATAAAGCACGTCTCTACATTTCTTGGACATTGTTATTAGATCTTTTTCTTCTTCTTCTTCGGCACACCATAAGAGAAAATGGCAACGAAAGCCGGGGTGGGGCAAGAACAAACGAATCCACATGGTAAATGCATGCAGCTGCATGGAACAAATCATCGTCAATGATTTAATCAGGTCAGGTCCAGGAACAATAATTCGATTTGGATCCTAATACTAGCTAGCTTAGCTATATATATAGATCCTTAAATCTGACCTTTCAACGATGGAAAAGTCGCCTTTCCAACGAAACGTCGTATATTGCATGTTCTCTCTGCATGCGCTGGAAACTCTGATCCGTCGTCTGCAAAATATACGTGTGGAGCAAAATATAAACTCGTGATGTGCTCCAATGAAAATGTTGATGGGATGGGTTGATAATGAGTTGTTGATAAGAAGCCGGCCGGCGTCGTCCAAACACGAAACTCATCACGAGAAAGTTCGTTTTGGTTAGCTAGTTAGTTAGTTAGTTCCGCTGGCTTGAATCATCATATCTCTTCCTGCGCTAATCCCGATTGGCTTTGTTCTCTATCTACTCCATGCATGATCCAATCGGGAGGCTATAGCTAGCTGATAAGTTGACTGGCACGCAGGGACCGACAGACAGAGAGCTTTTTGCCGTGCGGCTGCGCTGTGCTGAGTCAGCATGCATGTGGCACATGTATGTATATTCTGCAAGATGTTGGTCTCTTTCTTTCTCCCTGCATATATATACTAAGATATATAGGTAGATTGTTCTAGAATGACGTGGAAGCATATGCAGCTGTACTGTAGTAGTAGTAGTACACCTCACCTGGCGTATCTTGTCGTGACGTGACCTACATCTACTACCCAGACCAGACCAGACTATACCAGGCCCAGCCGTCAGCCAAAGCCGCCCCCCAATAATTAGCTAGCTCAAGGAACAAGCCCCCAATGTGATAAGTGCAGACACGTCGTGCGTGATAAGCTGTGAGAGATGCTAGCGCCCTCTCTGTCCGTCCAGCTGGCTGACGGGCCCCAGCGCAGGCAGGAGCCGAGGCGTTCGTTTCATTCTTATCCAGCTGAGCCGAGGCGATCGACGGACGCACAGATGAGATGAGATAGGCACCATCCATCCCATCCCAGCCCCAGCCCCAGGCGGTCACCAGCTAGAGCTAGGGACCATAGCGCCCGAATTTTTTTTTGTATTTTAGCCCTTAAACAGAAGTAAAATCACGTATAGACCTAAAAAAATTTTAAATGCAGTTTTGGACCCTTAGCTCGGCGCCATAGGCCGTGGCGCCGAGCTAACACATCTCGGCGCCACAGGCTGTGGCGCCGAGCATCGTGACCTGGCAGCCTGCGTGGCACCTAGCTCGGCGCCACAGATCTTGGCGCCGAGCTAGGAAATAACCGCCGCAGGCCACCTTTCTCCTTGCTTGCGCTCTCTGTTCTTTTCACTGATATCGCGCCCGCCCAGCCTGCAATCGCCGCCGCCGCCGTCCGCCCGGCCTGCCCGCGCGCCCAGCTCCGGCGAGGGCGCCCAGCTCCGAGCTCCGCCGCCGGCCTGCCCGCCTTCCGCCCGGCCGGCCTGCCCGCCCACCCTGCTCGCCACCGGCGGCCGCCGTGGCCCTGCTCGCCACCGAGCTCCGGAAAATCGCCGCCGCCCGCCGTGCTCGCCACCGCCCCGGCCCGTGCCTTGCCGCCGGTAATTTTTTTTTATTTCTTAGTTAGTAAACTGTTTATTGTTTAGTAAATAGTTAGTAATTTTGTTGTTAATGTTAATTGTTAGTAAATAGTTAGTAAAAAGTTAGTAAATAGTTAGTAAACTGTTTATTGTTTAGTAAATAGTTAGTAATTTTGTTGTTAGTGTTTATTAAAATAGTTAGCTAGTTTCTTGTTAGTGCTTAGCATATTGTTAGTGTTTAGTAAATTCGTAGTGATTTTATTAAAATAGTTAGCGCATTGATATTACATGTTTTCTGTGTTGGCAACCATCGTGTTGTCGTTTATTCGCAGGTTCTATAAACATCACTTTATAGGGGAGGTGCTGCCAAATTTTTTACTGACAATTGGTTTTTTTGTACGTAGGTGTTCGTCCGACTTAACCTTCTCCACCGTTAGCTGGACTCGTACGCGTTCTCAGGTATACATAGTTTTCGTACATTATTTATAGATTATGTAATTTCGTTTGATGTGTTCATTTAATATTTACTATAGGGTTATTAGTTAATATATATTTATTACTTAGTAAGTTAGTAGGCTTAAGTATATAGCCATTATTGAGTTATTAATCCATTTTTACAATAGATGGACAGCCTAGTAACACTATACCATGGAGGAAGGGTGGAGATAGATGCTTATGGGAGTGTTACTTTTGATGGTATGAAGATCGTGACCATGTTGTTCGTTGAAAGACCAACTTTTGACCAGCTTTTGGCTCGAGCTTGTGAGGAGATTAGTTGCGACATAAACGACCCTAGAATATCAATTCAGGGTTTGTTGTCCCATATTACATATGGAACAGTTGTCCGACGGTTGATCTCCATTACCTCAGAAGATGATTGGGTGATCTATTTAAGAATTGTGAAGACGATGGTTCCACCATGTTTGGATGTGGTTGTTCAAAAGTTACCTGTTAGTCATTGCGGAGGTCCAGTCGGGTTGTCTCCACAAATGCCAAATGTATCTCGTATTGAAGCTCCTTTGGTAGAGCTTCATGAAGAAGTCGTTGTTGTGCCCGATGCTCAATCGGGTCCGCACGAGTATGGGATTTGTGGGGCTTCTAATGCGGTGGTACCCCCCCAAGAGA
The DNA here is from genome assembly GCA_029449295.1 of Zea luxurians. Lineage (NCBI taxonomy): Eukaryota > Viridiplantae > Streptophyta > Magnoliopsida > Poales > Poaceae > Zea > Zea luxurians. The sequence continues at coordinate 8,143,951 of JAOPSE010000049.1, read as the reverse complement.
TCCCATTGTCCCAGGATCCAGTTCACGATCATCCTAGTAAGTGTCTTCGACACATTGTTCGTATCCATCATTATTACGTTTGATTAAACTTTTTAATGTGGTTTTTCTTGCTCCGACCCGATGCAGGATCTCCACATATCGATAATGCTGATGTTCAGATTGATGTGCCTGTGTCATATAATATGGACAACATATGCAGGGCATCCAATAGTGTTGATGTTCAGATTGAGGATGAGGAGGAGCCATATGAGGCTGCACGGGCCGTAGATTCTGATGATGACCGTCCGGTTCAAGAAATGACCGAGCAAGAAATTGAACTCATAAGACGTTTGTGTCCGGAGCGAGACCCTGCAGTACATGAATTTAGCAGTTTAAGTCATTCCACCCGTGCGTATGCTGAAGGACGTGACGATGAACTGCTAGAGGCTCCGGATAACGCCGACAGCATTGAGATTAAGGTTGGCTTACTTTTCAAGGATCTGCCTACACTGAGACGATGGCTACAGGAATATTCTGTGAACCGGAAGAGGCCGTTCAAGGTGAGGCATTCGTATGCACAGCGTCGTTACACTGTTGTGTGCGAGGTGCCAGAATGTAATTGGAGGGTATGTGCCCGAAGGCAGAAGGACACCGGAAAGTTTAAGATCACCAAAATTGTAGGTCCACACACTTGTGCCCAGACAGAGCTGAGCTCTAAGCATCGTCAGTTGACATCTACCCTGATTGCGAAAAGGATATTGGGGATATTGAAGGGTCAGCCAAACTTGAAGGTGAAGTCAATTATGACCATGACTTCGGAGCTGTTTGGTTACAGGATCAAATATGGGAAGGCATGGAGGGCAAAGCAGCGAGCATGGAAGATGATATACGGGGATTGGGAGGAGGGTTATGAGAAGTTACCAGCATTGTTCAATGCAATGAAAGCAAAAAACCCAGGCATGCATTACGAGTACATCCCCAAACCTAATGAATGGAGGAACGGCAAAGAGATATTTTATCGTGCTTTCTGGTGTTTCTCGCAGTGTGTAGAGGCCTTCAGGCATTGTCGTCCCGTGCTCTCTATTGATGGTACTTTTCTGCTTTGGACTGTGTGATTTGGACTTATGCTGGAGACGTTGTGAACTATGTTATGTGTTTTGGACTATGTATTGTGGAACTTGTATTTTGGACTTTGTTTGTGGACATTGTATGAAGAACTATGTTCTGTGGATGTTTTTATATTCGATGTTATTTTGTGATGTATTATATGTTGAAATGCTTATATGTCTTATAATATGTGATTATTTGAACTGTGGTTGTTAATAAAACAAGGGGAACTCTTGCAAATTTTTTTTGTGAACTGTAAAAAAACATAATAAGCAATAAGTAACGCATCTTAAGAGTTCTAAATTATTTTTGATACGTAAATACTGCATAATAGGCTACAATTCTTCAGTCTGAATCACAATCTATGAGTAACTCATCTTCGGAGTCATCCGTCGCGCAATCCTCAACAACAACCTCATTCCACTTGCTGCATTGTCCTGCATCACACTTGTCACCAGTTCTTTTGTAATAATTGGCTTCTGCTTCATCTGCAGCTTGGGAGAATAGTTCATCCTCAGCCTCAGCCTCATCAGCCTTCTTCTTGTAATAAGCTGCCTCTACCTCTGCGGCGGCCTGTGACATAAACTCATCCTCTTCCTCTTGAGCACGTAATCCTGCCTCAGCTAGTGCGATGAGCTCACTCAACCTTGACATGTCGTCCTCCTCTTCTTCATGTAATCCTGCCTCTGCGAGGGCGATAAGCTCACTCAATCTAGATGTGTCGTCGTCCTCCTCCTCCATCGTTGCCATTTTATCCTGAACATATCTCGCATGCGCCTCATCGGCCAAATAGTTTACGCCGCTTCCAATCTCTGCAAATATAATGAGAAAATTAAGTTAGCAAAGTCAGGATAAATAAATTGTACTAACATAATTATAATATCATTCATCTCACTTACTTCCCTTGAGGCGATCAGCAAGATTATCCAACATCTGTTTCTCGGCTTGAGCCGCTTCCCATTCCCTTGCATCCTGTGCTCTCTTCTCATCAGCCGCCTTCAACCTCCTATACTCTGCACGCTTTGGGCTATCATAAAAGGCAGATTTTGCTTCCCTACGCATGTCGCGTATGCGATCGTTAATGTACGAATCGACGAGCTGAGATCCACAACGCATCTTCTGTCCCATTATTCTCTTGGACTCTATTGTGCGCATCACCTCTCCTTTGTCGTCGTAACTCTCCCAACTGCATTTCCTCGTCTCCTAAAAAAAAATAGTAAGTACCGCTATAACATTATATCTCGTGCAAAAAAAAATACCAACCTCATCGTAATCGACCATATGTCCACAAAAATATCCAACACCAAGCTCCGAAGGAACTAATCCATACTTAGCTTCAATACCACATTTGCAGAGTACTGGATCAAATTTGACCTCTTCAGCCGCCCACCCCATGTATCTCTTTTCCTTTACCTCTGGCTCTGGCCAATGGGACAAAGGACCATACAACCACTCTCTGAAACGACACTTACGCCACCCGTATGGCTGCAGGAGAAAAAATTAGTAATTTATTGTAAATAAAAACTAGTTCATACATTTAACGTAGGAATGGGCTCACATAATCAATGTTCGGACAACAGAACTGCTTGTCATGGTCTTCGTCGATGACAGCACGGTCTCCACAATCGCATCGAGGCGGTGAGTCCATCCGTCTTTCTGTTGCTACCTCCTTCTCCGCATCCGTCATTGGTGGAGGATTCGGGGGAGGAGGTACCCAACGCTTAAAACGCTCATGACTGGTCCTTCCACTCAACCAATTAACGAAAAGAAGATATCGAGGGTCGAATTTATCAGGACCATCGATCCACTGGAAAAAGAAACACCTCTGATGTCCCTAAAATAATGGAAAGATGCACTATTACATATTTACAAAATAATGAATGCGAACAAAATTAAGTGACAAGTCATAAGCTACGTACGTCCAAAGTGCCACAAAGGTAGTAGCAGCGAGCAGCCGTGTCTGGATGTTGTGATTGATGTACCCAAGCCAGTCTGCCACAGTCACAGTTAGGCACGGGGAGTTCAGGAGGAACAGGAGCATCCTTACTAGATACGTCCGGATATAACTCCCGAGGACGACCTCTCTTCTGCCACAACGCCTCTCGGTACATGTCTTTCATCTAATAAACGATTATAATTATCACTTGTACCTATTATGCTTTATAATAAGTTTACACAAACTAATAATCGAAATGATAATATAATAAGTGTATACAAATTATTAAACTAACAACCTAATATACAAAACGAATCAGTTCGAAATCATACCTTGGTCTACGAAGTGAACCAACTCAAATATTTGAATCCAGGAGATTTTTACGAAGTTTGGAAATGGGATGAAATGAGCTGCTCTCGGCCAGCCGCGCGGGGGTTTTTATAGGACTTCGTAGCTCGGCGCCAAGATCTGTGGCGCCGAGCTACGAGGCCGCGCCGCCGCCACGTCAGCGCCAGGTAAGCCCTGGACGCAACTAGCCGTTGCGGCCACGTCACAGCTCGGCGCCACAGACTGTGGCGCCGAGCTGTGTTAGCTCGGCGCCACAGGCTATGGCGCCGAGCTAAGGGTCCAAAACTGCATTTAAAATTTTTTTAGGTCTAAACCTGAATTTACTTCTGTTTAGGGGCTAAAATACAAAAAATTCGGCCATAGCGCCAGCTAGCGGTTACGTACGGTACGGATACGATACGAGGGATCATCCGACTGCGATCCACTACGTACATATACGTCGTCTCGTACCACGACCGCCCGTCTCTCTCATCTCATAATTTTCTCAGCATCTCACATGCGTGCCCGCCCCGCGAGCAGAAGCAGGATGAGCTCGGAGCGTCCTTCCCTAGCTCCATCTCTCTCTCTATATATATATACAAGAATTACTACTCCCTACAAGAGTAGTATATACATACAGATACATACATACGAGTAAACTTCACGGCTTCTGCCATCTCCTATGCTACATTGCGTTCTTCCGCTAAGTACACGGATATTATAACGTTCCGTCTCACGTATATCCGTTAACCCCGTGGGTATAAAATACTCACTATTTGATTAACAAGTTTTTGGATGATAACGTCGTCATAGAAGGCTTTACAACATTTTATGACCATGTAATGTGATACATGATGTTACTGCTTTATCCAATTATCTGTGATTGATGTTGAATGGATGATTGAATTATACTAGATTTTTTGTAATGGTTTTTATATGCATATATACTTGATGTTTGTACAATGTATGATTTTGATAGATGTTTAATCTTTTTGTAGGTACGGGTGACTCAGACCCACATAGGTACTCTCTATACGTCCAATAACATAAGGCGTAATTATTTTTTGTTCTTGTCCCATAATATAAGTCATATGTTCTCTCTAGACACACGTACATCGACGCAGTGGTATAGAGACAATTAAATATATTTATTGATATTTTAACCGGCGGTTATATATATATACTCGTACGGAGAGAGTATGAGTATGGGATACAAATTTGTACCAAACAACGGATAAAGATGACTTAGTGGAGTTATTTTTTGTCGTATAGATAATAATAATAATAATAATAATAATAATAATAATAATAATAATAATAATAATAATTGGTGCATATTTACTCATTGCTATCTTCATTCTTGTCCTTTCCCTCGTTTACTGGGTCGCAAGGTAGCGAAGTGGCATAAGCGTACCCATGGTTTCTCTTGGATATTTTCTGTGGGGGCGGAACCTGTGGCTTTGCTCGCCGCAGGCAGCGCGTACCACTCATGTCGTAGTTTGGCGAAGGCGACGTGTTTGTGCCGATCGAATCGGTCTGGTCACCGTGGACGTACGGGGTGTGTGTGGGTGTGCGTAGGGCAGTGGCAGATGCACGACATAATTTTATATGGATCTAAATAAAATTATAAGACATTTAGATAAGACTATAAAACATATGTAACACTGCATACAGAATCTAGTGATCAAATAATATAAATTAAAATTTGAAAAAAGAGAAAAATATGAACAAGAAAAAACTACGCGTCAGTATTGCGATGACTCAACGACTGAATTGTGCGGGTGTGTGAGCGCAGGCAGAAGGGAGATGGACGGGCGACAACGACATTGGTGCGGCGACAGAGCTGGTCAGCGCAGAAGGGGAGCTAGGTGTGGCAGCAACATTGGGGCAACACAAAACACTACCGGAATCGACGGCTTTGCCGAGTGCCTGAAGCACTCGACAAAACCTTAAAAACACTCGGCAAAGAGGGTTCAGCACACAGTGCATCGGTAAAGCCTTCTTTGCCGAGTACTTTTTCTCGGGCACTCGGCAAAGAAAAGCAGCCGTTACGGCGCCGGTTGACGGAAACAACGTCTTTGCCGAGTGTCTCAGGTGACACTCAGCAAAAAATCCGCCAGAGGGGTCCCCATGTCAGGTACTTTGCCGAGTGTTTTGTGTGCCACTCGGTAAAGCGTGCTTCTTTGCCGAGTGCCAGAGCCATAACACTCGGCAAAGAACCTATACCGGTGCACAGGTCTTGGTTCTTTGCCGAGTGCTATGGTCCTGACATTCGGCAAAGCACCTCTTTGCCGAGTGTCACACTCGGCAAAGTGACCAGTATACACCTTTTTTATTTGTTTTCCCTATTTCATCCAAACAAACAAAAGATATTCACAGATATCACACACACACACACACACATATATATATATATATATATATATATATATATATATATATCATCATAGACATATATAGCCAACACAAACATATATACTACGCGTCAGTATTGCGATGACTGAACGACTAAATTGTGCGGGTGTGTGATCGCAGGCAGAAGGGAGATGGACGGGCGACAGAGCTGGTGAGCGTAGAAGGGAAGCTGTTGGAGACTTATTCTCAAATGCTATGAATTAAGAACAAAGCAACACAAAATGTTATATGTTAATGCTCTTCGTCCTACGAAGCATTGTTTTCCTTAGGGTATAATGATCTTCGGACGAAGGTCATGAAAGACATACATTCATCATTGCAATATACATTAATGAAAGAAGCAGCATATGAAACGTAAAAAACAACATGAACAAGTATGTAACATTATTAATTTATTTTTTTATCATATTATCATGAGTGTGAAAACAATATGAAATTACAAATTGTACCTTCGGCTTAACAGAAAGCGAAAACACAATGGTGACACAAGAACGAGTACAAACCAGCGTGAACAGTACGGGGTACTGTTCATCTATTTATAGACACAGGACGCAGCCTGTGAGAAATTACACTTATGCCCTTTACATTTACTATTGACTTTAGGACAATTCATTGAGGTCCATTGTAATACTCAAAAGTGTAATAAAGGGGATAGAGATAATCTCAATAGTTTGTGGCCTCTACTATTCATTACATGTGATCAACACTGGTTAAAAGTGGATAATTAGAACAAAGAACACATAAATAACATGTGCATCATGCTGCATCTTACTTTGTGTGCATTTTGTGATGATATAAAAATATAGTAAAATAATAATAATAATAATAATAATAATAATAATAATAATAATAATAAGTATGTTAATGCACCAATAGGAAATTAAATCCTAAAAGAAATTCAAGAATTTAGAAAAAAAGAGAAGAAGATAAATTACTATGTGGATAAAAATAAGTATGTATATATATATATATATATATATATTCTTACACAGAATTGAGTTTGTACATTTGACCCAAATGTGAAGTTTAAAACAAGATTCAAAATTCAAATTAGAAATTTAAATGAAAAGAAAATGAGCCAAAAAGGAAAAAGAAAAAAAAAGAAAAGAAGAAAGTCGTGCGCCTGGGCCGCCACTGCTCATTTTCGGCCCACTTGCGCTCTCGCTGTGCGCGGCCCAGCCGGGCTCCGTGCCGACAACAGGGACCCATCGGTCGGTCTCGCCTCCCCGCGCCCTCTCGCACTCGCTCCGCTGACATGTGGTCCCGCGCGGTCAGCGCTTTCTTCTCCATGGATCTCGCCAGCGGTGGCACGTCCGCGCAGTCCAAATCGCCACGAAGATCGGGCTGACCAAACCCTCCGAACCGCGCGGAGTATGACCCGACCTCCTAGGGATAAATAGGCCTCTTCGTGGCTCGTTCCGCACTCACGCTCCACTGAGAGATCCCATTGCGTTCACCAGAGGAGGAAGAAAGCGGGGGACAGAGAGTGTGGGAGGCCGCCGCCGCCGTGATAAATGCCTGATTTGCTTCTTTGATTGATTAAATTATTATAGATGGACATCTTAGCATGTACCACCATAAGGTATTGAGTTAGCTTTAGTAGGTAAAACATTAATCTGCTTAGCTAATAAAACCCCCAGAGTAACCTGATTTGTAAATACTTGCCTTGTCTACTCTCTCTTACTATATGTATCTAACTCAGATGGTCAATACCAGGTGGGGTGGTGGAATTTTGATTTGCCTCCTAATCGACACACTCGGTGGATATATAGACAACCCCAGCCACAGCCAGCAGAGATGAATCCTCCTAATCCTCCACCAGGCGGAGTTGACCCACTGATTGCAGCTCAGATGAGGATGATGCAACAAATGGCGGACACTATGGCAGATATGCGCGCTCAGATGCAGCAAGAACGCCAGGAGATGTGCTAGGAACGAGAAGAGATATGCTAGGAGTTGCGCCAGGAACGAGAGGAGATACACCAGGAAAGGAGGGCGCAACAGCAGCTGCAACAGCAATTTCAACAACAACAGCAACAGCAGCAACAACAACAAGTACCACTGCCTCCACCACCACCACCAGTTTTACCCCATGATAAGCATAGGGAGTTCATGAGTCATAAGCCACCTACATTTGCAAGCTCTCCTGATCCACTTGACGCAGATGATTGGCTGAAATCTATGGAAAAGATGTTGAATATCGCACAGTGCACTGGCCAGGAGAAGGTTTTATATGCTTCTGGACGTCTGACAGGTCCTACGGCTGATTGGTGGGATTCATATACTGCTGCCCACGATGCTGCTGATACTATTACTTGGGTAGAGTTTAGTATGTAGTTCTAGAATTATCATATACCATCTAGATTAATGAAGATTAAGAAGAAGGAATTTCTATCGCTGAAGCAAGGTAGCATGTTAGTTAGTGAGTATCACGATAAGTTCATTCAGCTCTCCAGATATGTTCTAAAGGAAGTTGCTGAGGATGAGAGGAAACAAGAACATTTTATTGAAGGACTTAATGGACCCCTGCAGTATGCTCTGGTGGCACATACATTCCCATCATTTCAAAGGCTGCTTGATAAGGCTCTAGCTATTGAACACAAGCGTGTTCAGCTGGGAGATTTGAAGAGGAAAGCTATATCTCAAGGACAAGGAAGCAGCAGTGTTCGTCCTCGCTACAGTCACCCTAGGGTACACCAGTTTGCACTGGTGGAGGCCAGCGCCCAATTCAGCCATCACCTCAGAGGACTCCACCTCCTCGTCAGGCTACCCCCACTGGCACCCCGACGAAGTTTTCAGGGCAGAGTGCAGGCACCACTTGTTTCAAGTGTGGGAAGACTGGTCATTATGCAAATGTCTGCCCACAGAGGATGGCTACTACTCCAGCTCAGAATAGGCAGCAAACTCCAGGATCTGGCAAGGGATATTCTATTGCCAAGGTTAATCAAGTCAGCGTTGATGCTACTCCGGATGGTGCTGACATCGTACTTGGTATGTTTTACGTTAATGCTATTCCTGCAACTATATTATTTGATTCTGGTGCTACACATTCATTCATGTCTGCTCGATATGCCAACACAAATGAGATACCCTTGCTAAATATGAGAAAACCAATGATAGTAATTACACCTAAAGGGCCTGTTGAGGCAAATCAAATGACACGTAGTTTGACATTAACAATTATGGGGAGAGAATTTGGAGCTAATGCTATAATATTAGAGGCAAGCAGTATAGATCTGATCCTTGGTGTGTCATGGTTAAGAAAGGCAAAGGCCATTGTAGCATGTGGTAGAGGTACCGTAGAACTCACCAGCCCTAAAGGAGAAAGATTTCAAGTTAATATTGCAGTAACCACCTCATCCAAACGTGCAATGTTCTTTATACCTGAGGAGTTTGTTGGTGACAACATCTGTGTGGTTAGAGATTTTCCGGATGTCTTTCTAGAGGAGTTACCAGGGATGCCACCTGATAGAGAAGTTGAGTTTGTTATTGATCTCTTACCTGGAACTGCCCCTATTTCTAAACGGCCATACAAGATGTCTGTAGAAGAGTTAAAGGAACTAAAGAAGCAGTTAACCGAGTTACAAGAGGCTGGGTACATTCGTCCGAGTTCCTCACCTTGGGGAGCGCCGGTTCTGTTTGTCCAGAAGAAGGATGGATCACAGCGGATGTGTGTGGATTATAGATCGCTTAATGATGTTACTGTGAAGAACAAGTATCCGTTACCCCGTATTGAGGATTTATTTGATCAGATGAGAGGTGGAAGGGTATTCTCGAAGATTGATCTCCGATCCGGATACTATCAGATGAGGATTAGACCATCAGATATTCCCAAGACAGCATTCTCGACTCGATATAGATTATATGAGTTCACTGTTATGTCGTTTGGATTAACCAATGCACCAGCTTATTTTATGAATTTGATGAACAAGGTGTTTATGCAGTATTTGGACAGATTTGTCATGGTATTCATCGATGATATTCTTATCTATTCCAAGAGTGATAGTGATCATGAGGAACATCTGAGGTTGGTGCTACAAAAGCTACGAGATAATCAACTCTACGCCAAGTTTAGCAAGTGCGAGTTTTGGATTAGCGAGGTGCCATTTCTTGGTCATATCATATCTAATGGAGGAATATCAGTGGATCCTGCTAAGGTTAAGGAGATAATGGAGTGGAGAGTACCCACTACAGTTACTGAGATTCAGAGTTTCTTGGGACTTGCTGGCTATTATCGAAGATTTATTGAAGGATTTTCTAAGATTACTAAACCTATGACTTCGCTTTTGGAGAAAGGAAGAGAATTTAAGTGGGACGAGAAGTGCCAAGACAGCTTTGATCAATTGAAGAGGAGATTGATGTCGCCACCAGTGTTGGTTATGCCAGACCTACAGAAAGGATTTGATATCTATTGTGATGCATGTGGCCAAGGCTTGGGATGTGTGCTCATGCAAGGACATGTGATTGCCTATGCTTCTCGTTAGTTGCGGAAACATGAATTGAACTACCCCACTCATGACTTAGAATTGGCAGCCGTTGTGCATGCGCTTAAGATTTGGAGACATTATATCATGGGAACCAAGTGTCAAGTATATACGGATCATAAGAGTTTGAAGTATATATTCACTCAGAAGGATCTCAACCTTAGGCAACGCTGTTGGTTGGAGATTATTAAGGATTATGATTTGGAGATTCACTATCATCCGGGCAAGGCAAATTTGGCTGCAGATGCCTTGAGTCGCAAGGAGCATGTTCATTCAGCTATCGTTGCCCGGCTACCCGATGAGATTGTTGAGGATTTCAGGAGACTTAACCTGGGGATAGTTGCTCACACTGAAGGAGTTACGATTAATATGGAACCTACTTTGGAGCAAGAAATCCACAAAGAACAAATTGGTGATGCTAAAATACAAGAGATTAGATCTTATTACTGAAGGTTGAGGTCCGGAATTCATGGAAGATGAGCAAGGCACCGTATGGTTCAAGGACAGGATGTGTGTTCCTGATATTGAAAGCCTTCTAGAGACTATTTTAAAGGAGGCGCATGACTCGGATTATTCTATTCATCCTGGTAGTACCAAGATGTATCAGGATTTGAAGCGGAAGTATTGGTGGTATGGTTTGAAGAGAGATGTGGCTGCACATGTGGCTATGTGTGATGTGTGTCAAAGAGTTAAGGCTGAACACCAGAGGCCAGCTGGACTACTGCACCCACTAAAGATACCCGAGTGGAAGTGGGAAGAAACTGGTATGGATTTCATTACTGGATTGCCTCGCACCCAGAAAGGATATGATGCTATATGGGTGGTTGTGGATAGATTGACTAAAGTGGCTCACTTTATTCCTGTCAAGACTACTTATAAAGGTTCTCAGCTAGCAGAGTTATATATGGCTCGAATTATGTGTTTACATGGAGTACCAAAGAAGATCATGTCTGATCGAGGTTCACAGTTTACCTCAAGATTTTGGAGAATCTTTCATGAGAACATGAGCACGAAGTTGAATTTTAGTACAGCTTATCACCCTCAGACTGATGGACAAACTGAAAGGACTAATCATGTTTTGGAAGATATGTTGAGAGCATGTGCCCTTCAGCATGGAGGAAGTTGGGATAAGAGTCTACCTTATGCTGAGTTTTCATATAATAATAGTTATCAGGCCAGTCTGAAAATGTCACCTTTTGAAGCTTTATATGGAAGAAAGTGCAAGACTCCTCTATATTGGGATCAGACTAGAGAAAGACAGTTCTTTGGGCCTGAATTGATTCAAGGAGCAGAAGAACAAGTCTGTATAATTCGAGAGAATTTGAGGGTGGCTCAAACCAGACAAAAGAGTTATGCTGATAATAGAAGGAGACCACTAGAATTTGAGGAAGGAGATTATGTGTACCTCAAGGTGTCACCACTTCGTGGAATGAGGAGATTCAAAGTTAAGGGCAAATGGTCCCCTCGCTATATTGGACCATTCTTGATCTTTAGGCGAGTTGGGGAGATGGCATACCAACTCGAGCTACCTGCTAGTCTATCGGATGTCCATAATGTGTTCCACGTATCTCAACTTAAGAAGTGCCTCCGTGTCCCTGAGGAACAGTTACCAATGGAAGAGCTCAGTGTTCAGGGTGATTTGACTTACACGGAGTACCCGATCAAGATTTTGGATACATTGACTCGAGTTACAAGAAATAAGGTAATAAAGATGTGTAAAGTACAATGGAGTCACCACGGTGAAGATGAAGCTACGTGGGAGAGAGAAGAAGAGCTTCGCATAGATTTTCCTCACCTTTTCCCTAGATCTTCTTAAATCTCGAAGACGAGATTATTTTTAAGGGGGTAGGATTTGTAATACTCAAAAGTGTAATAAAGGGGATAGAGATAATCTCAATAGTTTGTGGCCTCTACTATTCATTACATGTGATCAACACTAGTTAAAAGTGAATAATTAGAATAAAGAACACATAAATAACATGTGCATCATGCTGGATCTTACTTTGTGTGCATTTTGTGATGATATAAAAATATAGTAAAATAATAATAATAAGTATGTTAATGCCCCAATAGGAAATTAAATCCTAAAAGAAATTCAAGAATTTAGAAAAAAGAGAAGAAGAGAAATTACTATGTGGATAAAAATAAGTATAAATATATATATATTCTTACACAGAATTGAGTTTGTACATTTGACCCAAATGTGAAGTTCATAACAAGATTCAAAATTCAAATTAGAAATTCAAATGAAAAGAAAATGAGTCAAAAAGGAAAAAGAAAAAAAAGAAAAGAAGAAAGCCGTGCGCCTGGGCCGCCACTACTCATTTTCGGCCCACTTGCGCTCTCGCTGTGCGTGGCCCAGCCGGGCTCCGTGCCGACAACAGGGACCCATCGGTCGGTCTCGCCTCCCCGTGCCCTCTCGCACTCGCTCCGCTGACATGTGGTCCCGTGCGGTCAGCGCTTTCTTCTCCACGGATCTCGCCAGCGGTGGCACGTCTGTGCAGTCCAAATCGCCGCGAAGATCGGGCTGACCGAACCCTCCGAACCGCGCGGAGTATGACCCGGCCTCCTGGGGATAAATAGGCCTCTCCGTGGCTCGTTCCGCACTCACGCCCAGCTGAGAGATCCCATTGCGTTCACCAGAGGAGGAAGAAAGCGGGGGCAGAGAGTGTGGGAGGCCGCCGCCGACGTGGTCCTCCCCTACCCCAATTTTGGACCGGGAAGGAGTAAAAGGGGCATCGCCAGACACTATAGAAGCTTGCCGTGGACCAAATTCAGGGGGAAATCGATCTATCCGACGACAATTGGTCGCCGGAGCTCTCTTCACCGCGCGGAGTCGCCTGGTGCCGTGAACAGCGCCACTGCCACTTCAATCGCTGGTGAGACGCCCCTCGTTGAGCTCGCAATCGCCAATGCTTCGTGTAGCGTCGTTTGATTCGGGGGTTGGGGCTCTAGAACGCAAAAGCTGGGAGCTCCAGTGAACTCGCTGCCGCGGGGAACCTGTTCATCGCCTGGGCGCTGCTGTGTCCATGCTGGGGGAAGAAGAACGGCGTGGGCCGTTGATCCTGTTTTTAGTGGTCGGGATTGCTCCGGTGCATACCGATTCGCGTAATGGGTTCGGCGCCGTTCGATCCGCATCTGGTGGACGGGAAGCGATCGTGGGAGAGTTACTGCGTATGGTAGATCTGAACCGTAGGATCCCGATCCACCGATCAGGATTGTTTACCGATTCTTATAAAGCGTAGGCTAATCCTGGTGGCCGGTTTCTGATCGGATGACTTTGATTGAAAGATACCCCTTCGGTCGTGGCTTTTTGCTAATGAGACCCCAGGGAAAGGCATAATAAACCCGCCATCCTATGCGATGTTACCTGTGTCTTGGAAATTTTACCCTGGCGCCCCTGACCTTTCTGGTAAATGAGGCCTAGTCCAGAACCCATTTAATTTGAATAAAGCAAATAGAAAATGGATTTTTAATATGAAAATAACTACTAGAACTTGATAAATTCATAGAAAATTCATACTTGCTCCAAATTAATCCATTTCGCTTTCTAAAATTTTGTAATTTTATTATCTAGCACTTAGAGTCTCTGTTTTTACATGAAAACAGTAAGAAAATTTATTCCTCACTTAATCATATTTTAAGCACATAAAACCTTTGAAAATTCATATCTCAAAATCTATAACTCTAAAAATTATGATTCCTGTTCATAGGATTTTATTTTAATGTGTAGAATATTACTATGTGTTTTGTTTACATGTTTGGTGTGATGTTAATTTGCTCTATATATTGTGCTTGTTTGTATTATGGCGAGTAGAAGAGTCCGTGTTTGAGGATCCTGGTGAGCAACAGATAGAAGTAGCTGAGCAGGAGCTCATTGAAGGCAAGTTGTGCCCTTGACCACTTTTTACCCAATAATGTTCTTTAATATCACTTATTCATGCATAGGTTAATTTTGATGGGATCCGATAGGTCACCCTAGATTGTTTATCTCATTACCTTGTTTACCCTGAATCACTTGGGTAGTTTGCTATTGCTTTACATGGTTTTGAGATAATCATTTATTATATCTATGTTCCAATTCTTTTGTTTTTATATTTATGTTCATGTCAAGATCATTAATGTTAATTGGAACATAGAGCTTAACTTGAGAAACACGTGCCACCACAAGGGTTTAATGGGACGCCCTTGGCTGACTAATTAGGAAAGCTAGTGGAAGACTACCTTACCCGAAAGGGGCAAGGGCAGTAGGGGAGTTGCATGCAAGGAGGTTCTCGGGTTGATTTAGCTGCGATGGCGGTCAGACGGGGGATTCTTGCAAGTGCTCTTCCCATAAACTGTAGCGGGTTTTCGGAAGCTAGTGGAACTTTATAAAGGCCTTGTAGTGTTGCCCTACCTCGCTTCTTAGGTAGAGGTGTATGAGAGTCGCGATCCCTTGGTGAAAGGGAATTAGGCTTACACCTATTTCCTAAATTGATTTTGGTGGTTGAATTGCCCAACACAAATAATTGGACTAACTAGTTTGCCCAAGTTGATAAGTTCTACAGGTACCAAAGGTTCACAATAAGCCAATAAAAAGACCAAAAGAAAAGGTTCAAACAAAGGAGCAAAGGGACAACCGAAGGCACCTTGGTCGGGCGCACCGGACTGTCCGGTGCACCACCGGACAGTGTCCGGTGCACCAGGGGACTCCACGCTGAACTTCCCACCTTCAGGAAAACTCAGAGTCGCCGCTCTATAATTCACCAGACTGTCCGGTGTACACCGGACAGTGTCCGGTGCTCCAAGGGGACGCGACTCTGAACTCACTAGCTTCGAGAATCCACAACGGCTAGTCCGCTATAATTCACCGGACATGTCCGGTGTACATCGGACTGTCCGGTGTGACAGCGGAGCAACGGCTACTTCGGCGCCAACGGTCACCTGCAGGCGCATTAAATGCGCGCCAGAGCGCGCAGAAGTCAGGCACGCGCGAGTTGGCGCACCGGACACTCTACAGTACATGTCCGGTGCGCCACCGGACATCCAGGTGGGCCCAGGAGTCAGAGCTCCAACGGTCGGAACCCTAACGGCCTGGTGACGTGGCTGGCGCACCGGACATGTCCGGTGTGCACTGGACTGTCCGGTGCACCATGCGACAGACAGCCTCCACCAAACGGCTAGTTTGGTGGTTGGGGATATAAATACCCCCAACCGCCCCACATTCAAGTCATCCAAGTTTTCCACCTTCCAACCACTTACAAGAGCTAGGCATTCAATTCTAGACACACTCAAGTGATCAAATCCTCTCCAATTCCACACAAAGCTTTAGTGACTAGTGAGAGAGATTTGCCGTGTTCTTTTGAGCTCTTGCGCTTGGATTGCTTCTTTCTTTCTCACTTGTTCTCGTGATCAACACTCAATTGTAACCGAGGCAAGAGACACCAATTGTGTGGTGGTCCTTGCGGGGAAGTTTTATTCCCGGTTTGATTTGAGAAGAGAAGCTCACTCGGTCCGAGGGACCGTTTGAGAGAGGGAAAGGGTTGAAAAAGACCCGGCCTTTGTGGCCTCCTCAACAGGGAGTAGGTTTGAGAGAACCAAACCTCGGTAAAACAAATCATCGTGTCTCACTTCTTATTTGCTCACGATTTGTTTTGCGCCCTCTCTCTCGGACTCGTTTCTATTTCTAACGCTAACCCGGCTTGTAGTTGTGTTTAAGTTGTTAAATTTCAGATTCGCCCTATTCACCCCCCTCTAGGTAACTTTCAATTGGTATCAGAGCCTGGTGCTTCATTAGAGCCTAACCGCTCGAAGTGATGTCGGGAGATCACGCCAAGAAGGAGATGGAGACCGGCGACAAGCCCACTACAAGCCACGGGTCGACTTCATCGGAAGAGTCCCGCAACAAGAGGAAGGAGAAGAAAAACTCCTCCTCCAAAGGGAAGGGGAAGGAGAAGAAATCCTCTTCCCACAAGTCGCATCGGAGAGGCGACAAGCACAAGAGGATGAGGAAAGTGGTCTACTACGAGACCGACTCTTCATCACCATCGACCTCCGGCTCCGACGCGCCGTCCGTCACTTCTAAGCGCCATGAGCGCAAGAAGTTTAGTAAGATCCCCTTACGCTACCCTCGCATTCCTAAACATACACCTTTACTTTCCGTCCCATTAGGCAAACCACCAACGTTTGATGGTGAAGATTATGCTAGGTGGAGTGATATGATGCGATATCACCTAACCTCACTCCACAAAAGTATATGGGATGTTGTTGAGTTTGGTGTACAGGTACCATCCGTAGGGGATGAGGATTATGATGAGGACGAGGTGGCCCAAATCGAGCACTTCAACTCCCAAGCCACCACTATACTCCTCACCTCTCTAAGTCGAGAGGAGTATAACAAGGTGCAAGGGTTGAAGAGCGCCAAGGAGGTTTGGGACGTGCTAAAGACCGCACATGAAGGAGACGAGGTGACCAAGATCACCAAGCGGGAGACCATCGAGGGGGAGCTCGGTCGCTTCCGTCTTCGCCAAGGGGAGGAGCCACAAGACATGTACAACCGGCTCAAAACCTTGGTGAACCAAGTGCGCAACCTCGGGAGCAAGAAATGGGATGACCGCGAAGTGGTTAAGGTTATTCTTAGATCACTTGTTTTCCTTAACCCTACTCAAGTTCAATTAATTCGTGGCAATCCTAGATATACTCAAATGACCCCCGAGGAAGTTATAGGTAATTTTGTGAGCTTTGAGTTGATGATCAAAGGCTCAAAGAAGATCAACGAGCTTGACGGCCCCTCCACGTCCGAAGCACAACCGGTTGCATTCAAGGCGACGAAAGAAAAGGAGGAATCTACTCCAAGTCGAACACTCATCGACGCCTCCAAGCTCAACAACGAGGAAATGACACTCATCATCAAGAGCTTCCGCCAAATCCTCAAGCAAAGGAGGGGGAAAGATTACAAGCCCCGCTCCAAGAAAGTGTGCTACAAATGTGGTAAGCCTGGTCATTTCATTGCTAAATGTCCATTATCTAGTGATAGTGACAGGGGTGACGACAAGAAGGGGAGGAGAAAGGAGAAGAAGAAGCACTACAAGAAGAGGGGCGGCGATGCCCATGTGTGCCGCGAATGGGACTCCGACGAGAGCTCCACCGACTCCTCCTCCGACGAGGACGCCGCAAACATCGGCGTCACCAAGGGTCTTCTCTTCCCCAATGTCGGCCACAAATGCCTCATGGCCAAGGATGGCAAAAGGAAGAAGGTAAAATCAAGATCCTCCACAAAATATGAAACATCTAGCGATGAGGATAATGCTAGTAATGAGGAGGATAACTTGCGTATTCTTTTTGCCAACCTAAACATGCAACAAAAAGAAAAGTTAAATGAATTGATTAGTGCTATTCATGAGAAGGATGATCTCTTGGACTCTCAAGAGGACTTCCTTATTAAAGAAAATAAGAAGCATGTTAAGGTTAAAAATGCTTACGCTCTAGAAGTAGAAAAATGTGAAAAACTATCTAGTGAGCTAAGCACATGCCATGAGACTATTGATAACCTTAGAAATGAGAATGCTAATTTGTTAGCTAAGGTTGATTCTAATGTTTCAATTCCCAATCTTAGAGATGATAATGTTGATTTACATGCTAAGATTAAAGAATTGAATAATTCTCTTGATAGCCTTAGATGTGAAAATGAAAAATTGAATGCTAAGGCTAAAGAATTAGATGTTTGCAATGTCACTATTTCTAACCTTAGAAGTGAAAATGATATACTTCATGCTAATGTTGTAGAATTAAAATCTTGCAAACCCTCTACATCCACCGTTGAGCATATTTCCATTTGCACTAGATGTAGAGATGTTGATATTGATGCTATTCATGATCATATGGCTTTAATTAAACAACAAAATGATCATATAGCAAAATTAGATGCTAAAATTGCCGAGCATAACTTAGAAAATGAAAAGTTTAAATTTGCTAGAAGTATGCTCTATAGTGGGAGACGCCCTGGCATCAAGGATGGCATTGGCTTCCAAAGGGGAGACAATGTCAAACTTAATGCCCCTCCTAAAAGATTGTCTAATTTTGTTAAGGGCAAGGCTCCCATGCCTCAGGATAACGAGGGATACATTTTGTACCCTGCCGGCTATCCTGAGAGCAAAATTAGGAGAATTCATTCTAGGAAGTCTCACTCTGGCCCTAATCATGCTTTTATGTATAAGGGTGAGACATCTAGTTCTAGGCAACCAACCCGTGCTAAGTTGCCTAAGAAGAAAACTCCTAATGCATCAAATGATCATGACATTTCATTCAAAACTTTTGATGCATCATATGTGCTTACTAACAAATCCGGCAAGGTAGTTGCCAAGTTTGTTGGGGGCAAACACAAGGGCTCCAAGACTTGTGTTTGGGTACCCAAAGTTCTTGTGTCTAATGCCAAAGGACCCAAAACCGTTTGGGTACCTAAAGTCAGGAACTAAACTTGTTTTGTAGGTTTATGCATCCGGGGGCTCAAGTTGGATCATCGATAGCGGATGCACGAACCACATGACGGGGGAGAAGAAGATGTTCTCCTCTGTAACACCCACTTGGTAAATTGCTAGAAATAATACCAATAGAGAAACAATTTCTCTTTATGTGAGTTTGATCTATATGCATCATCATATGTGAACACCATGTCCAAAAACAATTAATAAAAAGATATTCTACTAAATCATTGCATCATGCGGAATATTTTCTTTTTTTTGTGTGTATTTTGTGACTATATAAAATAATGTTGATAAAAATATATGAAAAGCCAAGTTGGAAATAAATATCAAATTGTAAACACTAGAAAACGAGGAGGAAAAGCATTAGCCACCACTAAATAAATTTCTTAAAAATAAATCAATTCATCTCATGTCATAATAAAGTGGGATAGTTAATTTGGAGACGAGTTTGCCACCAAATTTGGATTTAAATTCAAATTAGAGTATTGAATTAGGAAATGGAGAAAATAAAATAGAAAATAAAAAGGAAAAAGACCAAAACCGTTTGGGCCGAATCCACCTTGCGCTGGCCCATCTCCATTTTTTTTCCTGCGCTGGCCATTGCCGCGCCTTACCCTAGCGCCGCCAGCCACCTTCCTGTGCGCGCGCTTGTGACTCTGCCCGTGGGTGGGCCCACTTGTCATCGTTTTCGTCCGCTTCCTACGCTGCTTCAACGGCTTCACCGCGGCGCCTGGGAGCGGACCGGCATCTTCGCCAACGACCCGTGAAGGTCGCCACAGACGCGCGCCCAACTGCACAACCTCCGCCATGATCGGGATCGACATCATCTGCGCCTTCCATTGCGTGGTTCATTCCCCCACCGCGGCGTGGGAATCGGTCCGCAAGCGCAACCAAACCCCGAGCTCAACCCGTGTTCGCCGCCATTGTTGGAGTTGTGGGCGACCACCTCCTTCTCCTGAGTCTAGACCCCAGAAAATAAATTGGAACCTTGCGATCCTTCCTGCCGCTCTGTTGCCATCTTGCGCGAACTTGAACACCCGAAATCAGACCGCCGACGCCATAATCATGCATCCGAGAGGAATTCGAGCGCCGCCGTAGGACTATCCCCGCCTTACCCTTGGCTCGGTCTTGGGCGCGCCCAGGAAACGCCGCTGGTGGTTCGTTGTGACTCGCGCGTAGCTCAATTTTGTCTGGGTCAGCTCTGCGCGCTCGAGATTCCTCACCCGCCGCAACTCTCCGTCGAGCCGCCATTCCTCGCAGGCGTCGTCCTGGGAAACGTCTACCGAAGGTATGATTGCCTTTGCATGTTAGTTGGAGGTTCAATTTCCTTTTGCGCTCACGACGACGAGATTTGGAGCTTCGGGGCGGGAATTGGGTGTGCTCCGACGATGGTCCGTCGTGTGCCCGGGGTAGCGCCACCGTTGCTCGACAAGGGATTGGGGGAGACGCCTGGGCCGTTGGATGGCTAAGGTGTGGGCGTGATCGATTTAATGTGGGGCGTAGATCCGAGATTCTAGGGTGGAGATCGCTTGCCGTTCATCGCCATTAGTGTCCCTCGGTCGGTCGATGGACGGGCCGGATTAGAGGCTGACGTGGACGATTTTGGACCTCGGATCCTAGATCCTGTGGTCATAAACGCGTACCGGTTCATCTAAGGTGAAGATCTAATCTGTGCCATTGTTTTCGAATCCAACGGCCGAGAATCACCCGTACCCTTTCGCTAGTTCATATTGCTAAAGAGCCCCTCTACTTTCCTGGATTACAACCCGCTGTCCACCTAGTGTGCGGTCTGAGCCACAGTTTCATTTGCGCCTGAACCCCTGAGTTCTTCAGATATTGACGCCCAGTCCAGAGCTCATGAAAATCAAATAAATAAATTCAGAAATGGATTTTTAATATAAAAACAATTCCTAGAACTTATTTAATCCATAGAAAATCCATTTTTAGTCCAAATCACTCCATCCCAGTTTCTAAAATTTTGTAATACTGTTCTCTATCATTTAGTGTCTCTGTTTGGTCATGAAAGCAGTAAGAAAATTAATTTATCATTTAATCCTATTTTAAGCACATTAAATCTTAGGAAACTCATAACTTGAAATTTATAACTCCAAATTTAATGATTCCAGTTCCTATGACTTCATTTTAATGTGTAGATTTTTACTGTGTATTTTGTTTACATGTTTGGTGCAATGTTAATTTTTGCTATACTATGTATGTATTGTGCTGATGCGAGTAGACGAGCAAGCCACTGTGGAAACTGAGGTTCATCAAGTAGAAGTAGCTGAGCAGGAGCTCATTGAAGGCAAGTTGTGCCCTTGATCACTTACTTTTCCCAGCAGTGTTCTTATTAATTTTAATGATCTGCATAGGTTAATTTTGATGGGATCCTTTATGTTACCCCAGTTTTGATTACCTCTATACCTTGTTCACCCCTGAAATATTTTTGGGTAGTACTTGCTATTGCTTTATGTGGATTGGGTATGGAGTTACACTACACATGATTATCCTGTTATTATCTTGTTATTATTATTGTTCATGTTAAGATCATTAAATTAATGGGAACATGGAGCGACCACCCGGGAAAACAGTGCTACCACAAGGGTTTAATGGGACGCCCTTGGCTGATTAACTAGGAAAGCTAGTGGAGGTCTTCCTTACCCGAAAGAGGCAAGGGCAGTAGGGGAGTGGTCAGTGTAGGGAGGTCCTTGGGTTGGTTTTGCTGCGATGGCGGTCAGGAAGAACCCTGCACTGGAGCTTCCTATAAACTGTAGCGGGATTTCTGAAGCTAGTGGAACTTTGTAAAGGCCTCGTAGTGTTACCCTGCCTCGCCTCCTCGGTAGAGGTGTATGGGATTGGCCGTCTCTTGGCAGATGGGTAACATGACTTGTGGGTAAAGATGCGCAACCTCTGCAGAGTGTAAAACTAGTATACTAGCCGTGCTCACGGTCATGAGCGGCTCGGACCCTCACATGATTAATTATGGAACTTAAATTCAATTTGACATTTGCATCACATTTGGGATTATTTTACTATTACTTTTATTTATTATTATTAAGGTTTGGTATTTACTTTCACTTAGCAATTGCTAATAAAATTTTGACCAACTTATAAAAGCAATGCTCAGCTTCAGCCTTTATTTCATTGATCAGCCTTACACTACATGAACTCCCACCTTTGGTGAGTTCATGCCACATTATTCCCCACGACTTGTTGAGCTATGAACGTATGTGAGCTCACTCTTGCTGTCTCACACCCCCCACAGGAGAAGAACAGGTGGTCGAAGAGGAGCCGCCTAACACTGAGGCATTCGACTTGATCTAGGTGGCATTTCTCAGTCGACATTGGCGCCGACGATCCTTAGTTCGTTTTATCTTTATTATTTTATTTTGTAATAAGTCTTCCGCTATGTAATAAGTACTCTGATGTTTTATGACATTTATCTCTATACACTCTGTTATTATATATGTTGTCTTCTTGGCGCATGTATGAGATGCACCTGGCTTTGTTCCTTAAAGTCGGGTGTGACAGAAGTGGTATCAGAGGAATGTTGACTGTAGGACGAAACCTAGATAGAAATGGACAAAACCCTTACCTACTTATCTTATTCTGATTCGTTCTATACTTACCTTACTCTGATTCTTTCTATACTTATCTTGATCCTGTCTCACCTTCTACTGTTCTACTCTGATCATTCTTACCTTTTCTACTCTAAGACAAGATGGATTTCACACCTTGGAATCCCTACCCCTATGACATTCTTAAGAGTTAGGGAACCTAAGACAAAATCAAAACTATTTTCTATATTAAAAAAATGTTGTTTGATTGTCCTGATGAAAAATGCCTGATTTGCTTCTTTGATTGATTGAAGTATCATATATGGACATCTTAGCATGTGCCAGCATAATGTAATAAATTAGCTATGGTAGGTAAAACATTAAACTGCTTAGCTAATAAATCCCCCAAAGTAACATGATTTGTAATTAGTGCCTTGTCTACTGCTCTTTCTTACCTTATGTATCTAACTCAGATGGTCAATACCAGGAAAGGAAAGATTATCACGCAACAGCAAACAGAAATGAATCCTCCAAATCCTCCACCTGTTGAAATCGATCAAGTGATTGCAACCCAAAGGCTGGTAATACAACAATTCACAGACATGGTGACCGAAATGCAAAACCAGATAAGACAAGAATGCGAGGAAATACGTCAGGCCCGTCTGGAGATACATCAAGAAATAAGGCAATCACGGTTGGAGAGACAACGACAACAACAACCACCACCTCCACCACCACTAGCTCCACCAAGCTACATAAACATATATATAAATTACTACTATTTGTAAGATCTACATGTTCCTTTAGTTAGTATTCGGTGTGATACTATTTTAGGAGGAATAAAAAGGTCTATTTGACCCCATGTGTTGCTAATAAAATTATGCGTCATGCTGAGATTTTGGTTTGGGCATATGTGTTGGACAATATGAGAAAACCCATGATAGTAACTACACCTAAAGGGCCTGTTGAGGCGAATCAAATGACACGTAGATTGACATTGACCATTATGGGTAGAGAATTTGGAGCTACTGCTATAATATTAGAGTCAAGCAGTATAGATCTGATCCTTTGTATGTCATGGCTAAGAAAGGCAAAGGCCGTTATAGCATGTGGTAGAGGTACCGTAGAACTCACTACCACTAAAGGAGAAAGATTTCAAGTTAATATTGCAGTAGCCTCCTCATCCATGCGTGCAATGTTCTTTATGCCTGAGGAGTTTGTTGGTGACAACATCCGGGTGGTTAGAGATTTTCCGGATGTCTTTCCAGAGGAGTTACCAGGGATGCCACCTGATAGAGAAGTTGAGTTTGTTATTGATCTCTTACCTGGAACCGCCCCTATTTCTAAGCGACCATACAGGATGGCTGTAGAAGAACTGAAGGAACTTAAGAAGCAATTAACGGAATTATAAAAGGCTGGGTACGTTTATCCGAATTCTTCACCTTGTGGAGCGCCAGTTCTGTTTGTACAGAAGAAGGATTGATCATAAAGAATGTGCGTGGATCACTGTGGAGAACAAGTATCCATTACCCCGTATTGAGGATTTGTTTGATCAGATGAGAGGAGCCAGGGTATTCTCGAAGATTGATCTCCGATCGGGATACCATCAGATGAAGATTAGACTCTCGGATATTCCTAAGACGGCTTTCTCAATCCGATATGGATTATATGAGTTCACTGTCATGTCATTTGGATTAACCAATGCACCGGCTTATTTCATGAATTTGATGAACAAAGTGTTTATGGAGTATTTGGACAGATTCGTCGTGGTGTTTATCGACGACATTCTGATCTATTCTAGGAATGAAAGTGATCATGAACAACATCTAAGGTTGGTGCTACAGAAGTTACGAGATAATCAACTCTACGCTAAGTTCAGCAAGTGCGAGTTTTGGATTGACAAGGTGCCATTCCTTGGTCATATTATTTCTAATGGAGGAATAGCAGTGGATCCTGCTAAAGTGAAGGAGATAATGGAGTGGAGAGTGCCCACTACAGTTACTGAGATTCGGAGTTTCTTGGGACTCGCAGGATATTATCGGAGATTTATTGAAGGGTTCTCTAAGATTGCTAAGCCTATGACCTCGCTTTTGGAGAAAGGAAGAGAATTCAAGTGGGATGAGAAGTGCCAAGAAAGCTTTGATCAATTGAAGGAGAGACTAATGTCGCCACCAGTATTGATTATGCCAGATCTACAGAAGGGATTTGACATTTATTGTGATGCATGTGGCCAAGGACTTGGATGTGTGCTTATGCAAGAAGGTCATGTGATTGCCTATGCATCTCGTCAGTTGAGGAAGCATGAACTGAACTACCCCACTCATAACTTGGAACTGGCTGCCGTTGTGCATGCACTTAAGATTTGGAGACACTACATTATGGGAACTAAGTGCCAAGTATACACGGATCATAAGAGTTTGAAGTACATATTCACCCAGAAGGATCTCAACCTTAGGCAACGCCGTTGGTTGGAGCTCATTAAGGATTATGATTTGGAGATTCACTATCACCCAGGCAAGGCAAATTTGGTTGCAGATGCCTTGAGTTGGAAGGAGCATGTTCACTCCGCTTTCGTTGTCCAGCTACCTGATGAATTAGCAAAAGATTTTGAGAGGCTCAACCTGGGAATTGTTACACATACGGAAGGAGTCACCATTGAATTGGAACCTACCTTGGAACAAGAAATTCGTAAAGGTCAGATTGGTGATGCTAAGATTCAGGAGATCAAGGATCTGATAACAGAAGGTAGAGGCCCAGAATTCACAGAGGATGAGCAAGGCACGATTTGGTTCAAGAATCGGATCTGTGTTCCCGAAATTAATAGTCTTCGGGAAACTATATTGAAGGAAGCACATGACTCAGTTTATTCTATCCACC
The DNA here is from genome assembly GCA_029449295.1 of Zea luxurians. Classification (NCBI taxonomy): domain Eukaryota; kingdom Viridiplantae; phylum Streptophyta; class Magnoliopsida; order Poales; family Poaceae; genus Zea; species Zea luxurians. The sequence continues at coordinate 8,118,810 of JAOPSE010000049.1, read as the reverse complement.
CTGGGAGTACTAAGATGTATCAGGATTTGAAGCAAAAATATTGGTGGTATGGGTTGAAGAGAGATGTGGCTGCCCATGTGGCTATGTGCGATGTATGCCAAAGAGTTAAGGCTGAACACCAGAGGCCAGCTGGACTACGGCACCCACTGAAGATACCCGAGTGGAAGTGAGAAGAGATTGGTATGGATTTCATTACTGAATTGCCATGCACCCAGAAAGGATATGACTATATATGGGTTATTGTGGATAGATTGACCAAAGTGGCTCATTTCATTCCGGTCAAGACTACTTATGAGGTATCTCAATTGGCAGAGTTATATATGGCTCGGATTGTGTCTCTATGCGGTGTATCGAAGAAGATCATTTTGGATGCAGGATCATAGCTTACCTCCAGATTTTGGAAAAGTTTTCAAGAGAATGTGGATACAAAGTTGAATTCTAGTTTGGCTTACCATCCTCAGACTAATGTACAAACTAAAAGGACTAATCAAGTATGGGAGGACATGTTGAGAGCTTGTGCCCTTCAGCATGGTAGTAGTTGGGACAAGAGTCTACCTTATGCTAAGTTTTCATATAATGATAGTTAACAGGCCAGTCTGAAGATGTCCCCGTTCGAGGCTCTATGTGGCAGGAAATGCAGAACTCCTCTATCTTTGGACCAGACTGGAGGAAGACCGTTCTTTGGACCTGAACTTATTCAAGAGGCAGAAGAACAAGTCTGTATAATTCGGGAGAATTTGAGGGTGGCTCAAACCAGGCAAAAGAGCTACGCTGATAATAGAAGAAGACCACTGGAATTTGAAGAAGGAGATTATGTGTACCTCAAGGTGTCACCACTTCGTGGAATGAGGAGATTTAAAGTCAAGGGCAAATTGTCCCCTCGCTACATTGGACCATTCTTGATCTTTAGAAGAGTTGGGGAGATGGCATACCAACTCGAGCTACCTGCTACTCTATCGGATGTGCATAACGTGTTCCACGTATCTCAACTTAAGAAGTGTCTCCGTGTCCCTGAGGAACAGTTACCCATGGAAGAGCTCAGTGTTCAAGGTGATTTGACTTACACGGAGTACCCGATCAAGATTTTGGATACTTTGATTCGAGTTACAAGAAATAAGGTGACAAAGATGTGCAAAGTCCAATGGAGTCACCACGGCGAAGATGAAGCAACTTGGGAAAGAGAAGAAGAGCTTCGCATAGATTTTCCCCACCTTTTCCCTAGAACTTCTTAAATCTCGAGGACGCGATTATTTTTAAGGGGGGTAGGATTTGTAACACCCACTTGGTAAATTGCTAGAAATAATACCAATAGAGAAACAATTTCTCTTTATGTGAGTTTGATCTATATGCATCATCATATGTGAACACCATGTCCAAAAACAATTAATAAAAAGATATTCTACTAAATCATTGCATCATGCGGAATATTTTCTTTTTTTGTGTGTATTTTGTGACTATATAAAATAATGTTGATAAAAATATATGAAAAGCCAAGTTGGAAATAAATATCAAATTGTAAACACTAGAAAACGAGGAGGAAAAGCATTAGCCACCACTAAATAAATTTCTTAAAAATAAATCAATTCATCTCATGTCATAATAAAGTGGGATAGTTAATTTGGAGACGAGTTTGCCACCGAATTTGGATTTAAATTCAAATTAGAGTATTGAATTAGGAAATGGAGAAAAGAAAATAGAAAATAAAAAGGAAAAAGACCAAAACCGTTTGGGCCGAATCCACCTTGCGCTGGCCCATCTCCATTTTTTTTCCTGCGCTGGCCATTGCCACGCCTTACCCTAGCGCCGCTAGCCACCTTCCTGTGCGCGCGCTTGTGACTCTGCCCGTGGGTGGGCCCACTTGTCATCGTTTTCGTCCGCTTCCTACGCTGCTTCAACGGCTTCACCGCGGCGCCTGGGAGCGGACCGGCATCTTCGCCAACGACCCGTGAAGGTCGCCACAGACGCGCGCCTAGCTGCACAACCTCCGCCATGATCGGGATCGACATCATCTGCACCTTCCATTGCGTGGCTCATTCCCCCACCACGGCGTGGGAATCGGTCCGCAAGCGCAACCAAACCCCGAGCTCAACCCGTGTTCGCCGCCATTGTTGGAGTTGTGGGCGACCACCTCCTTCTCCTGAGTCTAGACCCCAGAAAATAAATTGGAACCTTGCGATCCTTCCTGCCGCTCTGTTGCCATCTTGCGCGAACTTGAACACCCGAAATCAGACCGCCGACGCCATAATCGTGCATCCGAGAGGAATTCGAGCGCCGCCGTAGGACTATCCCCGCCTTACCCTTGGCTCGGTCTCGGGCGCGCCTAGGAAACGCCGCTGGTGGTTCGTTGTGACTCGCGCGTAGCTCAATTTTGTCCGGGTCAGCTCTGCGCGCTCGAGATTCCTCACCCGCCGCAACTCTCCGTCGAGCCGCCATTCCTCACAGGCGTCGTCCTGGGAAACGTCTACCGAAGGTATGATTGCCTTTGCATGTTAGTTGGAGGTTCAATTTCCTTTTGCGCTCACGACGACGAGATTTGGAGCTTCGGGGCAGGAATTGGGTGTGCTCCGGCGATGGTCCGTCGTGTGCCCGGGGTAGCGCCACCGTTGCTCGACAAGGGATTGGGGGAGACGCCTGGGCCGTTGGATGGCTAAGGTGTGGGCATGATCGATTTAATGTGGGGCGTAGATCCGAGATTCTAGGGTGGAGATCGCTTGCCGTTCATCGCCATTAGTGTCCCTCGGTCGGTCGATGGACGGGCCGGATTAGAGGCTGACGTGGACGATTTTGGACCTCGGATCCTAGATCCTGTGGTCATAAACGCGTACCGGTTCATCTAAGGTGAAGATCTAATCAGTGCCATTGTTTTCGAATCCAACGACCGAGAATCACCCGTACCCTTTCGCTAGTTCATATTGCTAAAGAGCCCCTCTACTTTCCTGGATTACAACCCGCTGTCCACCTAGTGTGCGGTCTGAGTCACAGTTTCATTTGCGCCTGAACCCCTGAGTTCTTCAGATATTGACGCCCAGTCCAGAGCTCATGAAAATCAAATAAATAAATTCAGAAATGGATTTTTAATATAAAAACAATTCCTAGAACTTATTTAATCCATAGAAAATCCATTTTAGTCCAAATCACTCCATCCCAGTTTCTAAAATTTTATAATACTATTCTCTATCATTTAGTGTCTCTGTTTGGTCATGAAAGCAGTAAGAAAATTAATTTATCATTTAATCCTATTTCAAGCACATTAAATCTTAGGAAACTCATAACTTGAAATTTATAACTCCAAATTTAATGATTCCAGTTCCTATGACTTCATTTTAATGTGTAGATTTTTACTATGTATTTTGTTTACATGTTTGGTGCAATGTTAATTTTTGCTATGCTATGTATGTATTGTGCTGATGCGAGTAGACGAGCAAGCCACTGTGAAAACTGAGGTTCATCAAGTAGAAGTAGCTGAGCAGGAGCTCATTGAAGTCAAGTTGTGCCCTTGATCACTTACTTTTCCCAGCCATGTTCTTATTAATTTTAATGATCTGCATAGGTTAATTTTGATGGGATCCTTTATGTTATCCCAGTTTTGATTACCTCTATACCTTGTTCACCCTTGAAATATTTTTGGGTAGTACTTGCTATTGCTTTATGTGGATTGGGTATGGAGTTACACTACACATGATTATCCTGTTATTATCTTGTTATTATTACTGTTCATGTTAAGATCATTAAATTAATGGGAACATGGAGCGACCACCCGGGAAAACAGTGCTACCACAAGGGTTTAATGGGACACCCTTGGCTGATTAACTAGGAAAGCTAGTGGAGGTCTTCCTTACCCGAAAGGGGCAAGGGCAGTAGGGGAGTGGTCAGTGTAGGGAGGTCCTTAGGTTGGTTTTGCTGCGATGGCGGTCAGGCAAGAACCCTGCACTGGAGCTTCCTATAAACTGTAGCGGGATTTCTGAAGCTAGTGGAACTTTGTAAAGGCCTCATAGTGTTACCCTGCCTCGCCTCCTCGGTAGAGGTGTATGGGATTGGCCGTCTCTTGGCAGATGGGTAACATGACTTGTGGGTAAAGATGCGCAACCTCTGCAGAGTGTAAAACTAGTATACTAGCCGTGCTCACGGTCATGAGTGGCTCAGACCCTCACATGATTAATTATGGAACTTAAATTCAATTTGACATTTGCATCGCATTTGGGATTATTTTACTATTACTTTTCTTTATTATTATTAAGGTTTGGTATTTACTTTCACTTAGTAATTGCTAATAAAATTTTGACCAACTTATAAAAGCAATACTCAGCTTCAGCCTTTATTTTATTGATCAGCCTTACACTACATGAACTCCCACCTTTGGTGAGTTCATGCCACATTATTCCCCACGACTTGTTGAGCTAGGGACGTATGTGAGCTCACTCTTGCTGTCTCACACCCCCCACAGGAGAAGAACAGGTGGTCGAAGAGGAGCCGCCTAACACTGAGGCATTCGACTTGATCTAGGTGGCGTTTCTCAGTCGACATTGGCGCCGACGATCCTTAGTTCGTTTTATCTTTATTATTTTATTTTGTAATAAGTCTTCCGCTATGTAATAAGTACTCTAATGTTTTATGACATTAATCTCTATACACTCTGTTATTATATATGTTGTCTTCTTGGCGCATGTATGAGATGCACCTAGCTTTGTTCCTTAAAGCCGGGTGTGACATCCTCCTACGAGAAAAACCAAGATCCCCAACGAGCTATCACATTCGGGGATGGAAACCAAGGTTTGGTCAAAGGTTTGGGTAAAATAGCTATATCTCCTGACCATTCCATTTCCAATGTTTTTCTTGTTGATTCATTAGATTACAACTTGCTTTCCGTATCTCAATTATGTCAAATGGGCTACAACTGTCTATTTACTGATGTAGGTGTCACTGTCTTTAGAAGAAGTGATGATTCAATAGCATTTAAGGGAGTATTAGAGGGTCAGCTATACTTGGTAGATTTTGATAGAGCTGAACTTGACACTTGCTTAATTGCTAAGACTAACATGGGTTGGCTCTGGCACCGCTGACTAGCCCATGTTGGAATGAAGAATCTTCATAAGCTTCTAAAGGGAGAGCACATTTTAGGATTAACAAATGTTCATTTTGAGAAAGACAGGATTTGTAGCGCATGCCAAGCCGGGAAGCAAGTTGGTGTTCATCATCCACACAAGAACATCATGACGACTGACAGGCCACTGGAGCTCCTACACATGGATTTATTCGGCCCGATCGCTTACATAAGCATCGGCGGGAGTAAGTACTGTCTAGTTATTGTGGATGATTATTCTCGCTTCACTTGGGTATTCTTTTTGCAGGAAAAATCTCAAACCCAAGAGACCTTAAAGGGATTCTTGAGACGGGCTCAAAATGAGTTCGACTTAAGGATCAAGAAAATTAGAAGCGACAACGGGACGGAGTTCAAGAATTCTCAAATTGAAGGCTTCCTTGAGGAGGAGGGCATCAAGCATGAGTTCTCTTCTCCCTACACGCCACAACAAAATGGTGTAGTAGAGAGGAAGAATCGAACTCTATTGGACATGGCAAGAACCATGCTTGATGAGTACAAGACGCCGGATCGGTTTTGGGCCGAGGCGGTTATCATCGCCTACTACGCCATCAACCGGTTATATCTACACCAAATCCTCAAGAAGACATCCTATGAACTCCTAACCGGTAAAAAGCCCAACATTTCATATTTTAGAGTCTTTGGTAGCAAATGCTTTATTCTTGTTAAAAGAAGTAGAAAATCTAAATTTGCTTCTAAGACTGTAGAAGGCTTTTTACTAGGATATGATTCAAACACAAGGGCATATAGAGTCTTTAACAAGTCCTCAGGACTAGTTGAAGTTTCTTGTGACGTTGTGTTTGATGAAACTAACGGCTCTCAAGTAGAGCAAGTTGATCTTGATGAGATAGGTGAAGAAGAGGCTCCGTGCATTGCGCTAAGGAACATGTCCATTGTGGATGTGTGTCCTAAGGAATCCGAAGAGTCTCCAAATGCACAAGATCAACCATCCTCCTCCACGCAAGCATCTCCACCAACTCAAAATGAGGACGAGGCTCAAGTTGATGAAGGAGAAAATCAAAATGATGAGCCACGTCAAGATGACGGAAATGATCAAGGGGGAGATGCAAATGATCAAGACAAGGAGGATGAACAACCAAGGCCGTCACACCCAAGAGTCCACCAAGCAATCCAACGAGATCACCCCGTCGACACCATCCTCGGCGACATTCATAAGGGGGTAACCACTAGATCTCGTGTTGCACATTTTTGTGAGCATTACTCTTTTGTTTCCTCTATTGAGCCACACAGGGTAGAGGAGGCACTTCAAGATTCAGATTGGGTGATGGCGATGCAAGAGGAGCTCAACAACTTCACTAGGAACGAGGTATGGCATTTAGTTCCACGTCCTAACCAAAATGTTGTAGGAACCAAGTGGGTCTTCCGCAACAAGCAAGACGAGCATGGTGTGGTGACAAGGAACAAAGCTCGACTTGTGGCCAAGGGAAACTCCCAAGTCGAAGGTTTGGATTTCGGTGAAACCTATGCACCCGTAGCTAGGCTCGAGTCAATTCGCATATTATTAGCCTATGCTACTTACCATGGCTTCAAGCTTTACCAAATGGACGTGAAGAGTGCCTTCCTCAATGGACCAATCAAGGAAGAGGTCTACGTTGAGCAACCTCCCGGCTTTGAAGACAGTGAGTACCCTAATCATGTCTACAGGCTCTCTAAGGCGCTTTATGGGCTCAAGCAAGCCCCAAGAGCATGGTATGAATGCCTAAAAGATTTCCTTATTGCTAATGGCTTCAAAGTTGGCAAGGCCGATCCTACTTTATTTACTAAAACTCTTGACAATGATTTGTTTGTATGCCAAATTTATGTTGATGATATTATATTTGGGTCTACTAACGAATCTACAAGTGAAGAATTTAGTAGGATCATGACACAAAAATTCGAGATGTCGATGATGGGGGAGTTAAAGTATTTCTTGGGATTTCAAGTAAAGCAACTCCAAGAGGGCACCTTCATTTGCCAAACAAAGTATACTCAAGACATTCTAAACAAGTTTGGAATGAAGGATGCCAAGCCATCAAGACTCCCATGGGAACCAATGGGCATCTCGACCTCGACACGGGAGGTAAGTCCGTGGATCAAAAGGTATACCGGTCGATGATAGGTTCATTACTCTATTTATGTGCATCTCGACCAGACATTATGCTTTCCGTATGCATGTGTGCAAGATTCCAAGCCGACCCTAAGGAATCTCACCTTACGGCCGTAAAACGAATCTTGAGATATTTGGCTTATACTCCTAAGTTTGGGCTTTGGTACCCTCGGGGATCCACATTTGATTTACTTGGTTATTTGGATGTCGATTGGGCGGGGTGCAAAATCAATAGAAAGAGCACATCGGGGACTTGCCAGTTCTTGGGAAGGTCCTTGGTGTCTTGGGCTTCAAAGAAGCAAAATTCGGTCGCTCTTTCTACCGCCGATACCGAGTACATTGCCGCAGGCCACTGTTGCGCGCAATTGCTTTGGATGAGGCAAACCCTGCGGGACTATGGTTACAAATTAACCAAAGTTCCTCTTCTATATGATAATGAGAGTGCAATCCGCATGGCGGATAATCCCGTTGAGCATAGCCGCACTAAACACATAGCCATTCGGTATCATTTTCTTCGGGATCACCAATAAAAGGGGGATATCGAGATTGCATACATTAATACTAAAGATCAATTAGCCGATATCTTTACCAAGCCACTAGATGAACAAACTTTTACCAAACTTAGGCATGAGCTCAATATTCTTGATTCCAGGAATTTCTTTTGTTAATTTGCACACATAGCTCATAAGTATACCTTTGATCATGTCTCTTTTATATATGCTATGACTAATGTATTTTCAAGTGAATTTCAAACCAAGTCATAGGTGTATTGAAAGGGAATTGGAGTCTTCGGCGAAGACAAAGGCTTCCACTCCACTCTACAACTCATCCTTCGCCGTCGCTCTGAGCATCTCTCCGTCTTTGGTATAATCTTCACTCATATGTTTTATTTGCCAAAGGGGAGTAAGTAGTTAGCAAAGGGCTTATATCTCACTCAAAGTATCCGTTTTTGGCGATTCATGCCAAAGGGGGAGAAAGTATGAGCCCAAAGCAAAAGGACCGCACCACCACCCTAATTTTAAAATGATTTTTAATTGGTAAATTTCAAATTTGGTATCTTATTGTGTTCAAAAGGGGGAGAAAGTAGTATTTTCAAAATTGATATCTTAAAACCCTCTTGAACACTAAGAGGAGAATTTATTGAGGGGGAGTTTTGTTTAGTCAAAGGAAAAGCATTTGAAACAAGGGGAGAAAATTTCAAAACTCGAAAATGCTTAGCAAAATCTTATTCATTTACCTTTGACTATTTTGCAAAAGGACTTTGAAAAGGATTTACAAAAAGAAATTGCAAAAACAAAACATGTGGTGCAAGCGTGGTCCAAAATGTTAAAAATAAAGAAACAATCCATGCATATCTAGTAAGTAATATTTATTGGCTCAATTCTAAGTAACCTTTGCACTTATATTTTGCAAACTAGTTCAATTATGCACTTCTATATTTGCTTTGTTTGTGTTGGCATCAATCACCAAAAAGGGGGAGATTGAAAGGGAATTAGGCTTACACCTATTTCCTAAATTAATTTTGGTGGTTGAATTGCCCAACACAAATAATTGGACTAACTAGTTTGCCCAAGTTGATAAGTTCTACAGGTACCAAAGGTTCACAATAAGCCAATAAAAAGACCAAAAGAAAGGGTTCAAACAAAGGAGCAAAGGGACAACCGAAGGCACCCTGGTCGGGCGCACCGGACTGTCCGGTGCACCACCGGACAGTGTCCGGTGCACCAGGAGACTCCACGCTGAACTTCGCATCTTCGGGAAAACTCAGAGTCGCCGCTCTATAATTCACCGGACTGTCCGGTGTACACCGGACAGTGTCCGGTGCTCCAAGGGGACGTGACTCTGAACTCGCCAGCTTCGGGAATCCACAACGGCTAGTCCGCTATAATTCACCGGACATGTCCGGTGTACACCGGACTGTCCGGTGTGACAGCGGAGCAATGGCTACTTCGGCGCCAACGGTCACCAGCAGGCGCATTAAATGTGCGCCAGAGCGCACAGAATTCAGGCACACGCGAGTTGGCGCACCGGACACTCTAAAGTACATGTCCGGTGCGCCACCGGACATCCAGGCGGGCCCAGCAGTCAGAGCTCCAACGGTCGGAACCCTAACGGCCTGGTGACGTGGCTGGCGCACCGGACATGTCCGGTGTGCACCGGACTGTCCGGTGCACCATGCGACAGACAACCTCCACCAAACGGCTAGTTTGGTGGTTGGGGCTATAAATACCCCAACCACCCCACATTCAAGTCATCCAAGTTTTCCACCTTCCAACCACTTACAAGAGCTAGGCATTCAATTCTAGACACACTCAAGTGATCAAATCCTCTCCAATTCCACACAAAGCTTTAGTGACTAGTGAGAGAGATTTGTCGTGTTCTTTTGAGCTCTTGCGCTTGGATTGCTTCTTTCTTTCTCACTTGTTCTCGTGATCAATACTCAATTGTAACCGAGGCAAGAGACACCAATTGTGTGGTGGTCCTTGCGGGGAAGTTTTGTTCCCGGTTTGATTTGAGAAGAGAAGCTCACTCGATCCGAGGGACCGTTTGAGAGAGGGAAAGGGTTGAAAAAGACCCGGCCTTTGTGGCCTCCTCAACGGGGAGTAGGTTTGAGAGAACCGAACCTTGGTAAAACAAATCATCATGTCTCACTTCTTATTTGCTCATGATTTGTTTTGCGCCCTCTCTCTCGGTCTCGTTTCTATTTCTAACGCTAACCCGGCTTGTAGTTGTGTTTAAGTTGTTAAATTTCAGATTCGCCCTATTCACCCCCCCTCTAGGCGACTTTCACTTGGCAGATGGGTAACATGACTTGTGGGTAAAGGGTACAACCTCTACAGAGTGTAAACTAGTATACTAGCTGAGCTCACGGTCATGAGTATCTTAGGACTCTCTGATGATTAAATTATGGAACTTAAACTCAATTTTGTCATATGCATCGCATGGGTTTATTATTAATTCTGTTCTATTATTTTTAATTAAGGTTTGGTATTTACTTACACTTAGTAATTGCTAATAAAATTTTGACCAACTACTTAAAAGTAATGCTCAGCTTTAACCTCTGTCATTGATTAGCCTTACACATCACATGAACTCCCACCTTTGTGAGTTCATGTCCACTGGTTCCCCACAACTTGTTAAGCTATGATCATGTGTGAGCTCACCCTTGCTGTCTCACACCCCCCACAGGAGAAGAACAGATGATTCAGGAGGAGCCACAAGGCGAGGAGTTTGATCTGATCTAGGTGGCGTTTCTCAGTTGACATTGGAGCCAACGATGATCCTTAGTTTGTTTTTATCTTTTATTTTGTAATAAGACTTCCGCTATGTAATAATACTCTGATGTTTTGTGACATTTATCTCTATACACTCTGTTATTGTATATGTTGTCTTCTTGGCGCATGTATGAGATGCACCTGGCTTTGTTCCTTAAAGCTAGGTGTGACATCCATATTGCCTTTTCTCCTTTAAGTCGGTTCCTTTTCCTGCTGCTATGCCGAAGCCCCCATGCGCGTGGCTTCGGAACCGCATTACCCTTCGTATCGTTCACGCTTCTCACATTGTGTATGGTTTAGATCCGAGTCCGAAGATACCCGTTCATATACAACACTTGGAAAACATTGTCAAATCATGTTTTTGAGGACCTTCGGAAGACGAAGGCCCCCAACAGGAGTTAGGTGTGGCAGCAACATTGGGGCAACACAAAAGGGGGGTAGGTGACAAAGTCAGGGTGAGTACAACAAGGGGATGGCGACGATGGAGTCGAGCGCTTCTAACTTATGTCAATCGGATACAACGATAACAGAACAGAAGCGGAATTGGGCTGTTTTAGAGAGTTGTGGAGTTTGATTGTTGGGCAGGATGGTGGATGTGTGCTGCATTTTTGTCTTCATGTACTTACTATTTTTTCTAATTCGCAAATATTCAACATATATATAAGAAGACAAAAAAATTAAGGTGTGGCCACGACCCCCTTTGCCCACCCCGTGGCTCCGCCCCTGGCGTAGGGGTGAGGGGTGGCATTAGATATGGCAGTGGGTAAGCTGGTAAGGTACCCAATAAGTAAATTTGATCATGAGCCATTCAATCCAACGAACTCGATCTGACTCGTTCGACAAAATTATGTCCAACCCGAGGTTCGAGCTGTAATTTGACCCGCAATAATTTATTATTCGGTTACAGACCATGATTTTTTTTATCCAAAACCCAACCCAATAAAAAATCTGATCCAAAGCAAAAAATCCCGACACAACCCAAAAAACCTAACCCGACACGTCAAACAGGGAGCCAAAGCTAACTCGACCTGACACTAGGCATGGTCGGGTACATGCCATGCTAAATGGTCCACGACCTGACTTTGACCCGACCCGACGTTTGAACATGTCTACCAATGGTCACACATAGCCATACCTATACCCACTTGAGAAAAAATGCCCCATACCATACCCAGTACCCATCATAGGTACAAAATTATGCCATACACATACCCACCAGGGTAGATGGTACCTATCGGGTACCCTTTCTCACTAACATTACAATATACATGATCATTTGAATCGCAAAAGTAAGTACCGAATACAATCAAATACTTTCATGCACCAAAAACTAGGCAAGGGGACCGGATGGTAATGGATCTCCAACTCATAGTCTTTGATCAACTCTAACCATCTTCGTTGCCTCATGTTCAATTCTGACTGAGTGAATATGTACTTCAGACTCTTGTGGTCTGTGTAAACATCGCATTTCTGTCCATACAAATAGTGCCTCCATGTCTTCAGTGCGTGAACCACTGCTGCCAACTCTAGGTCATGGATTGGGTAATTCTTCTCATGAACCTTCAGCTGTCGGGACGAGTAAGCCACAACTCTTCCCTCTTGCATCAACATGCATCCCAAACCTGTGTAACAAGCATCACAGTACACCGAGAAGGGCTTGTGCACATCAGGCAAGACTAGGACAGGCGCTGTTGTCAACTTCTCTTTCAGCGCTTCGAAGGCCTCTTGACATTTCTGGGTCCACTCGAACTCAACCTTGTTGCCTAGCAACGCTGTCATTGGTTTCGCAATCTTCGAAAACCCTTCAATGAATCGCCGATAATATCCGGCCATTCCAATGAAGCTCTTGATTCCTCGAGCATCCGTTGGCGCTTTCCAGTTCAGAATGTCTGCCACTTTCTTTGGATCCACAGCCAATCCTTCTTTGTTGATTATGTGACCCAAGAACAGGACTTCACTGATCCAGAACTCACACTTGCTCAACTTTGCATACAACTGGTGCTCTCGCAATCTCTGCAATACCATCCTCAAATGATCAGCATGCTCTTCTTCGCTTTGGGAATAAACCAGAATGTCATCAATGAATACCACCACAAACTTATCGAGATAATCCATGAACACACTGTTCATCAAGTTCATAAAGAACGCTGGTGCATTGGTCAAACCAAAAGACATCACTGTGAACTCATACAAACCATACTTGGTAATGAATGCCGTCTTCGGTATGTCCGAAGGTCGGATCCTGAGCTGATGATAACCTGACCTCAGATCAATCTTGGAGAACACACTGGCTCCTCTCAACTGGTCGAACAGATCCTCTATTCTGGGCAAGGGATACTTGTTCTTGATCGCGACTTCATTCAAAGCTCGATAATCGATACACATCCTCTTTGTGCCATCCTTCTTTTCCACAAACAAGACAGGGGCGGCCCAAGGCGAGGTGCTTGGCCGGATGTAACCTTTCTCTGACAGCTCATCAATCTGCTTCTTAAGCTCAACCAACTCTGGTCCAGATATTCTGTAAGCTCTCTTAAAGATAGGGGCGGTTCCAGGAAGAAGCTCTATGGCAAACTCAACTTTCCGCTCTGGTGGCATACCCGGTAAGTCCTTTGGAAACACATCTGGGAATTCAGACACAACCTTGATACTCTCAATTGGGTCTGCTTCACTGCTATCGACAGCCATCTGATAACAACTTCCTTTCTTTGGCTCAGGCGGGACTAACTCGGTCACCACTTCCTCTCCTAGTGGGGACACCAACTTGATTGTCCTTTTATCACAACTGATAACTGCCTGATACTTATCTAGCCAATTCATCCCTAGGATGACATCTATTCCCTGAGTACCCATTACTATAAGGTTAGCGGGAAACGCTATCCCCCTTATTTCCACACTTACATTCAAACAAATGCTATCAGCTCGAATTCTACCACCCGCTGAGTCAATTTGAATGGGGGTTGACATGGCAGAAATTGGAAGATTATGTGCTTCTACCCATGATGCAGTAATAAAAGAATGCGTTGCTCAAGTATCAAATAACACTTCTGCAATATGGGAGTCGACTGGGAACATACCTACTGTCATGCCGGGGATCTCCTGAACTGCTTCAGCCTCCAAGTGGTTCAATCTTCCGTGATTATAGCGCTGCTGAGGGCGGTTGCCTGCTCCAGGCTGGGACACATTCTGCTTTGCTGGGGCATTGGGGCCTGACTGCTGCTGGGCTGCCTTCTTCGGACATTGCATCACCCAGTGGCCTTGCTCTCCACAGTGGAAACACGCTCTGTTTCCAACCTGAGCTGGTGCTGCCTGATTATTCTGCTGGTTTGCTGGGGCAGGAAGACGAGGTGTCTGCTGATTCTGCCTCTGAAACTGACCTCCTGATTGATTGCTCTGACGGTTCTGGTACTGATGCTGAGGGTACTGCCTTTGAAACTGCTGATACTGCTAACGCTGCTGATGCTGCTGATGCTGCTGAGGTGGACGCTGGTTCTGCCTGAACTGCTGAGGTTGATTGCCTGAGAAACGGGGACGGCTGCTGCTTCTAGGCTGGGGTCCACTGATCTTGCGCTTACGATCCTCCATCTCCTTACGCTTCCTTTCTGTCATGATTGCTCTGTCAATCAGGTGCTGGAATGTCGGGAAGGTATGATTCATCAGTTGGTACTGCAGAGGGTCGACCAAGCCTCTCAAGAAACGGTACTGTCGCTTGGCGTCGGTGTTGACATCCTCAGGAGCATAGCGAGACAACTGCAGAAACCTGTCTCGATACTCACTGACAGATGATGACCCTTGCTTAAGGGCCAGGAACTCCTCCTTCTTCACTGTCATCAGACCTGCAGGCACATGGTACTGACGAAAGCTACATCTGAACTCTTCCCAGGTGATGGCATCGGGGTTGGCATGGGTGGCGAGGTAAGACTCCCACCATGATTGGGCTGCTCCTCTCAACAGACGGGGACCATACAAGACTTTCTCCCTGTCATCACACTGAGCGGTATGCAACTCCCGCTCCACAGTGCGCAGCCAATCTTCAGCATCCATGGGGTCAGAAGAGTGAGCGAACGTTGGTGGATGACCTCTCATGAATTCAGCGCGCTTGTCTCTGGGCATCTGAGGCATCTGAGGCTGGGGTGGTGCTTGCTGCTGCTGCTGCTGCTGCTGAATGGCGGCCAGAGTCTGACCGATGGCCTGAACTGCCTGAGTCTGCATCAGAAACATCTGCTCGATCGACATCGGGGGCAGGGGCGGCAGGTGCTGCTGCTGGGGCACCTCTTCCTGCGGAGCGGCTTGCTCCTGCTGAGCACGCCTTCCTCCTCTGCGTCTGTTCTCTGACACCTGCAGAATGCAACCACACATCAGAACTGATCTGGCAAATCTTGCAGCATAAGAAAAGAGTATAGAATTCTCCAACAGCACTGAACAGATGAGCATCTTCACTGATCTCCAACACAGACCACACAGCTTCTCAGATAAAGAGGAAAGTGGAGTAAAGGTTTCCCAACTATATAACTAACTCCATTAACATAGTATGTAAACCAAAATGTAGGGGATACCCACACTCTGGTGACAATCATTACAAAGATCCAAACCAAACATAGTTCATCATGACAAACATAAATGCACAGGATATAGCAAACTACCCTGTCTAACTAAGACTAACTAAGACCGAGACTAACGCTAAAACTGAAGCTTCTATGTATATATATTTCGTATTAATTACAAGATCCAACTCTAACGATCTATGGTTCTAGATTTATCTTGGTCTTGCAGTCGGGATTGCCATAAGACTGGAGTCCACGCCGAGGCGAGCGGTACGGGTGCTGAGTCCCGACGGGAGCGGGGAAACCATCATCCAAGTGACGACGCTCCGCGCGCTCAGCCCGCAGCAGGGCGATCTCAGCACGAGCCCTACTCAGCTCGTCTAATGCATGGTCCAGCTCCGTGTTTAGCACGGCGGCTAGGTTGACTGTGCTGCTCAACCTAGGATTGTCCTCACCAGCAGGTGAAACAATCACGCCTCCTGTGCTGCCAGATGGACGGCGGGGGTAATACTTCAGGTCGAGGCCGTCAGCTACCCCACCGAGAACCGAGCAGTAGTGCGAAAGCGCACGCCGTGCAGCATCCTGCATGGCTGCCTCAGCTGAGTCCCGCTCAGAGATAGAATAGTGCTCTGAGCAAGCCTCCGCGCCCTGGAGACTGTTCTCCGGACGGCGCACCAAGCAGGTCGCCTCCCAGCGGTCCGGTAGACCCCACGACTATGCTGGTAGACCACACAGCAATACTCGATGGACCAAGTACGCCGGTCAAGTGCCCGACGTAGCAGGGTGTCGAGCGCGTCGTGGAAGTGACACCCGCGAGCAGCGTCGCGAGTGATGGGTCGAGCAACCCATCCTTCCGGCTCATGGTTAGAGAGGTCGAGGTCGTGGCTCGAGCTGTCGTCGCCACCTCCGTCGTTTGGGTCTCCTCCAGCAGCTACTCCAGAAGCTGGGGCGCCCAGTGGTGGTGCAGGGGGCGCCTCCAGGGGAAGCACAGGGGAGCAGCTCCTCACAGACTCTATCTCCTGCTGGAGCGAGAAGGAAGAGCCCTGCTGCTCCTGTCGTCGACGCTCCTGCTCCTCATGCAGGCGGTGGTGCAGTCTCTCCAAGTGGCTGGACTGTCCGGCCACGGGACGGCGAAGCGGACGCTCAGCAAGGCGGGAGGGTAAGAATGGGATGACGGACTTTCGTGCAGTGTGTCTAAGTCGAGCCATCTACAAAAGACATCGCAAGCAAAAGGGTGAGAACAGAACTAATATGACCAGCAAGTAATGAATCATAAATAAATGAAGGATCAGAATAAACAAAATTTTCAGCAAGGTATAGTATATAGTAGAATATAGGTTTGGTCAGTAGGACCAACTTTTGAAGGGATACCAAAGTCAAGGCAGGGACAGAGGTCTATAATCCTTAGAACGACCATTCTACTCTAGGTTAGCGGTCCTACAGTCAGCACGGCTTTGATACCACTTATGTCACACCCGGTTTTAGAAGGCAAACCGAATGCGAACCATGTACGTGCCAGGATCAGTTATTCACGTACACAGCAGTTACATAACATGGACATCATTACACAGTGCTCAAATAGTATTAAAAGGGAAATAATAGTCGATTACATCATACGTCTGAGACGTCCATATAGTTCTTACAATAAATCAAAGTGCGGAAAAGAAACGTAGATAACGCGGCCTTCACAGGCAGCCGACTGGGGGTTGCCGCTAACCCACACCTAGAACTCGTCGTAGTCTTGGAACTCCTGGAAGTCTCCTTCCACAGCTTCATCTTCTCCTGAGCGGTGGTTGCAATGCTGACAACCTGGGGGGGGATTGGTGTGTAGAGCAAGGGTGAGTACACATCAACATACTCAGCAAGTATCCTGTTTGGCTGTAGTGGACTAGCTTTATGTGGGGATAAGTCAAGCAGTTGCTTTTAGTTGGTCAGGTTATTACTTACTAGTAGAAAGCCAGGTTTTAACATTAACCCAAGTTATTAGCCCAATGTATCCTTTCCAAACGGAAAGAATACCACTTACCAGCACCATAATCATAATCAGAACCATCAATCTCATTGCCACCTGTACCAAAATATCTCTGATCAAGTATCACTAATCTCTGGAGCTCCCTTGGCCGCTCATAACCGCGAGCACGGCTGATATATCAGTTTCATAACACTCTGCAGAGGTTGCGCACTTTACCCACAAGCCGTGATTCCCTCTTGCCTCGGGCCGATCAAACCCTTAAACACTACCAAGGTGAATAGGCAGGGTCTCACTACGTAGCCTTTACAAAGATTCCCCGGGGCTGTAGCCACCCGTTAGGTTTCCTAAATGTACCGCACTCCTCCCCAAGGGACAAATCAACCTTGGCAGAGCGAGCCGCATACACCGAGCCCCATTGACGGCACAACGGCTAAGCGATCTACACCCCGGTTCCTCCAATTATTCAGCTAAGGGCGTCCCATTCCACCCTCATGGTTGCACTATTTTCCCGGGCGGTCATCCATTGAACAGGTCCTTACGGAGAGGCACTCGAGAAACCGCTCGAGTCCCCTTAAATGCCACAAGTATGATCATAAATAAGAAGGGAAAACAGCGTATCATAGATAATCACATCATGTTCATTGATTAGAGTTGAGCAATAGCATCAAACTAAGCAGTAATAATCCGACCCAAATAGGTAAACAAGGACATGGATAACAAAAGCTAGTCAATCCTTAGGTATAAATGTGTAATGCGGGAGGTGAATTAAAGAATGAATAGGACAGAGATAGGTCAAAGGACACTTGCCTCCACCAACCGACTGCTGCTCAGGGGCTTCTCCTGCGAATTCCTCGGGCTCTTCGACCGGATCGTTCTCTATGCGAGCGCAAACATACATACATCCACATATTTAATACAAAAGAACAGTACACCATACAAGGGAACAAGTAAGGCGAGTATGCATCGAGTATGACATTCGATATCGCATTCATTAAGGTTAGAAATAAACGGGAAAGGTCTCGCAGGGGGTTAAAGTTTATGCACTAATGATTAGTTACAATTGGTTCTTAACAAAAGAATTCTGTTATATATATACTAATGGAAACCTAATCATTTTGAGTTGATCAACATTGAACGAGATAAACAATTAACTAAATGAATCAACTAGCGCAACAGAATTCCAAATTAAACTTCCTATTTCAATAGCATGAACAATGATTAGTCTACCTAAAATAAAATAGCTATGATAACAGAGAGTAAATAAAATAAAATAAAAAAAATAAAAAAAAACAGAGGGGGGGGGGCGGTTGAACCGGCCCTAGGCAGGGCGGCTGGGCTGGGGCGGCCGAGCGCAGGGGGAGGGCGGCTGAGCCGGCCCGGGCGGTTGAACCGGTGGCCTGGGCGGCTGAACCGGCCCTGCGCAGGGGGCGCGGCCAGGGGGCCAGGCGGGCGGCCGGGCGCGGGCTGGGGCGGCCAGCGGCCGGCTGGGGCCGAGCAGGGGGCGGGCTGGGGGCTGGCCAGGGCTGGCCGGGGCTGGCCGGGGCCAGGGCGGCGCGGCAGCGGCCGGCTGGGGGGCGCGGCCAAGGCGGCCAGGCCAGGGCGGCCAGGCGGCCGGGCTGCCGAGGGGATAGGAGGGGGAGGGGAGAGGGAGAGAGGAGGGAGAGAGGGGGGAGGGGGGGCTCACCGGCGGGGGCGGCCGACGGCGAGGGGCGGCGGCCGAGCAAGGGGCGGCGGCGGCGGCTTAGGGCAGGGGGTAGCGCGGCGGTGGGGAGAGAGAGGGAGAGAATGAGGGAGAGGGAGAGGGGGTTTTGGGAAAAAAAAGGGGGGGGGGGGTGGGGGCGGCTGGGCCTTTTTGGGCCCAAGAGGGGGGCGCGCAGGGGCGGCTGGGCCGGCCAAGGGGCGGCTGGGCCGGCCAAGGAGCCCATGGCGCGGGAGAGAGAGAGAAAGGGGAAGAGGGAGAGAGAAAGAAAGAGAAAGAAAAAGAAAAGATTATTTCCCTGTTTTCGAAATCCGATCTTCCTAGATGAATGCATTTGCACTTTCAAACAATCAAAGAATGCATAGTTCGGCATGGTGCATCAAACAACATAAAGTATTTAGGGTTTTTTCTTTACACGGGAATTCCAAACCGAATCCCGCTAAAACTTTGGAAAAGGTCAAGGTTTAGCGAGGGGAAAAGAAAAAGAAAAGGTAACGCCCGAATTTTGGCGAGTAAAGAAAAGAAAAAAATTCAACTGCAAAATTCGGGGCGTTACAACTATACAAAATGAGTCATTATCCACTACTCAGGTTTAAGTCAGTGGTGGGATTAAATAATTATCTGGTTTAAGTTCCTAAACTTAAGTGTTTGAGTCCATAAACTTAAGTGCTCCAACTTTTATTAAAGTCTACTACCTTTTATTTATCTCAAATAGGGTTCCAATAACCTTAATCCTATCCTAATGATTAACCATTAATTGGAACATGGAAACAGCAGGGAAACAGTGCATAAACAGATAGATAATAATTTTATGAACATTTTGCAATTTGAAGCACCTAATTTGGAGTTCATATGGCAAAGTTATGAATTTTACAAGTTTAGGGGTTAAAAATATGCCCTAAGGACCTATTTTGAATTAAATAAAAGGGCTGAGGACTTAACCGCGAGAAACCAGGGACGGCGGGCGCAAAATCCAGAAAACCGAGGGGTTCTTTAAGAAAAAGCGCGGGCGAAGGGGTATCGGGCGCTTACAGCCGTTAGATCTTAGATCAACGGCCAGGATTAGATCCTGCGGCGGGCGCGCGGGCGCGCGGCGGCTCGGGGTGGCTGACAGGCGGGGCCAGCGGGCAGCGCGAGCGCGGGCGCGGCGACTGACAAGCGGGGCCAGCGGGCAGAGCGAGTGCGCGGGCGCGCCGACAGGCGGGGCCCAGCGGGCAGAGGGACAGGGCGCGGGGAAACGGCTCTGGGCTGTTGGATCTTGGGCGGGCGGTTGAGATTGGGTTCGGGTTATTTGAATCCGCGCCGTCCGATCTAAGATAGACGGCGGGGATGGGGGGTGGCTGGCTCCCGTCTCCCTCAGCTAGCTGGGGCGGCGGCGCTCGCCCCCGCGGCGAAAGAGCTCGCCGGAGACGAGGGGAGCAGGGGCCCAGCGGGTTCCCGGGGCGACCCGAGTGGCCGGGGAGGTTGGGGAGGGCACGGGGAACCTATTGGCGGGGTCTGGATCGGGGTAGGGGCGTCGGAGGAGGGTGGTTCACGGCGAGGTGGCTCGGCGGCGGCGCTAAGCGACTCCAGCGAGAAATCAAGCGCGCTAGAGTGCAAGACAAGGGCCAATAGGGGCGGGAGAGGTTCCTTACCTCACGGCGAACTCCGGGGACTCCTCGGCGACGACGGAGACGCGACGGTGGCCCGGGTCGACGGCGGCGGCTGCACGGCGGACGACGGGTGAGCGCGGGCAGAGAGAAATAGGGAGGGGGAGAGGGAATTGGGGCGCGTCCCGGGTTGTGGACGTCGGGGCGGAGCTCACCGTGGCAAGGGACGCGGCGGAGCTCCAACGGCGACGGAGGAACAAGCTCGGGCGGCGGCGGTTCGTGGCGATGGCGCTTGGGCGTGCGCGCAGCGAGGGAGAGGGCGAGAGAGAGGGCCGGTTGGTGCGCAAATGAGGGAGGGGGAGAGGGCGAGTGGGATTCGGGGCTCAAGTGGCCGAGGGCGAGGTGGGGCGAGCTCCCCACGCGTGACGTGGGCGCGAGGAAGGCGGGCGCGCGCGGCTCGGCAGCGGTTACGCGAGAACGGCGAAGCTGACAGCCGGGGCCCGCGACGCAGAGAGAGCGAAGAAGTCGGGCGCGGGCGCGAGGAAAGCGGGGCTGACCGGGAGGGCCCACGGGCAGAGAGAGAGCGAGGGAGATGGCGCACGCGCGGTGAAGCGGGAGCGCCGACAGGTGGGACCGGGCAACCAGAGAGAGCGGGGGAGCGAGCGCGGAGACGGCGGCCGCGCCGACAGGCGGGCCCGCTCGCGCAGAGAGAGAAGGGGCGGGAGGGAGAACGCGCGCGCGGGCGCGCGGGTTGGGCCTGGTGGGCCGAAAGGCCGAGCGGGCTGAGGTAACGGGCTGCTTCCCCTTTTTCTTTTATTCTGGAATTTCCTTTCTCTTTTCTTTTTATTTTCTCCATTTGATTCAAATTCAAATGTGCCACAAATTCAAATTAGACCTTTTGAGAATTATGCACCAAACAAAAGTGAAATCTAGGGTTCAACATGATGCAACAATTCATACTCCCTTAGGGTTTAACCTAGCACACTATTATTACAAATAAAATAAGCACTTTTCTCCTATAGAAATGAGAAAGAAAAGATTGGGGAAGGATGAGAAAAGAAAAGTAACACCTGAATTTGTGAATATGAGCAAAGAAATTTTATACCCCCAAATTCAGGGTGTTACAACAGCTGTCGGAGCGGTTGAATCCTTGCTGACGTCCTCTTACTTCCGTAAGGGGGCCGAGAGCCGCCGTCGTCACAGAGTATGTAGGGCGCCATCATTGCCTATCTGGCGGGGCGAGCCAGATGGAACGCCGGTCTTGTTCCCTGCGGCCCGAGTCAGCTCGGGGTAGGGTGATGATGGTGCCTCCCGTTGACGTGGCTGGTCTATGCCCTAGGTTGGGCGATGTGGAAGCTCCTCCGAAGCCGAGGTCGAGTCTGTCTTCCGTGGCCAAGGTCGGGTCCGAGCCCCAGGTTCGGGCGAGACGGAGATCACCGGCTGGTGCCGGGGCGGAGTCCGAGCCCTGGGGTCGGGCGAAGCGGAGATCGTCGTCTTCTGGGGCCGAGCCCAAATCCGAGCCCTGGGTCGGGCGAGGCGGAGATCGTCGTCTTCTTGGACTTAGCCCGAGTCCGAGCCCTAGGTCGGGCGGAGTTCGCCGTCTTCTGGGACTTAACCCGAGTCCGAGCCCTGGGTCGGGCGGAGTTCGCCATCTTCCGGGACTTAGCCCGAGTTCGAGCCCTAGGTCGGGCGGAGTTCGCCGTCTTCCGGGACTTAGCCCGAGTCCGAGCCCTGGGTCGGGCGGAGTTCGCCGTCTTCCGGGACTTAGCCCGAGTCCGAGCCCTGGGTCGGGCGGAGTTCGCTGTCTTCCGGGACTTAGCCCGAGTCCGAGCCCTGGGTCGGGCGAAGCGGAGCTTCCTATGGTGCCTTCGGCAGGGCCTGACTGCCTGTCAGTCTCACTCTATCAAGTGGCACCGCAGTCGGAGTGGCGCAGGCGGCGCTGTCCTTCTGTCAGGCCGGTTAGTGGAGCGGCGAAGTGACGGCGGTCACTTCGGCTCTGCCGGCTGGGGGGCGTGCATCAGGATAAAGGTGTCAGGCCACCTTCGCATTAAATGCTCCTGCGATTTGGTCGGTCGGTGCGGCGATTTGGTCAGGGTTGCTTCTTGGCGAAGGCAGGGCCTCGGGCGAGCTGGAAACGTGTTCGCCGCCGAAGGGGGGCCTCGGGCGAGACGGAAATCCTCCGGGGTCGGCTGCCCTTGCCCGAGGCTAGGCTCGGGTGAGGCATGATCGAGTCCCTTGACTGGACTGATCCCTGACTTAATCGCACCCATCAGGCCTTTGCAGCTTTGTGCTGATGGGGGTTACCAGCTGAGAATTAGGAGCCTTGAGGGTACCCCTAATTATGGTCCCCGACAGTAGCCCCCGAGCCTCGAAGGGAGTGTTTGCACTCGCTTGGAGGCTTTCGTCGCACTTTTTTGCAAGGGGACCAGCCTTTCTCGGTTGTGCTTTGTTCCGGTGGGTGCGCGCGAGCGCACCCGCCGGGTGTAGCCCCCGAGGCCTCGGAGGAGTGGTTTCACTCCTTCGAGGTCTTACTGCCTCACTTAGTGCTTCGGCTGGTCTGGTCGTTCCCTCATGCGAGCTGGCCATAGCCCAGGTGTACGGTCGGGTCCCAAGTTCTCGGGCTGGTATGTTGACGCTGTCAACGGTTCAGCCGGAGCCGGGTTTGCGAGAGCAGCCCCCGAGCCTCTGCACAGAGCGAGAGGGCGGTCAGGGGTAGACTCGGCTTTTTTACATACGCCCCTGCGTCGCCTTTCCGCAAGGAGGAGGGGGGAAAGCGCCATGTTGCCCTCGATGGGCACTGAACATGGTGTCTCCGATGAGCTGCAAGCGGGTAATCCGAGTGGACGTCCGTGCCCCGTTCGTTAGGGGTCGGCTAGGGGCCCAGAGGCACGCCCAAAAGTACCTGCGGGTGATCTGCCAGACCCGGTCCCCTGGCGACGGGGTCCGAGGGCTCGATGCCTCCCTCTGATGGGATTCCGTTACAAGATCGTTCCCGCTGGTCTCGGAAATGTCCTAGGGTACCTCGGGAGCGCAGCCCGAGCCTTGGTTATGTATCGAACGTACCCATGGTCATCCCTCGCTCGGCGTCTGAGGCGGCTGTGAACCCTTCGGGGGCCAGCCTTCGAACCCCTGATCAGTAATGGGCGCGGAGCCCGAGCAGCCTGAGGTGGCCGTGGAACCCTTTCGAGGGGCCGGCCTTCGAACCTCTGACCAGTAGTGGGTGTAGGGCCCACACGATCTGAGGCGGCTGTCGAACCCTTCCGGGGGGCCAGCCTTCGAACCTCTGATCAGTAGGGGGGCTCAGAGCCTGGTTCCTTCTCGGGGAAGGATCCTTTTCGGGGTATCCCCCTTTCCCGATCCCTGTTGCAAGAGAGAGAAAGAGGAAAAAAGGAGAAGGATATGAAATCGATCGACGCGGCGTACCTTTTTTGACGCGGTCATCATGGCGAAGGCGAAGCGTCGCTCGCTTCTCCTGCCAGAGGCGCCGCGTGTCCCGCCGCGGAGTTGATGCGACGGGGCAAGTAGTTCGCAGGGTAGCCGTTGCGCGAGCGTGAGCCGTTCGAGGAATGGGTCACGGGCGCGTTGCCTTCACGCCGTGAGAGAGGGTTCTCTCGCTGCCCCCGGACGGGACGTGAGCTTGGCTGACGACGTGATCGCTGCACCTGCCCGCCTGCCACCACCATTACTGCCGGCCCGTCTTCGACCGTATTGACCGTCGCGCCAGGCTGGAGCCGCTGGGTCGTGCGCTGGGTGGCCTCGAATCGCGGTATTGGTTCCGCAGTCGAGGAGGCGTGGTGGCGGCGCAGGTGGCGATGCAGTTACTCACACGTAGCAACCGACACACTGATTGCATGACGTGTGGGCCTGGGCCTCCATGCTGGGCGTGTTGGGAGTCGGAGAAGTGCGCCCACTTGGCGCGGTTGCATGCCGCCTGCACGGCTGCCCGCCCTTTCGCTTGTTGGTCAGGGCAAAAGTGGAGAGTCGCTTGTAACCGCTGGGCGGTTGTACGCACCGCGCACGGCGGTTTGGCCTCTTCTGCTCTGAGCTGGCTTGCATGACGCGTGGGACCCAGCCCCTGCGCCGTAGGGGAGGACCTTGGAGTGTGTTGGAGAAGACTCAGCCCGTGACGGCAGGGGACGCGAGTAGGGAGAACCGCCCTTAAAAGGAGGGTGACCCCCTTGGAAGGCGACCATGTCTTCGCGCTCCCTTATGCATCGTGTCTTTCCACCTTCCAAGCCCCCGGATGGGGGAGATCTGCCGTCTTTCCGCCTCGTCGTTGGGGGAACGCAACTCCGTGGGAGTTGGCACCTTTCAGCCATCGTTCGGCTTCAAGGATTTTCATCATGCAGCCCGGTCGCACCCCTCCACCGGCGGTCACCCAAAGATGGTGACCTCCAGTTCGATGGTGGGGGAAAGCGAGCCGGGCTGCGGCCTCTGCCCCTCCCTTAGCCTCAAGGATTTTCATCACTAGTGCTGGGGAGGGGAGTGTGCCGAGTTGGGGTCGGCCCCTGTGTGGGCGGTGGACCGCTCCTTCCCTCAGTGATCGGGGGGAAGGGCGGGAGTCGTCCGTGGCGCTGACAGCTGCACCGTGCCCGGCTCGCTGAGCCGAGCGGCTTTGGAGCCGCTCCCGGTGCCGCCTCCCGCCACGGCAGCTAGAAGAGGTTCCGCCGCCGACGAGTTTGCCGGCGCCACCCGCGGACCGACCTCCAACTCTACGGCCTTCTGCCCATCCTTGCCTCTCGAGTTTGGGCACGAGCGGGGGCCTCCTGACAGTAGCATCCGCCCTGAGGTCATCGCTGCTGCTGTTTGGACCCCCGGAGCAGAAGTCGTCGTCGTCGCCGCTGCTGGGGCGGGCGACGACAAGCTGTTCGTCGGTCTTCTGTTGCTCCGCAGGCATCTCCCCCATCGAGTGGGGTTGTTCGTACGTGCGGAGGTGGAACCGGAGTTCTGTTTGTAATGGCACCTTGAATGCCAGTGTTTTTGTTCATTGTGGCTGTCGGGGCCTGAACATGTGTGTATTTTCGGCACGGAGCCGTGTTCTTTCCTCATTTTCGAGCACTAATACTCGCCTGTTGGTTGTCTGAACCGCTTCACCAAGCGTGAGTCGCCCCGTGCAAAGGTGACGAGTGAGGTATCCGTATCCCGGAGGCGTAGGAGTCCCTCGGCTCGGTCAGCCTTGTTGTCCCAGGCTTCTCTAGCTTAATTAAAGGAACCCCTCAGCCGCTCTTCGATGAGCCGAGGCCAGGGGTAGCGGCGTCAACATGAACAGAGGCAGAGTTGGCTCGAAGAGAAAACCTGGTTGGCCGGAGCCTGGCCGGGTCGTCCGTTAGCGGGACCGGCGCCGGAATTGACCAGCCGAGGCCTCGGGTCGGGCTGACATCCTTGGAGGACGGCTGGCCGAGGCCCCGGGGTGACCGGCCGAGCCGCCTGCTCGGGCCGGATTCCCAAGAAGACCCTGGCAGCGATGGCCCGGGCGTGGCGATGACGTCGTCCTTCAGAGTGGAGATCTTCGGACCGCGTCGCCGTCCGAGGCTAGGTCAGACCTCGCTGAAGGTATCGTCGATGCCGAGGGTGTTGCTGCTCCCTTCAGCCGTCAGGATCTGAGCCTGCAGGATCGGATTATCTTGTAGCGTGTGTTCCCTGCGGCCGCCGAGGCCAAAACACACCCTCGCCATGTTGTAAAGCCGCGTCTCCTTTCCTCTTGTTTCGAGTATCTGGACCTTTTTGTTGGTAACAGAAATGTTTGTGCGAGCGAGAGTTGCTTCTCGCGGAAGGTGACGAGTGAGGTATCCGTATCCCGGAGGCGTAGGAGTCCCTCGGCTCGGTCAGCCTTGCCGCTTACGCGCACTCTTACCCGTCCATGGGGCTCTGTTCCCGACGCAGTCGAGAAAGCTCGAGAAATCGCTTCGGCAGAAGAACTTCCGAACGTGAAGACTTGTTCGGTCCGTGGGATCACTTATCCGAATGTGAGTTACTTATCGCAGAAGGTGATGAGTGAGGTATCCGTATCCCGGAGGCGTAGGAGTTCCTCGGCTCGGTCAGCCTTGGCTGCTTACGTGTACTCCGTCGTTTTCAGGACCCACTTTCGAAGTAGTCAAACAGCCCGAAAGACCTTCTGGCAGAAAAGATCTTTTTTCGAGGAAAATTTCGACGCAGAGGGGGTTCCCCCCCTTTTAGCCCCCGAGGGAGGGTCGGGCTTTGCCGAGGCAAGGCCGACCCTTCCTTGACGACTAAACTTTTGCTGGGCGCGAGGTATATGAACAACTTGAAAACATCTTAAGGGTAGAAGCGACGTAGCTGTTGGATGTTCCAAGCGTTGCCGTAGACCTCGCCTTGACTGTTGGCCAGCTTGTACGTTCCGGGCTTCAGAACTTTAGCGATGACGAATGGCCCCTCCCAGGGAGGCGTGAGCTTGTGCCGCCCTCGGGCGTCTTGTCGCAGCCGAAGCACCAGGTCGCCCACCTGGAGGTCTCGGGACCGGACCCCTCGGGCGTGGTAGCGTCGCAGGGACTGCTGGTATCGCGTCGAGTGTAGTAAGGCCTTGTCCCGAGCCTCCTCCAGCTGGTCCAGCGAGTCTTCTCGGCTAGCTTGGTTGCTTTGGTCGGTGTAGGCCCTCGCCCTCGGGGAGCCGTATTCCAGGTCTGTGGGCAAGACAGCCTCGGCCCCGTAGACTAGGAAGAACGGCGTGAAGCTCGTGGCTCGGCTTGGCGTTGTCCTCAGACTCCAGACCACCGAGGGGAGTTCCTTCATCCATCGCTTGCCGAACTTGTTGAGGTCGTTGTAGATCCGAGGCTTGAGCCCTTGTAGAATCATGCCGTTGGCACGCTCTACTTGCCCATTTGACATGGGGTGAGCCATGGCGGCCCAGTCCACCCGGATGTGGTGGTCCTCGCAGAAGTCCAGGAACTTTCTGCTGGTGAACTGGGTGCCGTTGTCGGTGATGATGGAGTTCGGGACCCCGAAGCGATGGATGATGTTGGTGAAGAACGCCACCGCCTGCTCGGACCTGATGTTGTTCAGGGGTCAAACCTCGATCCACTTGGAGAATTTGTCGATGGCGACCAGCAGGTGCGTGTAGCCCCCGGGTGCCTTCTGCAAGGGGCCGACGAGATCCAGACCCCACACAGCAAAAGGCCAGGTGATGGGTACCGTCTGCAGAGCCTGAGCGAGCAGGTGGGTCTGCCTTGCGTAGAACTGACACCCTTCGCAGGTGCGGACAATTCTAGTGGCGTCGGCCACCGCCGTCGGCCAGTAGAAGCCTTGCCGGAAAGCATTCCCGACAAGGGCTCGAGGCGCTGCGTGATGGCCGCAAGCCCCCGAGTGTATCTCTCGCAGGAGTTCCTGACCTTCGGCGATGGAGATGCATCGCTGGAGGATGCCGGAGGGGCTGCGGTGGTAGAGCTCCTTCTCATCACCCAGCAAGACGAACGACTTGGCGCACCGCACCACCCGCCGAGCTTCGGCTCGGTCGGAGGGTAGCTCTCCTCGGCGGAGATATTGCAGGTACGGGGTCTGCCAGTTTTGATCAGGCGTGACCCCGCTTTGCTCCTCCTCGACGTGCAGCGCCTCGCCCTTGGGGGCCGAGGGTACCTCGGGTTGAATCGAGGATACCTCGGGCCGAGCCGAGGGTGCCTCGGGATGATCCGAGGGTGCCTCGGGCTGGGCCGAGGGTGCCTCGGGTTGAATCGAGAATACCTCGGGCCGAGCCGAGGGTGCCTCGGGCTCGGGCGAGTCGTCGATCTTGACGAAGGGTTGATGCAAATCCCGGGAGAAGACGTCCGGGGGAACCGTCGTTCGCCCCGAGGCTATTTTAGCCAGCTCGTCCGCAGTCTCGTTGTAGCGCCGGGCGATGTGGTTGAGCTCGAGCCCGTAGAACTTGTCTTCCAGGCGCCGAACCTCATCGCAGTAGGCCTCCATCTTCGGGTCGCGGCAGTGGGAGCGGCGAAGTGACGGCGGTCACTTCGGCTCTGCCGGCTGGGGGGCGTGCGTCAGGATAAAGGTGTCAGGCCACCTTCGCATTAAATGCTCCTGCGATTTGGTCGGTCGGTGCGGCGATTTGGTCAGGATTGCTTCTTGGCGAAGGCAGGGCCTCGGGCGAGCCGGAAACATGTTCGCCGCCGAAGGGGGGGCTCGGGCGAGACGGAAATCCTCCGGGGTCGACTGCCCTTGCCCGAGGCTAGGCTCGGGTGAGGCGTGATCGAGTCCCTTGACTGGACTGATCCCTGACTTAATCGCACCCATCAAGCCTTTGCAGCTTTGTGCTGATGGGGGTTACCAGCTGAGAATTAGGAGCCTTGAGGGTACCCCTAATTATGGTCCCCGACAGTATGTATTACTCCTACCATGGTGACGTGCATCAGTATCATATTCCCAAGGTCTACCCAACAAAAGAGAACAAGCTTCCATAGGTACTACATCGCAATCGGCATAATCAGAATACATACCAATGGAGAAATGCACTAGTACCATGTGTGTTACCTTAACCTTGCCTGAATCATTGATCCACTGAATGTGGTATGGATGTGGCCATGGATGTGTGGTCAAGCCAAGCTTCTTGACCAAATCTGAACTCACCAAATTATTCCAGCTTCCACCATCAATAATATCACGTGCACGCCGATTCTCGATGGAGAAGAAAGTCTGGAACAAATTATGGTGTTGCTGCTTGTCTGATGATTCAGGCTAAGAACTAAGAACACGCTGCACCATGATGCTTCGAAGGTTCACCGTAGCATCAGCACCAAGCATGGTATCATCATTAGCAGCAACATCACTAGAGTCATCATCGTCACTGTAGGAAACGAGTGACGCATAAGAGGGGGGTGAATTAGGACTTCTAAAACTTTTACTAAACTAGGCCACAATTAAATCCCTAGAGCAAAACCTATGCAAATAATCAAACTAGAATGTGCAAACTAGTTTTGTCTAAGTGTTGCTATCTCTACCGCAAAGGATAAGTTTCAATCTACACTAAATAAGTATGAGTACAAGATTGAAACTTAAATGCTTAATATAAATGCGGAAACTTAAAGAGCAAAGTAGAGAAGCAAACTCTCGTGGATGACGCCGATATTTTTACCGAGGTATCCAGAACCACGCAAGGTCCCGACTAATCCTCGTGGTGCCCCTACGCAAAGGGAAGCCCACGCGAGGGCCAAGCACCACGGTCGAGTAACTTCATAGAGAGCCACAGGCCTTCTCCACGCGCAAGTGGTGCTCCACTTTCGGCTCCTCTCGGACGCTCCCCGCCGTCTCCACTATCAAGCTTCCGGCCGAAACATCGCGGGCCTCGTTCCCTCTGGTACACGGTGGCGGCCATGACACAAACGCGGTTGCCACGGTCTCGCAAGACTCTCGCCCCACTCGGTACAATTACAACGGCTCACGCAAGAGCCGAGGGGTTGTGTGGTTTTACAAAACTCACTCAACTAACTAGGGTTCACCTAGAGCAAGCGCTAAAGCGGTCTAACTAACCTAAGCGCTTCACAAAGCACCTACGCTAATCATCGAGTGATTCTATTAAGCACTGGGGTGTTTGAGCTCTTGGAAATGTGCACTATATGCCTTGGTATGTTGCTTGGGCTCCCACACCTTCAAATGGCCGGTTGGGTGAAGTATATATAGGCCCCAACTCCAAAATAGCCGTTGGAGAAAATCTGCAGTTCTCTGCGGCACACCGGACAATCTGGTGGTGCACCGAACAGCACACTGTATCATGTCCAGTGCGCCTAGTCGTTGCCCTGACAGAGCAGGTGACCGTTGGCGCCGCAGGCTTTTCCATACCGGATAGTCTAGTGCTCACACCGGACAGTCTGGTGGTCTTCTCTCTGAGTGCCACCTAGAACTAGCCGTTGGGCTGGAGTTCCCTGGTGCACCGGACAGTCCGGTGTGCCACCAGACAGTCCGGTGCGCTTCGCACAGACAGTCCACAACAGCACACTTGGACTCTTCTTGGATCTTCTTAATGTCTTCTTTTGAGGTGTTGCTTTCCTCAATTCCTTAGTCCAAGTTGATCTTGCATCCTATGAACTACAAACACAAACACTAAAAAACTTATTAGTTCATGGATTGTGTTGATCATCAAACACCAAAACTCAATTAGCCAAATGGCCCGGGGTCCATTTTCCTTACAATCTCCCCCTTTTTGGTGATTGATGACAACACAACCAAAGCAAACAGATAATACAAGTATTTGAATGAAAATATGCAATCTACTTGCTAGGATGCATGATTGTCCCCACAATGTGAAATTATGGACTTAAGCCTCCCCCTAACTCCATAATTCACTTACTTCCTATTTTAGGACCAAATAACCAAAACCACTTGAGAAACCATTTGTAGATATAAAATTTTAAAATTTGTGGTTTTTGGTGTTTGATATAGTTTTCATGGCTTTGGTCCCTAAACTTCTCCCCCTTTGGCATCAACCACCGAAAAGGAAGACATTAAAAGCATGTAGGAAGTAAATAAAAGCTTGTCCTCAAAAGATTACTCCCCCTAAGTGAGTGTTCTCCTTTAGAAAGAGTTTTCTCCCCCTTTAGAGATGTAGAAAAGCTCCCCCTGACAGAGATCTTAGGAAAAAGCATGTGAAAATTAGAGGTGCAAGACATGATTTGAAAAGACTAACTTCCCTTATGCATAGGTAACAGAATATGAGTTAACTACTTATTCATTTTTAGCAACATGGAAGTATATGATATAAAATATAGTCTATTCAAATTATTGGAGGAGACATGTAAATCACACTAGATGTAGTCTCAAAAGATACCGATTGAAATTCAATGGCGAGCTTGAGAGACATGAGAGTTCTTAGAGATTTTGCATTGGAAGATTGTTGTCTTTCTCTGGGGACCTCATTTTCCTTACAATGAGACTATCACATGAAATAGACTTGAAAAGGTGTTAGTCTCAAAGTATTAGATTATAGAGTAACTTCCCCCTGGAGGTGTGCATACAAATTTTGAATACTTGTAGGAGACATGCACTTTGATTTGATATCAAGAGGGGCAAATTATCTATAATCCAACCTTTGGCACATATAAGTCAAATGATACAACTTGTAGAATTCAAGATTTTCAATTGATGCATCATTTACTATGGAGTGATATAGAAGCTATGTGCCGTGCTTAAATAAACATTTTAAGCCATGTAGGTTTGCTTAAGTATATGAATTGAAAGCAAGCAATCCTACCATGTGATTTACCTAGTATGCACAATTTTAAACAAAAGTAAATAACAAATGTAATACTAGGCAAGAAAGGTAAACTAGATACAAAGTAAATAGATACGCATATCTAAAAACAAGAAATACAATAAATCTAGTTACCTTAGTCATGGGTGGGAAATTTGGGTCCAAAATTTTCACTAACCCACTTGGCAATTAAACTTGTCCAATATGATGCATCCCATGATATACATCCAACTTTGCCAAGTCTCCAAATTTCTCGAAGACCTTCGGTCCACTCACTTCCCTTTCGAGATCCAAACCTTCTTGGTGCTTTTCATGGTTGAAATTATTTCCTTTGGCGCCCAGATGCGTTTGGCCCCCTTTCCTTTGTTGGCTTGCTTGTTGGCCTTGATTGCTATCACCTTTCCATTCTTTTTCTTCTTGATCAAATATGGTGTAGCGTCCTTTTTGTTCACCTTTTTGATGTAGGTGTTGGAGACTTTGCTTGATGGCTTTTGCTTGAGCTTTTGCCTTTGTTTATCCCCGGTCATCGCCTTGCATTGGAAAGACTTGTGGCCTTCCATGTGGCATAGCCTACAAATCATAGTTTCTCCCTCTACAGGCTTGTTCACTCCCGCAGTGGTGTTATCCCGTGGAGGTCGGATTTGTTTGGCTTTGCCTTTCTTGTCATACAAAGCCTTGCCAAGGCGAGCCACTTCTTGCTTTAATTGTTCATTTTCCTTTGCAACCTCATCCGAACATGTCTCTACAACAATATTCTTAACAACGACTTAGTTGCAGGGGTTAGAATCATTAATTAAATCAAAGCAGGAAGTAGAAGCATCTTTCTTAATAATTTTAGGTATTTCAACTAAAGATGCTGCTGGGGTGCTACCAATATTTTCTAGCTTAGTAGTTAGCTCATTATTGTGTATGATAAGAATTTCCATTTTCTCTAGCAAATTTTCAATAGCTTCTTGGGAGATAACTAACTTAGCCTTAAGTTTTTCATTCTTTTTAATGAGACCATCATCGGTAGCAGTGGATGGAGCACTAGATTCTAATAGCTCAATTTTAGTTGACAGCTTACTATTTAAGTTTGCAAAAGTTTCAAATTTTTCTAGCAAACCTTTATAATCATTTTGGGAGCTAATCAACTTATTTTTCAAAGTTTTAAGTTGAGCTTTTTGCTTAGTGCAAACATTCTGGAAAAATTCTACGGCTTCCGCAAGCTCATCTACAGAGGGCTTTCCCTCACCTTCATCATCACTACTACTTTCATCACTAGAGGATGGAATGCTTTTGTTACCTCTTGCCATAAGGCATTTGTGTGATGACCGTGATGAGCGTGATGAGGATCGGTGGCTGCGCGTCCTTGGAGGTTCATCTTCACTTGAAGAATCATCCCAAGTTCTAACACTTGTTAACGCCTTGCCTTTGCTCCTCTCCTTTTTGGGTTTGGCCATATTTGGACAGTTGTCCCTGAAGTGGCCATTCTCCCCACATGCGAAGCATCCTCTCTTCCTTTGCTTTTTCCTGTCAATGTTAAAGAGAAGATCTTCGATCTGCAGGGGCACACCCATTAGATTAATCTTGTGGATCATCCTCATTACCTTTCCGACGCGTCGGATTGTTTCTTCGTCTTCGGAGGATGATGTGCAAGATTGATTATCTTCATCATCATCACTTTCTTCTTCTTCCTCTTCTTCACTTGAGGAACTTGGAGTAGGAGCCTTCTTTTTGCCCTTCCTTTCATCACATGCAAAAGCATATGGCCTTGAGGAAGTTGGCTCCTCTCCCCGACACATTTTTTGCGACATCTCAAAAGCCGCGATTTTCCCAATCACAATGGTCGGGGTCATGTTGCTCAAGTCCTCCATGTTGTGAAGAATGGTGATGATGCTCCCATATCTTTGTTGTGGTAGCAGGGAGATAATCTTCCTCACAATGTCTGCATCACCTAGCTTATTTATGCCAATAGAATTGAGCTCATTGATAATTAGATTCAAACAAGAATACATGTCTCTAACAAGCTCATCATCTTTCATAGCAAAAGAATTATACTCATATAAGACTAGGCAATGTTTTTGCTCACGGACATTGGATGTGCCATCATGGAGCTCATGCAATTTTAGCCAAATCTCATTAGCAGTTTTCAAGGTAAATACTTGATTAAAAATATTCATGCTAAGAGATTCATACAAGCAATTTTTGGCTCTAGCATTTAAATGAATTTCTTTTTCCTCACTCGTGGTGGGTTTCTCGGGATTCTTGAGGGGTTTCATCCCGTCACGAGTGACTCTCCAAACACCTAGATCAATGGCCTCTAGGTAACAAGCCATTCTAGCACTATAATATGGGAAGTTAGTGCCGTCGAAGTGTGGTAGCCTATGGGTATCCATCCCTTCCTCTAAAATGCGTCAGCTCTTTTAGCGGTGAAGCTAAAATGTTTCAAATGAGCCAAACTAGGCTCTGATACCACTTGTAGGAAACGGGTGACACCTAAGAGGGGGGTGAATTAGGACTTCTAAAACTTTTACTAAACTAGGCCACAATTAAATCCCTAGAGCAAAACCTATGCAAATAATCAAACTAGAATGTGCAAACTAGGTTTTGTCTAAGTGTTGCTATCTCTACCGCAAAGGCTAAGTTTCAATCTACACTAAATAAGTATGAGTACAAGATTGAAACTTAAATGCTTAATATAAATGCGAAAACTTAAAGAGCAAAGTAGAGAAGCAAACTCTCGTGGATGACGCCGGTAAAAAGTATCCGGAACCACGTAAGGTCCCGACTAATCCTCGTTGGTGCCCCTACACAAAGGGAAGCCCACACGAGGGCCAAGCACCACGGTCGAGTAACTCCACAGAGAGCCGCGGGCCTTCTCCACGCGCAAGTGGTGCTCCGCTTCCGGCTCCTCTCGGACGCTCCCCGCCGTCTCCACTATCGAGCTTCCGACCGAAACGTCGCGGGCCTCGTTCCCTCCGGTACACGGTGGCGGTCGTGACACAAACGCGGTTGCCACGGTCTCGCAAGACTCTCGCCCCACTCGGTACAATTACAACAGCTCATGCAAGAGCCGAGGGGTTGTGTGGTTTTACAAAACTCACTCAACTAACTAGGGTTCACCTAGAGCAAGCGCTAAAGCGGTCTAACTAACCTAAGCGCTTCGCAAAGCACCTACGCTAATCATCGAGTGATTCTATTAAGCACTGGGGTGTTTGAGCTCTTGGAAATGTGCACTATATGCCTTGGTATGTTGCTTGGGCTCCCACACCTTCAAATGGCCGGTTGGGTGAAGTATATAAAGGCCCCAACTCCAAAATAGCCGTTGGAGAAAAGCTGCAGTTCTCTGCGGCACACCGGACAGTCCGGTGGTGCACCGGACTGCGCACTATATCATGTCCGGTGCGCCTAGCCGTTGCCCTGTCAGAGCAGGTGACCATTGGCGCCGCAGGCTTTTCCACACCGGATAGTCTGGTGCTCACACCGGACAGTCCGGTGGTCTTCTCTCCGAGTGCCACCTGGAACTAGCCGTTGGGCTGGAGATCCCTGGTGCACCGGACAGTCCGGCGTGTGGGCACCGGACAGTCTGGTGTGCCACCAGACAGTCCGGTGCGCCTCGCACAGACAGTCCGCAGCAGCACACTTGGACTCTTCTTGGATCTTCTTAATTTCTTCTTTTGAGGTGTTGCTTTCCTCAATTCCTTAGTCCAAGTTGATCTTGCATCCTGTGAACTACAAACACAAACACTAGAAAACTTATTAGTTCACAGATTGTGTTGGTCATCAAACACCAAAACTCAATTAGCCAAATGGCCCAGGGTCCATTTTCCTTATAGTCATCCTCACCATCGGAAGCACTAATGTAGCCATCATCCGTAGCAATATATGTTCGCTGACTCGGGCAATCCTTCTTCACGTGACCAATCCCATGACAATGGTGGCAAACAATACCCGAAGAACGACCACTGGAAGGTGCTGCAGGTGCTGGTGAATTCTGTTTCTCGGCGGGTACCTGCAAAGGAAGGTTACCAACATGTGCAGCAGGTGTTGAGGGAGTATGACTCGTGGCAGGTGTGTGCGTCCATGATGCAGAGGAGGCGCTAAAAGTAACCCTAGGTCGATGTTGGCGTCCCTACAATTCCTTCTCTGCAAGCATAGCAAACTGGAACAACTTGTTGACAGTGTTAAATTCTTTGTAATCCACAATGTCCTGAATGTCACGCCACAAACCTGAATAAAAACTACAAAGAGCGTCCTCATGTCCCTCTACTATCCCACAACGCTGCAATCCCTTCTGAAGCTCAGCATAATAATCTTGAACAGATTTATCCCCTTGCTCTAAACGCATCAATTTCTTACGCAATTCTCTATGATAAGATGGGGGAACAAATCTATCGTGCATAGCTACCTTAAGATCTTCCCAAGTCGTAGGTGCTCTACCATCCCCAACTAGACCAGTCCACCAGACAATAGCAAAATCTTTAAATTCACTAGTGGCTTGTCTAACTTGATGTCGTTCAGGTACAAGGTGGGCAGCAAATTTCTGTTCTATCGTCATCTCCCAATCAAGATATCCCTCAACATCATAATGACCCAAAAAAGATGGTATAGTAAATTTAATCTTAGCATAAGGGTCGTCAGGAGCACGATTGTTATTACCTTGCTAGCGGTGTGGCATACCTTCCGTGTTTTGACGAAGACGGCGACGTAAGCACAAATCTCTGGTGGCTGCTTCATCATAATTACCTTCTGCATCAAACACCGCATCATCGGGAAGGCGTGGACGAGGAGGTGGTGGTGGTGGTGCTTGTTGTTGCGTCTCCAACACAGCAAGTCTGTCGACCATCTCGGACAATCGTCGATCCAACCTCTCGTAAGTCTTGCCAAGGTCCATGCCAATGAAGGCATCATGCACTAACTTGTGGACCATCTCCTCCATTTGCTCCTTCAGGAGCCTGTTGTTTGCCTCAAGATCTTGGCGGCTAACACATTCATCGAAGTCTGTAGGATCCTTGCTTCTTCGTTGTCGCCTGCCATCGAAACACAAAAACAGGAAACAAACGGTGAAGGTTATCCCTAATAAGCAACTACATGCTCTCTAGGTGAATAGGAACACACACTACCGTGTCTTACCAAGTTCTTACTAGTATCTAATGAAAACACAATGCAAAGGACGGTACAATCGGAGGCTGGTTCGTGATACTTACCAAGAGGTAGTGAAACCGCGATTGCAAGGTCAAATCTGTATTGATCAGAAGATATAATATGTGGAGCTGTAGGACAGGCACAATATGTATGTGAATGTGGAACAAAATCAAGTGCAGATGACCAAAGTTCAATAAGTATCCAAAGCACAAGTCACAATTGCTGGCTAAGAGATGTATCCGAGGCGTAGCGCAACAAGTTGGAACAAAGAACAATGGAACTAGCAGAATGGCGGTATCGTAAATATTGTAGTAGCGAAGCCAAAAAGGCGGTAGGAATCACATGTGATTTTGCTTTTTCTTTTTTTGTATGATTTTTTTGATATTTCAGATTTTTTGGACACCCGAGCAGAAAGTTATGCCCGGTTTAAGGAAGGTACCTCAAATTATGTTTTTGGGAGGCACGACTAGAAGGCGGCGGTTAGGGCAAAAATTCCCTATATGCAATCACAGCGATTAATGGGGTGGATCGACTTGTGATCTGGGTAATGGTGGATGGGATAGCGGCGTATCTGCAATCTATCTAGGGCTAGCGCGGCAGCGGCTAGCGAGGGCAAGTCGATTAATGGATGGATCGACTTGTGATTTGGGTAATGGTGGATGGGATAGCGGCTAGCGAGGGCAGTTGATCTACGATGAAGATACACTCTAATCCAGCAACACGACTCGACCACGGACACAAACTAAACAAAGCCAAACTGAAAACGAAATTACAAAGGCTAAACAAGGGTTCTAGGACAGCGAAAATTTTTTTGTATGGCAATTATCTGGAGTTATAGGATGAAAAACCTAAACTAAACTAGGGTAAACCTGACGGTAATACCTGAGCCTCTGATTACCACTTGATAGGAACTGGGTGCCCGATCTTCCGTCAGGTGTAGATAACTATCGATTTGGTGGAGATGTCACACAGACGATCCGGCTTCCAATCAACACGACTAGAACCCCGCAATCGCAGCACCACTTCTCCTCTGGTTATCAACCGTGCGCTGCGCGATTGACCTCGCCACGAGGGCTAATCCTTGCCTGCGAATCAAAGACACAAGCAAGAACAAGAAAGAACACAATCTGGAATATTGCGTATGAATGATTAAGCTCACAAGTTGGGGGTCTCACAAACCGATCTACGGCGGCTAGTCTCGACACATCTAACTGAAGCAAAACCCGCCTCTAACAAGGATGTGGCGGCTATTAATAAAGACTCTAGGGTTATGCAAACCCTGGACGTGCCCCTAATAGTCTCAACGAAGATACACGACCCAAAAGCCCAAAAGACGGCGTCGCAGCGCCGGAACAGATTCTGAACATCAACTTGGGCCTCCATCTTGATCTCGACATCCTAGCTGGTCCTCCCCTTCATTCCTAAGTACAATTAAATCATTAGGTAGCATACTACTCTCAAATGCACAAGAATAATTACTTAGGAACGAGATCACCTGTAAATTCAATTATCGAGCGCGTGCGCGAGTAATTGGGTAGTCAACTTGAGGAGTGTTATTTGTATCCATGGGAGTGATGTCCTCATCAGTTATAGATTTGTCGGCGTTTCGACCCCGGGGGGGGGGGGTCCCTGGACCGACGAGTGAATTGTCGCTGCGTGTCCCTGCCCAGATGGGTTGGCGCGGGATGGAACACAAGATGTGGGACAAGCCTTGTATTATCCTGCACCAGGGGTGCCGCTCGCAGTAGGGGTTACAAAGCGTCGCGTGAGGGAGAGAGAGAGGGACTCAGAGCTCGTCCGCCGCTTCCCTCGCGCGAACCCCCCTCAGGGTGGCCCTGGACCTCCCTTTTATAGAGGCAAGGGAGAGTCCAGGCGTACAACGGGGGGCGTAGCTATGTGCTAACGTGTCCGGCAGTGGAGTGCCTAAGCCCTGTGTACATGCCAACGTGGCCGTTGGGGGAGAGCTTGGGCCCTGTACATGTGATGGCGTGGCCGCCGAAGGAGCGCCTGAGTCTTGTAGGAGCACAGGTGGCAGCGCGACGAGGATCCTGCTGACGTCTCCTTGCTGTCGTAAGGGGCTGAGAGCCACCGACGTCATGGCGCACGTGGGGTGCCATCATTACCCGTCGCCGGGGTAAGCTAGATGGGACGCCGGTCTTGTTCTTCCTAGCCTGAGCAGGCTAGGAATAGGGAAATGATGTATCCCCTGTTAGCGCGGTCGGTCCGAACCCAGGGTCGGTCGAGGCGGAGACTTCTCTTGAGGCCGAGGCCGGGGTCGGGCGAGGACGCGATTCCTCCCGAGACCGGGGTCCAGGCCGAGTCCGGGGGTCGGGCGAGGCGGAGACCTCCTCCCGAGGCTGGAGCCTAAGGTCGGGCGAGGCGGAAACCTCCTCCCGAGGCTGGAGCGTGAGGTCGGGCGAGGTGGAGCTTCCTGCTGCACCCGAGGCCTGAACTTGGTGGTTGATCGTGACTTGTTGTCAGTCGTTGCCGGGATGGCTGACACGGCAGTCGGAGCGGAGCGAGCGGCGCTGTTTTCCTGTCATATCGGACAGTAAAGAAGAGGGGCGAAGTGACTGCGGTCACTTCGGCCTGGCCGACTGAGGCGCGTGTGTCAGGATACGGCGTCAGGCATCCCCCGCATTTAATGTGCATGCGAAGCGGTCGGTTGGTGAGGCGGTATGGCCAAGGTTGTTTCACAACGAAGTCTGCCCGAGCCGGG
Source organism: Zea luxurians (assembly GCA_029449295.1). Lineage (NCBI taxonomy): Eukaryota > Viridiplantae > Streptophyta > Magnoliopsida > Poales > Poaceae > Zea > Zea luxurians. The sequence goes on along the minus strand of JAOPSE010000049.1, from coordinate 8,079,492 downwards.
CCTCGGGAGAGCCGAGGGGGCGCCTGCTGCCTGAGGAGGGCCTCGGGCGAGGCATGAACTCATCTGGGACCACTGTTCCAACCCGAGACTAGGCTCGGGTAAGATCGCGTCCTTCGGGTAGACGAAGTCTTGGCTTGAACCAGCCATGATTAGGAGCGTTGGGGTACCCCTAATTATGGTACCCGACAGGATTAACCATTACGTTACCAATATGTGAACCAAACGACACACAAATACTTGCGTGCACCAAAACCTAGGCAAGGGGATCAGCACATGTTCCCCTCAATCTGGCGGAGAACTATGCTTCACCCTTACAATGTAGTCGATAGGCAATGGTATAGAGGCGTGCGTTGCAGTGATGTTACGCTAAAGAGAAATAGAGGTAGGGGAGGGGTGTCCGACGGAATTCCTTTAAGAGTTTTAAGGCTGGTGTCAGTGCCCCTCTTGTGTCACATCAGCTCTCAATTGTATTATTATCTCTCCTGTTATAGTACACAGCCTGCAACAAGCTATAGAGTGTTGGTTTGGCTTTAGATTTTGCCCTCTATAGGCCAAAACCAAATAAAAAAGGTTGGATTCAGAAAACAACATTTTATAAAGCAGACATTTTCGCAGTGCAAAACTGAAAGCATCTTTGTACCTTCTTTTAGCAGCTTTCAGATGGAACTGTAAAAATATATATGGACAAACATTTAGCGGTTTTAGTGGGTTCTACCAAACAATTTTAGTATTTTTAATAGCTCACAGTCTCACAACAACTTTTTTTCACAGCTCACATCGACTTTTTTTCACAATCACAATCCAACTAAACAGACCCAGTCCCAGCCAACAGTCACATAAGTTCTTTTCTATTTTAGAACTAAGTAATCACACATATTTGTTTTCACGCTTACAAATCACACAACATAATAATTCTTCATCGAATTAAAAATTACGAAGTGTATAATAATTAAAAGAAAATTACATAACAATCTAATGATGGTGAAGTCTCCACGCATGCTGAACCAAATCATGTTGGAGTTATATATATACATCAATGTATCTGTCGTCTTGATGTCCATTCCAATCCTAGCTGCTAGGCTCGAGGGTGCATTGTAATATTCACCTCAACTATGCATAATACTAAAAAAATAAGTTGTTGTCTATTTGCGCCGTAGGTAATTCGGAGTATATACACAATCATCAGCGAAGTAGTCCTATAAAGCCGGTTATGGGCGGACTAAAGAGATCACGATTAATGTAGTGTCGACGGCGTTTGGGCTGCAGGTTCCACGACTCTTCATCGAGCTTAAGCATAGTCTATGACTACTTGCAATATATTCCGCATTGCATCTTCGACTCCTTCACTTGAGTTGGTGTTCAGTTTTGGCATGATTGGTAGCTAGGCTTGAGGACGCTGGGCTCGCTGCAGCCTGGATGGACAGAGAACCTCCCTTCCCACGTCTCCACGCATGCAGGCGTACAGGCCAAAAAAATGTCTGGGCTGCATCCGTCCGTGCAGACCAGGGTCGACAGGTGCAGCCTACCAATCACCAGACATGCACAATCACAATCCAACCAAACAGACCCAGTCTCAGCCAACAGTCACATAAATTCTTTTCTATTTTAGAACTAAGTAATCACACATATTTGTTTTCACGCTTACAAATCACACAACATAATAATTCTTCATCGAATTAAAAATTACGAAGTGCATAATAATTAAAAGAAAAATACATGACAATTAAAAAATTACATAACAATCTAATGATGGTTAAGTCTCCACGCATGCTGTCCCAAATCATGTTGGAGTTACATATATACATCGATGTATTCGTCATCTTGGTATCCATACGAATCCTGGCTGCTAGACTTGAGGGTGCATTGTTATATTCACCTCAACTATGCATAATACTAAAAAAATAAGTTGTCGTCTATTTTAGAACTAAGTAATCACACACATTTGTTTTCATGCTTACAAATCACACAACATAATAATTCTTCATCGAATTAAAAATTACGAAGTGTACAATAATTAAAAGAAAATTACATGACAATTAAAAAATTACATAACAATCTAATGATGGTTAAGTCTCCACGCATGCTGAACCAAATCATGTTGGGAGTTATATATATATATATATATTGTATATTAGGAGCCCTGGGCTTCCAATAACTAAAGGAAGCCCAGGCCAGACAGTGCAATCCGGTCGAGCCAGATCAGGTCCAGACGTCTATAAAAGAAAATCTGTAGTGCTAGGGATCAGTTTTTCACGTCCCATCTCGATTCATTAGCGACAGCGGTTGCCCGATAGCGCACGCGGCGGTGGACCCCCGGCCAATGGCTGCGGTGGCCGCGGCTCCCCGACCTCGACATGCGGTGGCCGCGGTTCCCAGGCCGGCGGCGGTGGCTCCCGATCCAGAGGGCGAGCGACGACAGTGCCCTTGTGCGGTGGCGGCGGTTCCCAGGCCGGTGGCGGCAATTCCATTACCTCGACGCGCGGTGGCGAAGGTTCCTCAATCCGGAGTAGTCGCGGCGGTTCCCCGATCCAGAGGGCGAGCGACAGCGGGGCCCTTGTGCGGGCAAGCGGCGGCATCCCCGAAGCCCCGAGGAGGCGGCACTTCCAAGGCCGGCGAGCAAGCGACGCCCGTCGACGTGCGAGTAGCGACGGCGACACATGAGGCGCGATGTTCGAGCGAGCGATGTCACGGAAGGCGCGAGATGCGCGCAGCGATGATCGCACGTGACATCCTCCGATCCGGCGCAGTTTTCTTTTCGATTATTGTGTTTTATGCCTACCACATGTATTATTTACGCTAAAAACTGTATGATTTTATGCTTGAACACGGAGTTCATATATCAGTTTACTGCATACACATTGGAAAGGCAATTCCTTGATTTATGTTGTTCGTAATTTGCGCGCATGCAATGGAAACTCCCACGATTTTGCCATAATTTTTGGATCTATATAAAAATAGAAACCGCATGCATGCGGCTGCCATGTTTTTCGGATCTGCCATAAAAATAGGATCGTAATAACAACCTACTAGAGCTATCAACCTCTCATTGACTTGGTATTTACGCTTATAATTGATGGATTTTATGCTCAAAACTTAAGGTTTTTACACTCCACCCGGAGATACGTCCACCAGTGAACAACATGCCAGATTTTTTACGCAGTGTAAGGAATTGCATAAATACCTACACCGTGTAGTATAATTTATTTCAGTATATATCATAAACTAGTTCTAATGCGTTTAGCTGCATGGCTGTTGGAGGGATCCTATATTTATGAATGAAATAAAATATTAAATGCGATTTTTTGTTTCTATGCATGCAATTCATTTACTTTTATTGCATATTCTTTCCATCATAAATTCGTGTGCATGCAGCTGGTAACAGATTTTACGCAGTATACCAAATTGCATAATTATCTACACAGTGCAGCATATTTATTATCAATATATATCATAAAATGGTCATTACGAGTCTAGCTGCATGGCTGTTGCAGCGATCCTAAATTTATGGAGGAAATAAAGCATTTAAAATAAAAACTGTCATACATATCTTTTCTAAATTTACGCGCATGCAAGGGAACCTGTTTGACTCATGCATGTATTTTGCCATAATTTTTGGATCTGTATAACCGCATGCATGCAGCTGCCATGTTTTTCGGATCTGCCATAAAAATAGGATCATAATAACAACCTACTTGAACTATCAACCTCTCACATTGGCTCGGTATATACGCTTATAATTGAGAGATTTTATGCCCAAAACTTGAGATTATTACGCTCCAACCCGAAGATGCGTCCACCAGTGAATAACATGCCAGATTTTTTACGCAGTGTAACGAATTGCATAAATACCTACATCATTTAGTATAATTTGTATTAGTATATATCATAAACTAGATCTAATATGTTTAGCTACATGGTTGTTAGAGGGATCTTATATTTATGAAGGAAATAAAACATTAAATACGATTTTTTTTGTTTCTATGCGTGTAATTAATTTCCTTTCATTGCACATTATTTTCATCATAAATTCGTGTGCATGTAGCTGGTAACAGATTTTTACGCACTATACTGAATTGCATAATTATTTACACAGGGTAGCCTATTTAGTAGCAGTATATATCATAAAATGGTCCTTACGAGTCTAGCTGCATGGCTGTTGCAGCGATCCTAAATTTATAGAGAAAATTAAGCATTTAAAAATAGAAACCGCCACACATATTGTCGGGGACCATAATTAGGGGTACCCCAAGACTCCTAATCTCAGTTGGTAACCCCCATCAGCACTAAGCTGCAAAGGCCTGATGGGTGCGATTAAGCCAAGGCTCGGTCCACTCAAGGGACACGACCTCACCTCGCTCGAACCCAGCCTCGGGCAAAGGCAGCCGACCCCGGGAGATTCACGTCTCGCCCGAGGCCCAGTCTTCGCCAAGAAGCAACCTTGGCCAGATCGCCACACCGACTGACCAAATCGCAGGGGCATTCAATGCAAGGATGGCCTGACATCCTATCCTGTCATGCGCCCTTCAATTGAAAGAGCCGAAAGTGACCGCGGTCACTTCGCCGCTCCACTGACCGGCCTGACAAGAAGACAGCGCCGCCTGCGTCGCTCCGACTGCTGTGCCGCTCGACAGAGTGAGGCTGACAGCAGCCAGGTCCGGCCTCGGGCGCCATAGGAAACTCTGCCTCACCCGACCCCAGGGCTCGGACTCGGGCTCGGCCCCGGAAGACGACGAACTCCGCCTCGCCCGACCCAGGGCTCGGACTCGGGCTCGGCTCCGGAAGACGACGAACTCTGCCTCGCCCGACCCAGGGCTCGGACTCGGGCTCGGCCCCGGAAGACGACGAACTCTGCCTCGCCCGACCTAGGGCTCGGACTCGGGCTCGACCCCGGAAGACGACGAACTCCGCCTCGCCCGACCCAGGGCTCGGACACGACCTCGACCTCGGAAGACCGACTCGACCCCGACCGCGGAGGAGCCTCCGCCTCGCCCGACCCAGGGCTCGGACCGACCACGTCACAAGGGGGGCCATCATTACCCTATCCCTAGCTAGCTCAGGCTACGGGTAACGGGACCGGTGTCCCATCTGGCTCGCCCCGGAAAACAGATAATGATGGCGCCCCGCGTGCTCCAAGACGACGGCGACTCTCAAACCCTTACGAAAGCAAGGAGACGTCAGCAAGGACTCGACAACCCCGATAGTTGTCCTTCCGCAAGGCTCTAACGCTCCTCCGACGGCCACGACATCATATGAACAGGGTGCCAAAACCTCTCTGGCTGCCATGAAGGCATGTACTTAGCGCACTAGCTCCTCTCTGCTAGACACGATAGCGCATTGCTACACCCCCCATTGTACACCTGGACCCTCTCCTTACGCCTATAAAAGGAAGGTCCAGGGCTCTCTTACGAGAAGGTTGGCCGCGCGGGAGGACGGGGCGACGCGTAGAGTCCCTCGCTCTCCCCCCACGCGGACGCTTGTAACCCGCTACTGCAAGCGCACCCGACCTGGGCGCAGGACAAACACGGAGGCCGCGGGCTTTCCCCCTCTCTTCTACCCCCCTTTCGTGCTCCGTCTCGTGCCGACCTGGGCTGGGACACGCGGCGACAATTCACTCGTCGGTCCAGGGACCCCCCGGGGTCGAAACGCCGACAGTTGGCGCGCTAGGTAGGGGCCTGCTGCGTGTTGACGAACAGCTCCCCTTCAAGCTCCAGATGGGTAGTCTCCAGCAACCTTTCCAACCCGGTACAGTGCTCCGTTTTGGGAGTCTTGAGTTCATGTCCCTCGACGGCAGCTACGACATGATACTCCTTCCTCCACCGCGCGACGGCGATAGTGGCGACCGACAACCCGCCCGCCGGCGGCGGAATCAACGACGCCTTCCCCATGAGGCGGAAGAACGGCGTCCGAGTTTGTCCCGTCACCTCCCCCGTCAGAGGAGGAGGAGGCGGGGCAACCATGGCCAAGCAGGAGGCGGCACCTCATCGGCTGTCGAGCGAGTCGACGGCGCCGGCGCCCCGACGGGGGACACGTCGGGCGTCGACCTCGCGTCTGAGACGAAGACGAGCGCCGTTTCCCTGCAGCACGCCAACTCCAAGCGGACGGACGATGCCAGCACGCTCGCGAAGGACTTGCTGGGCGTCACCCTCGTACCTGAGACAATGGTGTAGTCTGCCCCTGACGTGACAACGTCACCACCTGTCGACCAAGAGGTACCGACCGACTCCTGTCTCATGCCTTTTGGATTCGGCCTCGACCCACCAAGCGACCCCGCTTTGGTGGAAGCCTTCATGGAGGCATGCACCAGCCCTCCGGGGTATCATATGCGGTCACCCTAGGACCGGCTGACGACCGTCTCGACCTACGGACCAGACACGTCGGGCGTCGACCTCGCGTCTGAGACGAAGACGAGCACCGTTTCCCTACAGCACGCCAACTCCAAGCGGACGGACGACGCCAGCACGCTCGCGAAGGACTTGCTGGGCGTCACCCTCGTACCTGAGACAATGGTGCAGTCCGCCCCTGACGTGACAACGTCACCACCTATCGACCAAGAGGTACCGACCGACTCCCGTCTCATGCCTTTTGGATTCGGCCTCGACCCACCAAGCGACCCCGCTTTGGTGGAAGCCTTCATGGAGGCATGCACCAGCCCTCTAGGGTATCATATGCGGTCACCCTGGGACCGACTGACGGCCGTCTCTACCTTCAGACCCTCGGGTTCCAAGGAAGATGACGAGCCTGACTACTGCCTTTCGGGACTTGATAACCCCAGCGCCATGCGGGACTTCATGACCGCATGCGACTACTGCCTTTCCGATTGTTCCGACGGTAGCCACAGCTTCGGCGACGGAGACAGCGGCCCAAGTCGTGAATGTTTCCATGTTGATCTAGGGGGTCTCGACAAAGGCAACCATCTTGGTATACCGGAAAACGGTGATCCCCCTAGGCCTGCGCCTCGCTTTGACATCCTTCGGGAGCTAGCTATGGTCCCAGTCCCTGCGGGGGGTCAGGACGCACAGCTCGAGCAAATCCGCGAGATGCAAGCCAGGCTCGACGAGGGGACAGGAACACTTGAGCCGCTCCATCGGAACATCGGGTAGGAATGGGTAGACCAAGCTCCGGCCGGAGAAGCGCGTCATCTACCCCAGGGCATCCAGCTCCGTATCACCGACGACGTCAGGATAAGGCCGCCACCGGCTTCAAGTGGGGTCGGCCAGAACCTGGCTGCAGCAGCGATACTTCTCCGCGCAATGCCGGAACCATCAACCACCGAAGGGCGGCGGATCCGGGGAGAGCTCAAGAATCTCCTGGAGGATGCCGCAGTCCGATGGGCCGAGAGCTCTGCCTCCCAAAGGCAGGGATACCCCTCAGAGCACCGCGCCGCAACTTCCCGATTCGTGCGGGAAGCCTCGGTCCACACCGGGCGCACGCGCAACACAGCGCCTGCAGCCCTAGGACGCCTCGACAACGAGCACCACCACCGCAACCATCGAGCCCGCCTCGACGAGAGGGTGCACCGAGGCTACCACCCTAGGCGTGGGGGACGCTACGATAGCGGGGAGGATCGGAGCCCCTCGCCCGAACCGCCCGGCCCACAGGCTTTCAGCCGAGCCATACGACGGGCGCCGTTCCCGACCCGGTTTCGAACCCCGACTACCATCACAAAGTACTCGAGGGAGACAAGACCGGAACTGTGGCTCGCTGACTACCGGCTGGCCTGCCAACTGGGTGGAACGGACGATGACAACCTCGTCATCCGCAACCTCCCCCTGTTCCTCTCCGACTCCGCTTAGGCCTGGCTGGAGCATCTACCTCTGGGGCAGATCTCCAACTGGGACGACCTGGTCCAAGCCTTCGCCGGTAACTTCTAGGGCACGTATGTGCACCCTGGGAACTCCTGGGATCTCCGAAGCTGCCGCCAGCAGCCGGGAGAGTCTCTCCGGGACTACATCCAGCGATTCTCAAACCAGCGCACCGAGCTGCCCAACGTCACCGACTCGGATGTCATCGACGCGTTCCTCGCTGGCACCACCTGCCGCGACCTGGTGAGCAAGCTGGGTCGCAAGACCCCCACCAGGGCGAGCGAGCTGATGGACATCGCCACCAAGTTCGCCTCTGGCCAGGAGGCGGTTGAGGCCATTTTTCGGAAGGACAAGCCGCCCAAGGCCGCCAGCCAGAAGATGTTCCCGAGGCGTCCGCTCAGCGCGGCACCAGGAAGAAAGGCAAGAAGAATTCGCAAGTGAAACGCGACGCGGTCGACGCAGACCTTGTCGCCGCCGCTGACTACAAGAACCCTCGGAAACCTCCCGGAGGCGCCAATCTATTCGACAAGATGCTCAAGGGGTCGTGCCCCTATCATCAGGGACCCGTCAAGCACACCCTTGAGAAATGCACCATGCTTCGGTGTCACTTTCATAGGGCCGGGCCACCTGCGGAGGGTAGTAGGGCCCCCCACGACGACAAGAAGGAGGATCACCAGGCAGAGGAGTTCCCCGAGGTCCGCGACTGCTTCATGATCTACGGTGGGCCAGTGGCGAACGCCTTGGCTCGGCACCGCAAGCAAGAGCGTCGGGAGGTCTGCTCGATAAAGGTGGCGGCGCCGGTCTACCTAGACTGGTCCGACAAGCCCATCACCTTCGACCAGGGCGATCACCCCGACCGCGTGCCAAGCCCAGGGAAATACCCGCTCGTTGTTGACCCCGTCATCGGCAATGTCAGGCTCACCAAGGTCCTCATGGACGGAGGCAGTAGCCTCAACATCATCTACGCCAAGACCCTCGAGCTCCTGCAGATCGATCTGTCCTCAGTCCGGGCCGGTGCGGCGACTTTTCACGGGATCATCCCCGGGAAACGCGTCCAACCCCTCGGACGACTCGATCTGCCCGTCTGCTTCGGGACTCCCTCCAACTTCAGAAGGGAAACCCTCACGTTCGAGGTGGTCGGGTTCCGAGGAACCTACCACGCGGTACTAGGGAGGCCATGCTACGCCAAGTTCATGGCCGTCCCCAACTACACCTACCTCAAGCTCAAGATGCCGGGCCCCAACAGGGTCATCACCGTCAGCCCCACGTACCGACACGCGTACGAATGCGACGTAGAGTGCGTGGAGTACACCGAGGCCCTCATCGCCGACCTGGAGAGACTCTCTAAGGAGGCGCCAGACGTGAAGCGCCATGCCGGCAACTTTGAGCCAGCGGAGACGGTTAAGTCCGTCCCACTCGACCCCAGCAGCGACGCCTCCAAGCAGATCCGGATCGGCTCCGAGCTCGACCCCAAATAGGAAGCAGTGCTCGTCGACTTTCTCCGCGCAAACACCGAAGTTTTCGCGTGGAGTCCCTCGGACATGCCTGGCATACCGAGGGATGTCGCCGAGCACTCGCTGGATATCCGAGCTGGAGCCCGACCCGTGAAGCAACCTCTGCATCGATTCGACGAAGAAAAGCGCAGAGCCATAGGTGAGGAGATCCACAAGCTGATGGTCGCAGGGTTCATCAAAGAGGTATTCCATCTCGAATGGCTTTCCAACCCCGTGCTTGTGAGAAAGAAAGGAGGGAAATGGCGGATGTGTGTAGACTACACTGGTCTAAACAAAGCATGCCCAAAAGTTCCCTATCCTCTGCCTCGCATCGATCAAATCGTGGATTCCACTGCGGGATGCGAAACCCTGTCTTTTCTCGATGCCTACTCAGGGTATCACCAAATCAGGATGAAAGAGTCTGACCAGCTCACGACTTCTTTCATCACACCTTTTGGCATGTACTGCTATGTTACTATGCCATTTGGTTTGAGGAATGCGGGTGTGACGTACGAAAGGTGCATGAACCACGTGTTCGGCGAACACATTGGTCGAACGGTCGAGGCTTATGTCGATGACATCGTAGTCAAGACGAGGAAAGCCTCCGACCTCCTTTCCGACCTTGAAACGACATTCCGGTGTCTCAAGGCAAAGGGCGTAAAACTCAATCCCGAGAAGTGTGTCTTTGGAGTCCCCCAAGGCATGCTCTTGGGGTTCATCGTCTCCGAGCGGGGCATCGAGGCCAACCCGGAGAAAATCGTGGCCATCACCAACATGGGGCCCATCAAGGACTTGAAAGGCGTACAGAGGGTCATGGGATGCCTTGCGGCCCTGAGCCGTTTCATCTCGTGCCTCGGTGAAAGAGGCCTACCTCTGTACCGCCTCTTAAGAAAGACCGAGTGCTTCACTTGGACCTCCGAGGCCGAGAAAGCCCTCGGGAACCTGAAGGCACTCCTTACGAACGCGCCCATCTTGGTGCCCCCCGCCGCCGGAGAAGACCTCTTGATCTACGTCGCCGCTACCACTCAGGTGGTCAGCGCCGTGATCGTGGTTGAGAGACAAGAAGAAGGGCATGCATTGCCCGTCCAGAGGCCGATTTACTTCATCAGCGAGGTACTATCCGAGACCAAGATCCGCTACCCGCAAATTCAGAAGCTGCTGTACGCGGTGATCCTGACGCGGCGGAAGTTGCGACACTACTTCGAGTCTCATCCGGTGACTGTGGTGTCATCCTTCCCCCTGTGGGAGATCATCCAGTGCCGAGAGGCCTCGGGTAGGATTGCAAAGTGGGCGGTGGAAATCATGGGCGAGACGATCTCGTTCGACCCTCGGAAGGCCATCAAGTCCCAAGTCTTGGCGGACTTTGTGGTTGAATGGGTCGACACCCAGCTGCCGGCGGCTCCAATCCAGCCGGAACTCTGGACCATGTTTTTCGATGGGTCGCTGATGAAAACAGGGGCAGGCGCGGGCCTGCTCTTCATCTCGCCCCTCGGGAAACACCTACGCTACATGCTGCGCCTCCATTTCCCGGCGTCCAACAACGTGGCTGAGTACGAAGCTCTGATCAACGGGTTACGCATCGCCATTGAGCTTGGGGTCCGACGCCTCGACGCTCGCGGCGACTCGCAGCTCGTCATTGACCAAGTTATGAAGAACTCCCACTGCCACGACCCGAAGATGGAAGCCTACTGCGATGAGGTTCGGCGCCTGGAGGACAAGTTCTACGGGGTCGAGCTCAACCACATCGCCCGACGACACAACGAGACTGCGGACGAGCTGGCTAAGATAGCCTCGGGGCGGACAATGGTCCCCCCGGACGTCTTCTCCCGAGACCTACATCAACCCTCAGTCAAGACCGACGACACGCCCGAGCCCGAGAAGGTCTCGGCCCAGCCCGAGGCATCCTCGGCACAGCCCGAGGCGCCCTCGGCTCGGCTCGAGGCACCCTCGGCCCTCGAGGGTGAGGCACTGGGCGTCGAGGAAGAGCGGAGTGGGGTCCAGCCTAATCGAAACTGGCAGACCCCATACCTGCAATATCTCCACCAAGGAGAGCTGCCCCTCGACCGAGCCGAGGCTCGGCGACTGGCTCGGTGCACCAAGTCGTTCGTCTTACTGGGTGACGGAAAGGAGCTCTACCACCGCAGCCCATCTGGCATCCTCCAGCGGTGCATATCCATCGCCGAAGGCCAGGAGCTCTTACGAGAAATACACTCGGGGGCTTGCGGTCTTCACACAGCGCCCCAAGCCCTTGTTGGAAATGCTTTCCGACAAGGTTTCTACTGGCCGACCGTGGTGGCCGACGCCACTAGAATTGTCCGCGCCTGCCAAGGATGTCAGTTCTACGCAAGGCAGACCCACCTGCACGCTCAGGCTCTGCAGACAATACCCATCACCTGGTCGTTTGCTGTGTGGGGACTGGACCTTGTCGGTCCCTTGCAGAAGGCACCCGAGGGCTACACGCACCTGCTGGTCGCCATCGACAAATTCTCCAAGTGGATCGAGGTCCGACCCCTAAACAGCATCAGGTCCGAACAGGCGGTGGCATTCTTCACCAACATCATCCATCGCTTTGGGGTCCTGAACTCCATCATCACCGACAACGGCACCCAGTTCACTGGCCGAAAGTTCCTGGACTTCTGCGAGGATCACCATATCCAGGTGGACTGGGCTGCCGTGGCTCACCCCATGACGAATGGGCAAGTGGAACGTGCCAACGGCATGATTCTGCAAGGACTCAAACCGAGGATCTACAGCGACCTCCACAAGTTCGGAAGGCGGTGGATAAAGGAACTCCCCTCGGTGGTCTGGAGTCTGAGGACAACGCCGAGCCGAGCCACGGGCTTCACACCGTTCTTTCTAGTCTATGGGGCCGAGGTCGTCTTGCCCACAGACTTAGAATACGGTTCCCCGAGGACAAGGACGTACGACGACCAAAGAAACCAGACCGACCGAGAAGACTCACTGGACCAGCTCGAAGAGGCTCGGGACATGGCCTTACTACACTTGGCGCGGTACCAGCAGTCCCTGCGACGCTACCACGCCCGAGGGGTTCGGTCCCGAGACCTCCAAGCAGGTGACCTGGTGCTTCGGGTGCGACAAGACGCCCGAGGGTGGCACAAGCTCACGCCTCCCTGGGAAGGGCCGTTCGTCATCGCCAAGGTTTTGAAGCCCGGGACATAGAAGCTGGCCAACAGCCAAGGCAAGATCTATAGCAACGCCTGGAACATCCGACAGCTACGTCGCTTCTACCCTTAAGATGCTTTCAAGTCGTTCGCACACCTCGTTCACGTTCAAAGTCTAACCATCAAGGAAGGGTCGGCCTTGCCTCAGCAAAAAGCCCGACCCTCCCTCGGGGGCTGGAAGGGGGGAACCCCCTCTGCATCAAAATTTTCCTCGAAAAAAGACTTCCATCAAAAAGCTTTCGCATCCCCCGGCTATGTCAGTAACAGGACCCCAAGAAACGAATAAGGGTGCATGTAAGTGGCAAGGCCGACCGAGCCGAGGGACTCCTACGCCTCTGGGATACAGATACCTCACTCGTCGCCTAGCACAAAAAATGACTCTTACTTGGGCAAGCTACCCTGCTACTGACGAACGGGTCCGGATAAAACGGAGGGAAAAGAAACACAATCTTATATTACGATAATAAAGTGTTCGGGCCTCGGCGGCCGCAAAAGACACGTATGCATTCAAAGAAAACTGCTCCGGCAGAATCAGGCGTCGCCCGGAGAAGGGGTCGCGCCCTCAGCTTCGTCTCCACCCTCAGCAAGATCCGCCCCGGCCTCGGATGACGGCACAAGCGGGAGGATCTCTGCCTCGAAGGTGGTTGCTAGCACCGCGCTTGGGCCCGCGGCGGCCGCGTCAAGCCTCTGGACTTCGGCCAGGGCGGCTTCATCTTCGTTAGGGAGGCAATACCCCTCGCTGACCCGCTCCAGATCCACGTCATAGTGGGAAGCGAGCACGGCGAAGGCCCGCCTGACGCCGTGATGCAACGCCTCGCGAAGTCTGCCACACGTATGGTCACCCAAGGCTTGCAGGCGACTTTGAGGGGAGCTTCCCGAGGGGACGTCGTCGAAGCCAAAGACCCGGCAGAAGGCCGAGATGGCCTCGGACATGGCCGCACGGTCGGCTTCCCTCTGCTCGGCCGCCTGAGCAAGCGCCCTGGTGGACTTATCGAGGGCAGACTCGAGCTCTGCGAACAGCCAAAGCGGAAGACCTCAAACACGAGCTAAAGAACCAAGCTGAAACAAAATCTTCAAACAGCCGAGACATACCTTCGGCTCGGGCACGCTACTCTGAGGATGCGGCTTGGGCCACGGCGAGGCCCGCTGCAAGGGCCCCAGCCCGAGCAGACGCCTCGGCTAACTGGACTCCAAGAGCCTCAGCCCGGCTTTCGGCCTTGTCGGCCCGGCCCCAAGAATGGTCCCGCTCGCCGGTGGCCTGGTCAAGCTCCGACTGCCGCCGCTGCGCCTCTGCGCGTGCCGCCGCCGCCTCCGCTCCCAGATCGGCACAGAGCAACCGAAGGTCCGCCACCTCGGCGCTCTGTTGGGAGAGGCGCGTGGTAGCACTGGCAAGCGTGGTCCTCAAGGACCGCAGCGAACCCCAGACATCAACCTCGCGGCGGATGAACGACGACTTGGCGGCACTCAGATCCGTCAGATCTTGAGGGAAGGAAGCGGGGCATCACAAAGAGCGCCTTAATCACGAGAAAGGTATGCCTGAAGTCATTACCTGGAGGATCTTGGGAACATCCCTGCAAAGGACCTCCAAGGTCGACCGAAGTGATCCCAAGACTGCTCCTCCCGTTCATCATCGAGAACGAAGAGGGGATCCGAGGCCACACGGGTCCGGAACCGAAGCAACTGGCGCCGCCCCTTGGAACTGTGCCGCACGGGGACAAGACTGCCGCTCGGCGGGGCGGGTCGTGGTTCTGCGCCCCCCTCTTCCGAGGCATCAAGTAGCGACGCCTCGGCCATCTCAGCGTCGGCGGCGATGGGTGGCTCCACGGCCAGAACGACAGCGGCCTCGGCAGGAGCCGGTGACAGCGCCGGCAACACGTCTGGTGGGCTCGAGGCCGCAGCCGCGCCAGCAGTCTCCCTCGGCACGACGGCCGCCTCGGCAGAAGAGTCCGCCTCGGGAGCTCACCCCACGACGACTTGTGCCGCCTGGGCCCCCGCTTTAGGGCATCTTGTGAGAAGGCCAGCTGGCCGGCGAGGCCCGGTGCGGCACTGGCTGCAGAAGCCGGCGCCGTTTTGAGGGCCTTCCGGGGAGCCAGACCGGTCGAACCATGCCTCCGTTTGCTGGGAGGAAAAAGAAGAGCGGGATCAGAACACACAAAGGAGGAGCCAGGACAAAGATATCCTAAGATACTTACCCACTCCGGGCCACGATCAATCGTGCCTGTGGGGAGGTCTCTCGAGCCTCGATCTCCAAAGGTACCACCGAGGTCAGCCCCGCTGCCGGCTTCATCCTTGCCTCGGGCGCCCGAGGCGCCAGAGGGACGGACTGCCCAGGCACAGCCATGGCGACCCGAGGGTCACCCTCCTGCACAGTCGGCACGGGCAACGGTTCTTCGGAAACAGGCGGCTCGACCTAAGACCCCGGGGTCACCTCAACTACCTCGGCCAAGGGGTCAAGTACCCCCTCGGCCTGCCCCCGATCTTCGGACCAGGACCCCGACGTCCCGGCCCCGGATACCGACGACGCCAGCTCGCTCGGGGGCTGGCTCGACGACCCCTGGCCCAGCCTCAGATCCGGGCTGAGGCCGAGGCGGGCCGCCATGTCGTCGTCTTCATCATCGCCTTCATCATCGTCGTCGTCATCATCAGGCGTCTTGTAACACCCTGAATTTGGGGGTATAAAATTTTTTTTCTAATATCCACCAAATTCAGGTGTTACTCTCTCAGTTCTTCGCTTTCCTTTCTCTTTTCCTTAAAAATGGAGAATCATTTTGTTTTATATTAGCGTAAACCTAGTGGAATGAGCCCTAGAGGCACTTTGGTTGTTGCATTCATGCTGTTGCATAGTGTTTCTAAGTGCAAAATGTGTTTGAAATATGTTAACATATCTTATAGAAGCGCTCGGTAAATTTTCATATTTTTCGGAATATTTTTCTATTTTCCGGAAACCAAAATCTATTTATTTGTGGAACTTAAAAATGTTTTTAGAAATTCTAATTATGTTTTTTGAGTTCATTAGGTGCCAAAACATTTATAGGAATTTTTCTGGAATTTTTGAAAGCATATATAATATTTTAAGCACAAAATATGGATTTCTAGGCTTTTTCGAATTTTAAAAATAGTAAAATCCGAATTTTAACCGAATTTTTATCTCATCCAAACCCTAGATATATATATATGTCCGGCTTCATCTCGTCGAGCCCGTTTCAGAACACAAAACGTTTTCTCCAAATCCAATCCCTAGCTCCCGGTATTGCTCGCCGAAGTTCGGGGCGGTTCCAACTCCGGCGACAACTCCGGCGAGCAATTACTCCCAATCCGTGCATCGTCTGCGGAATCCGAGGGTACCGCTGCGTTCGTCTCGTCGAGGGCTTCGTCGCAGCGCGTTCGGTTCGTCGATTGGATCCCCGAATCTCCGGCAATCGACGGATTTCTCCTCGGCTCCGGCGAGGGTCTTCTTCCCCGGTGAGAAAACTCCATTGTTGCACCTAGGGTTTCTTCGTTTCTTCGTTTTCCCGTCCGTGCAGAGCCTCTCCCACTCTCCCCTCACCTTCCCCGGTGGCGGCGCCCTTCCCCCTCCGTTTCCCCTCCCTGGCGGCGCCCCTTTCCCCCTCCCCGGCGGTGGCGGCGGTGGCCGACGGTGGCACTCGCGCTCCCGCGTCCCACGCCCGCGCGCACCCCTTCCCGGCAGCGGTGGCCGCGCCCCTCGCGCCCCGTGCGGCCGCGCCCACCCCCGGCCGGCCCAACCTCGTCCTCCCCTGCGCAGCCCCCTCCCCTTCCTCTTCTCTCTCTTCTATGGATGGGAGGAAGAAGATGAAGAGAGGAAGAAGATGGCAGTTCAGTAATTTAGTCCGCGCGAATTACAGTATGGTTTAAAACATTCATAACTTTTGCGTTTTAAAACCGATTCGATCCATTCAAGTTGCGTTAGATTCGTATTAAAATTATCTTAATTTAGAAATATTTATTCCAATTTTTGCACATTTTATTTAATTTAGTTAAACGTTTGTTTAACCAGTGACTACTAGAACGACGTTTCAATTTAAAAACCTAATTTAGTGATTCGATTTGCGCATTTATAATTAGTCACCAATATGATTAACCTTAACTGAAATGTTATTTATTAATAACTATTTAGTTTAATCATGTTGTTTAATTATTAGTTTCGCATGTCGGTCCGCGCGTGCCGCGGTGTTGTTTCGCGCACGTCGTCGCGTGTCGTTCGCGAGTGTTGCGCGTGTTGTTCGCACGCGTTGTCGTGTGCCGTTCGCGTGTGTCGCGCGCCTTGCCGCGTGCCGTTCTCGCGTATCGCGCGTTGTCCGCGTGCTAAGTCGTTTGTGTCCGCGCGTTGCACACATCGTGTTTGCACGTCGTGCGTCGTTAATTCGTCTCGCTTAGAATCGCTCATATTCATTAAGTTACTTGCTTAACTGTCAACTATTAAAATAGTAAATTAGTCAAAACTAAGTAGTAGTATTAATTTACATTTGATTAATATCAATTAATATAATTATGTTGAATTGAATGTTCTAATTAGTACTTGTTTCATGTAAACGTGCTAACCCCTCGACCATAGCTTCGTCTATCATGGTCCCTTTTCTCGCGTAACCGTAGAAGCGTTCTCTTTTTTTTATTGCTCGCTTTTATAACATTTTATCTTGTATGGTGTGATGTTCTTATGCATATGTATATGTTTGTTTGTTTGTGCCTGTTGGTATTCGCTGTGCGTCGCAAATAGTTTGCGATCCGTTTCCGAGCTTCGAGAGATCGAAGGTCAAGCTTTGGTGACCAAGTGATCAAGCTCCTCGAGCTCTACGAGATTGAAGATCCTGAGCATCTGTTTGGTGAAGGCAAGTGTCCTCTGACCCATTATGTCCTATTCATTTATAACTTACTACCCCGCATTACTTACTTGAAACCTAAGGATTGACTAGCTTTACACTTTACTTTATCCTTGATGACCTTATGGGCTGTTATGGTTAGCATTCTGCTATTGCCTTAACTTAATCAATGAACATGATGTGACTATGTATGATACTGTTATCCTGATGATGTTGATGATCTTGTGATACTCTAGGGGGCTCAGGCTGTTTCCTGAGTACCTCTCTGTAAGGACCTGTTCGTTGAGAGACCACCCGGGATAACAGTGCAACCATGAGGGTGAAATGGGGCGCCCTTAGCTAATTAATTAGAGGAACTAGAGGTGTAGTTGCTTCGCCGTCGTGCCGTCAATGGGGTCCAGGCACAGTGCTTGCTCTGCCGAGGCTGAGTGCCGAGGTTCTTTCGTTTTGCTTTTGTTAGTCACTCTCCTGCGGGGAGAGGTACTGTGTTTATCAAACTGGAGAAACCTAACGGGCAGCTATGACCTCTAGGGAATCTTTGTAAAAGCTACGTAGTGATACCCTGCCGGACCACCTAGGAAGTGATCAATGGGGAGTCATGATCCCCGGGCAAAACGGGAATCACGGCTCATGGGTAAAGTGTGCGACCTCTGCAGAGGGTAATGAAACTGATATATCAGCCGTGCTCACGGTTATGAGCGGCCTTGGGATCCTCTTTGATTAGAGATGCAGACGATCTGAGATACAGATGGTTCGAGATACAATGGTTCTATTTATTATTTTGGTTCGATGACGATAATGATGTTCCTCGATGAGGAAATGATTCACGGGTTGGTTATATGATAAAACTTGGCTTCCACTAATAATAAATATCTGACCAACTAAAAGCAACTGCTTGAGCTTAACCCCACATAAAGCTAGTCCACCTCAGCCAAACGGGGCATTTGCTGAGTACGTTGATGTGTACTCACCCTTGCTTTCACAAAACACCAGGTTGCCTTTGGTGCAATCTATGCTCAGGTAAAGAAGAAGGTGTCGAGGCGGACCTCCAAGAGTTCCAGGACGTTGATGAGTTCGAGGATTAGGCTAGCGACCTCCCCCAGTCAGCTGCCTGTGGTGGGTTGTTTACGTTGGCTACGTTTCGATTCTGCGTACTTTGATTTCATATTATGTAAATGACTCTAGTCTGTAATATTATTACTTACTCTTTATTGTAATTCGAAGCATTGTGCTATGATGAGTCATTTATGTAATCGCTATGTACGTGAATTTCTGATCCTGGCACGTACATGGTTCGCATTCGGTTTACCTCCAAAACTGGGTGTGACATAAGTGGTATCAAAGTCGTGCTGACTGTAGGACCGCTGACCTAGAGTAGCATTGGTCGTTTTAAGGACTTATTGATTATTACTTCATCTCATCCTTGATTCTGCTTCAAAATATTAGTCACCTCGACTAATTCTATGTTGTGCTCCTATATGCCCCCTTGCCAAAAAGTATTTTATTCTAGTATGGACTATACTTATCTCAATTTATTAGATCTAATCTCATCTTGTGCTTGCGACATCTTTGTAGATGCCCCCTGACCATAGCATTTAGTCTTTTGGGACTCTTTCCTCGCCCATTATTAAATTGCTACCATTTGACCATCCCCATTCCATTTTGTTATTGACATGCTCTTATCCTTGCATTTTTAATACCCTTATCCCTTAATCTAAAGTACTTACCCTTGTACCTCTATTGCCTATTTAAACAGTTCAATTTATGTGTCCATGACCTTCTTGTCTTCTGAGATCATTTCTTATTCTGTTGTTAAGTCGCTATCTTTCGGCAAGTTCTATGCCCTTGGTCTTAGCATGCTCGTATCCCTGGATTCTTTAATACTCTTGTTTCAATACCTACCTCTAATAAAAACTCTGCTGCCTATTTAAACATTTCAGTTTATATGTCCATGATCTTACTGTCTTTTGAGACCCTTTCCTATTCTATTGTTAAGTCGCTATCTTTTTGGCAATTTGTACTCTCTTGGTCTTGGTATGCTCGTACCATTGGAATCTTGCATACCCTTATTTTTATATATGCTTACATTTATATCCCAATATCTGTTTGAGATATTTCAGTTTACATGCCCTTGACCACCCTTGTTTCTCGATGATCCATGAGCGGTCATTCTACTTTGCATATCCTTGGTGATCCCGTTGTCTCCTTGTAACTCCACTCGGTAATGAATCTTTACTTCAACCCTTTTGTTGGAACCTTACCTATCTGACCCTTGATTGTTTTCTCCACTTTGTCGTTTCGCGAGTCTTGCCTTAACTATATCCTTTGTTATGCTTTTAATTATTATCATATGCACCCTTGACACCTCTATATCCTACATTGATGTTTGTCTCATACCTGCCCTTTAAAATCGCCCCTCTTCTGTCTCATACCTTCTTTCTCTTGGTCGTATCCTCTTCTTTGGCTCGCGAGTTTGTAACCTCATCCTTTGTTGTGCTTTTGTTTCTTATTGCCTTTACCCTTCTCATCTCTCAATCTTACCTTGGTGATTACGCTATGTTCGTTATCTAAAACCTCCAATCTCCCACCTTAGTTCAAGCGTGGTCTCTTACTTATCTCACCCGTGGTTATATCCTATACTTTACCTCTTGCAAGACTTATCTTATTTCTATTCTTGATTGTACCTAGATTCCTGTTTTTTAATGCACATTTACCTCTTCCTTTATATCCTTGCCTATTATCACCTTGACCATTGACCTATCTCCATATTTACCATGATGTTTACCTATTTCTTAGCCTCACTTATTCCATTTCAATCCGAGAGTGTTATTTTCCCTATCCTGCTCTTGTTCATTTCCTTTCCCTTTGTCGCTTTGCAAGTCTTGTCTTACCTTAACTTCATCCTTTGTTGAGCTTTTGTTTGATATCATCCTTACCTTTGTAATCCGTAGATCTTGCCTTGATACTCATCTTTATTCATACTCAAAAAAAATCTCTGCTCTTCCACCTCAAATTGAGAGTGGCAGTTTACCTATCTGGCCCTTGGACGTACCCTCTTTTTTCACTTGCACGTCATGTCTTAACTCCACCCTCTGTGGTATTTATATCCTTGGTTCTTATACCCATTTACATCTTCTACATCCTTGTCCATTATTACCTTTAAACCCTCGTGATACCTATGCCCTTGCCCACATGCTTACCTTGAACCTACCCTTTAAAGCCTGCTCTTTTTCATCGTTTTTTGAGGATAATGCCTCGCCTACTTCACCATTGATTGCTTCCCCTTTTTTTTGATGCCTCACAAGTTTTGTCTAAAATACATCCTTGGTTATGTTTGTCTGTTATCACCTTAACCCTTGTCATCCCTTGATCTTTACCATGATGCTTATCTTGCACCTGCATTTTAAAGCCTCCTCTCCCATTTCATTTCAAGAGTGATGTCTTGCCTATCCTGCTCTTGTTCATTCCCTTTTTCCTCTGTCATGTTGCAAGTCTTGTCCTAACTCTATCTTTTGGTGTGTCTTTTCCTTTCACCTCCCTTACCTTTGTAATCTCTAGATCTTTCCATGATGTTATCTTATGCCTACCTTTTGAAATATCATCTTTTCCATCTCGATTTGAGAATGGTGTTTTACCTATCCTGACCTTGGTTGCATTCTCTCCCTTGTCAGTTACAATCATTGCTTTAGCTCCATCCTTTATTATGCTCATGCCCCTACCCTCCATGTCTTATTATTTCCCTTGCCTTTTGTTGGCCTTAGAGGAAAGACCACCATTTAATTAAAAGGAACGTATAGCAACGAGATGTTTGCTGATGCGTTCTCATGATGTTTGTCCTTCTACTATGGCTGATTTGCTTCTTTGGAATGAGTGTTGATGTGTTGTGGCCCTTGGACCGCAATGGAATCTGTTTACTAGGTGAGTGCCATAGAGTTAAGTAGCTGGGTTCTCCCCCTGCTCTCTCTAATCCGTCTATACTTACCTTTTCTCGTTATTCTTTCCTCTTACACCTGTCCTTTTGGCAACCTCCAACTCCTCCAAATCAGTCAAGATCAGAGTCGGCAACATCTTCATCAAGTGTGTATCAATGCTCTTGTTAAGGGGGTTAGCCGCTAACCCTGATGAAGACAATGCGATCAACATCAACCAACAAGATCAGAGTGGCGCAGCGAAAGCGTGTGTGGGTCCTAACCCACAGGTCCAGGAGATCCTCAAGAATTGCATCAATCAGTCTCAAGCATCTGATGGTCAAAGCAACCAATTCACAAGTCAAGCCGGCGGAGGCAAAGTTGAGTTAGAAAAAGCTACGAAAGACTAATGAACCAATCTCATTTTCTTGCTAGCCTCTTCTTTAATCTCGAGGACGAGATTCTGTTAAGGGGGTTAGATTTGTAACACCCTGAATTTGGGGGTATAAAATTTCTTTTCTAATATCCACCAAATTCAGGTGTTACTCTCTCAGTTCTTCGCTTTCCTTTCTCTTTTCCTTAAAAATGGAGAATCATTTTGTTTTATATTAGCGTAAACCTAGTGGAATGAGCCCTAGAGGCACTTTGGTTGTTGCATTCATGCTGTTGCATAGTGTTTCTAAGTGCAAAATGTGTTTGAAATATGTTAACATATCTTATAGAAGCGCTCGGTAAATTTTCATATTTTTCGGAATATTTTTCTATTTTCCGGAAACCAAAATCTATTTATTTGTGGAACTTAAAAATGTTTTTAGAAATTCTAATTATGTTTTTTGAGTTCATTAGGTGCCAAAACATTTATAGGAATTTTTCTGGAATTTTTGAAAGCATATATAATATTTTAAGCACAAAATATGGATTTCTAGGCTTTTTCGAATTTTAAAAATAGTAAAATCCGAATTTTAACCGAATTTTTATCTCATCCAAACCCTAGATATATATACATGTCCGGCTTCATCTCGTCAAGCCCGTTTCAGAACACAAAACGTTTTCTCCAAATCCAATCCCTAGCTCCCGGTATTGCTCGCCGAAGTTCGGGGCGGTTCCAACTCCGGCGACAACTCCGGCGAGCAATTACTCCCAATCCGTGCATCGTCTGCGGAATCCGAGGGTACCGCTGCGTTCGTCTCGTCGAGGGCTTCGTCGCAGCGCATTCGGTTCGTCGATTGGATCCCCGAATCTCCGGCAATCGACGGATTTCTCCTCGGCTCCGGCGAGGGTCTTCTTCCCCGGTGAGAAACCTCCATTGTTGCACCTAGGGTTTCTTCGTTTCTTCGTTTTCCCGTCCGTGCAGAGCCTCTCCCACTCTCCCCTCACCTTCCCCGGTGGCGGCGCCCTTCCCCCTCCGTTTCCCCTCCCCGGCGGCGCCCCTTTCCCCCTCCCCGGCGGTGGCGGCGGTGGCCGACGGTGGCACTCGCGCTCCCGCGTCCCACGCCCGCGCGCACCCCTTCCCGGCAGCGGTGGCCGCGCCCCTCGCGCCCCGTGCGGCCGCGCCCACCCCCGGCCGGCCCAACCTCGTCCTCCCCTGCGCAGCCCCCTCCCCTTCCTCTCCTCTCTCTTCCATGGATGGGAGGAAGAAGATGAAGAGAGGAAGAAGATGGCAGTTCTGTAATTTAGTCCGCGCGAATTACAGTATGGTTTAAAACATTCATAACTTTTGCGTTTTAAACCCGATTCGATCCATTCAAGTTGCTTAGATTCGTATTAAAATTATCTTAATTTAGAAATATTTATTCCAATTTTTGCACATTTTATTTAATTTAGTTAAACGTTTGTTTAACCAGTGACTACTAGAACGACGTTTCAATTTAAAAACCTAATTTAGTGATTCGATTTGCGCATTTATAATTAGTCACCAATATGATTAACCTTAACTGAAATGTTATTTATTAATAACTATTTAGTTTAATCATGTTGTTTAATTATTAGTTTCGCATGTCGGTCCGCGCGTGCCGCGGTGTTGTTTCGCGCACGTCGTCGCGTGTCGTTCGCGAGTGTTGCGCGTGTTGTTCGCACGCGTTGTCGTGTGCCGTTCGCGTGTGTCGCGCGCCTTGCCGCGTGCCGTTCTCGCGTATCGCGCGTTGTCCGCGTGCTAAGTCGTTTGTGTCCGCGCGTTGCACACATCGTGTTTGCACGTCGTGCGTAGTTAATTCGTCTCGCTTAGAATCGCTCATATTCATTAAGTTACTTGCTTAACTGTCAACTATTAAAATAGTAAATTAGTCAAAACTAAGTAGTAGTATTAATTTACATTTGATTAATATCAATTAATATAATTATGTTGAATTGAATGTTCTAATTAGTACTTGTTTCACGTAAACGTGCTAACCCCTCGACCATAGCTTCGTCTATCATGGTTCCTTTTCTCGCGTAACCGTAGAAGCGTTCTCTTTTTTTATTGCTCGCTTTTATAACATTTTATCTTGTATGGTGTGATGTTCTTATGCATATGTATATGTTTGTTTGTTTGTGCCTGTTGGTATTCGCTGTGCGTCGCAAATAGTTTGCGATCCGTTTCCGAGCTTCGAGAGATCGAAGGTCAAGCTTTGGTGACCAAGTGATCAAGCTCCTCGAGCTCTACGAGATTGAAGATCCTGAGCATCTGTTTGGTGAAGGCAAGTGTCCTCTGACCCATTATGTCCTATTCATTTATAACTTACTACCCCGCATTACTTACTTGAAACCTAAGGATTGACTAGCTTTACACTTTACTTTATCCTTGATGACCTTATGGGCTGTTATGGTTAGCATTCTGCTATTGCCTTAACTTAATCAATGAACATGATGTGACTATGTATGATACTGTTATCCTGATGATGTTGATGATCTTGTGATACTCTAGGGGGCTCAGGCTGTTTCCTGAGTACCTCCCCGTAAGGACCTGTTCGTTGAGAGACCACCCGGGATAACAGTGCAACCATGAGGGTGAAATGGGGCGCCCTTAGCTAATTAATTAGAGGAACTAGAGGTGTAGTTGCTTCGCCGTCGTGCCGTCAATGGGGTCCAGGCACAGTGCTTGCTCTGCCGAGGCTGAGTGCCGAGGTTCTTTCGTTTTGCTTTTGTTAGTCACTCTCCTGCGGGGAGAGGTACTGTGTTTATCAAACTGGAGAAACCTAACGGGCAGCTATGACCTCTAGGGAATCTTTGTAAAAGCTACGTAGTGATACCCTGCCGGACCACCTAGGAAGTGATCAATGGGGAGTCATGATCCCCGGGCAAAACGGGAATCACGGCTCATGGGTAAAGTGTGCGACCTCTGCAGAGGGTAATGAAACTGATATATCAGCCGTGCTCACGGTTATGAGCGGCCTTGGGATCCTCTTTGATTAGAGATGCAGACGATCTGAGATACAGATGGTTCGAGATACAATGGTTCTATTTATTATTTTGGTTCGATGACGATAATGATGTTCCTCGATGAGGAAATGATTCACGGGTTGGTTATATGATAAAACTTGGCTTCCACTAATAATAAATATCTGACCAACTAAAAGCAACTGCTTGAGCTTAACCCCACATAAAGCTAGTCCACCTCAGCCAAACGGGGCATTTGCTGAGTACGTTGATGTGTACTCACCCTTGCTTTCACAAAACACCAGGTTGCCTTTGGTGCAATCTATGCTCAGGTAAAGAAGAAGGTGTCGAGGCGGACCTCCAGGAGTTCCAGGACGTTGATGAGTTCGAGGATTAGGCTAGCGACCTCCCCCAGTCAGCTGCCTGTGGTGGGTTGTTTACGTTGGCTACGTTTCGATTCTGCGTACTTTGATTTCATATTATGTAAATGACTCTAGTCTGTAATATTATTACTTACTCTTTATTGTAATTCGAAGCATTGTGCTATGATGAGTCATTTATGTAATCGCTATGTACGTGAATTTCTGATCCTGGCACGTACATGGTTCGCATTCGGTTTACCTCCAAATCCGGGTGTGACACGTCTCCGGCGATGGCTCCCTCGGGAGCCCATCCCTCTCCTGCCGACAACAAAGCCTTTCCAAGGCATCCCGAGCCCGCATCCGCTCGCGGGCCCGAGTCTTCTCCGCGTCCTTCTTCTCCTTCCTCTTCTCTGCGGCGACCCTCCGCGCAGCCCGGTCCACCGCGTGTCCGGTCGAGATGCACATAAATAAAGCAATGAACCAATCATCGACCGGTATACCTTTTGATCCACGGACTTACCTCCCGTGTCGAGGTCGAGATGCCCATTTGTTCCCATGGGAGTCTTGATGGGCTTGGCATCCTTCATTCCAAACTTGCTTAGAATGTCTTGAGTATACTTCGTTTGGCTAATGAAAGTGCCCTCTTGGAGTTGCTTGACTTGAAATCCTAAGAAATATTTCAACTCCCCCATCATAGACATCTCGAATTTCTGTGTCATGATCCTACTAAATTCCTCACATGTAGATTTGTTAGTAGACCCAAATATAATATCATCAACATAAATTTGGCATACAAACAAATCATTATCAAGTGTTTTGGTGAACAAAGTAGGATCAGCTTTGCCGACTTTGAAGCCATTCACAATAAGGAAATCTCTAAGGCATTCATACCATGCTCTTGGGGCTTGCTTGAGCCCATAAAGCGCCTTAGAGAGCCTATAAACATGGTTAGGGTACTCACTGTCTTCAAAGCCGGGAGGTTGCTCAACATAGACCTCCTCCTTGATTGGTCCATTGAGGAAGGCACTCTTCACGTCCATTTGATAAAGCTTGAAGCCATGGTAAGTAGCATAGGCCAATAATATGCGAATTGACTCAAGCCTAGCTACGGGTGCATAGGTTTCACCAAAATCCAAGCCTTCGACTTGTGAATACCCCTTGGCCATGAGTCGAGATTTGTTCCTTGTCACCACACCATGCTCGTCTTGCTTGTTGCGGAAGACCCACTTGGTTCCTACAACATTTTGATTAGGACGTGGAACTAAATGCCATACCTCATTCCTTGTGAAATTGTTGAGCTCCTCTTGCATCGCCATCACCCAATCCGAATCTTGAAGTGCTTCCTCTACCCTGTGTGGCTCAATAGAGGAAACAAAAGAGTAATGTTCACAAAAATGTGCAACACGAGATCGAGTAGTTACCCCCTTATGAATGTCGCCGAGGATGGTGTCGACGGGGTGATCTCGTTGTATTGCTTGGTGGACTCTTGGGTGTGGCGGTCTTGGTTGTTCATCCTCCTTGTCTTCATCATTTGCGTCTCCCCCTTGATCATTGTCGTTGTCTTGAGGTGGCTCATCATTGTCTTCTTCATCTTTATCAACTTGAGCCTCGTCCTCATTTTGGATTGGTGGAGATGCTTGCGTGGAGGAGGATGGTTGATCTTGTGCATGTGGAGGCTCTTCGGATTCCTTAGGACACACATCCCCAATGGACATGTTCCTTAGCGCTATGCATGGAGCCTGTTCTTCACCTATCTCATCAAGATCAACTTGCTCTACTTGAGAGCCGTTAGTCTCATCAAACACAACGTCACAAGAAACTTCAACAAGTCCCGAGGACTTGTTGAAGACTCTATATGCCCTTGTGTTTGAGTCATATCCTAGTAAAAAGCCTTCTACAGTTTTAGGAGCAAATTTAGATTTTCTACCTCTTTTGACAAGAATAAAACATTTGCTACCAAAAACTCTAAAATATGAAATATTGGGCTTTTTACCGGTTAGGAGTTCATAGGATGTCTTCTTGAGGATTCGGTGAAGATATAACCGGTTGATGGCGTAGCAAGCGGTGTTGACCGCTTCGGCCCAAAACCGATCCGGTGTCTTGTACTCATCAAGCATGGTTCTTGCCATGTCCAATAGAGTTCGATTCTTCCTCTCCACTACTCCATTTTGTTGTGGAGTGTAGGGAGAAGAGAACTCATGCTTGATGCCCTCCTCCTCAAGGAATCCTTCAATTTGAGAGTTTTTGAACTCCGTCCCATTGTCGCTTCTAATTTTCTTGATCCTTAAGCCGAACTCATTTTGAGCCCGTCTCAAGAATCCCTTTAAGGTCTCTTGGGTATGAGATTTGTCCTGCAAAAAGAACACCCAAGTGAAGCGAGAATAATCATCCACAATAACTAGACAGTACTTACTCCCGCCGATGCTTATGTAAGCAATCGGGCCAAATAAATCCATGTGTAGGAGCTCCAGTGGCCTGTCACTCGTCATGATGTTCTTGTGTGGATGATGAGTGCCAACTTGCTTCCCGGCTTGGCATGCGCTACAAATCCTGTCTTTCTCAAAATGAACATTTGTTAGTCCTAAAATGTGCTCTCCCTTTAGAAGCTTATGAAGATTCTTCATTCCAATATGGGCTAGTCGGCGGTGCCAGAGCCAACCCAAGTTAGTCTTAGCAACCAGGCAAGTGTCGAGTTCAGCTCTATCAAAATCTACCAAGTATAGCTGACCCTCTAACACTCCCTTAAATGCTATTGAATCATCACTTCTTCTAAAGACAGTAACACCAGTATCAGTAAATAGACAGTTGTAGCCCATTTGACATAATTGGGATACGGAAAGCAAATTGTAATCTAAAGAATCTACAAGAAAAACATTGGAAATAGTATGGTCAGGCGATATAGCAATTTTACCCAAACCTTTGACCAAACCTTGATTTCCATCCCCGAATGTGATAGCTCGTTGGGGATCTTGGTTTTTCTCATAAGAGGAGAACATCTTTTTCTCCCCTGTCATGTGGTTTGTGCACCCGCTGTCGAGTATCCAACTTGAGCCCCCGGATGCATAAACCTACAAAACAATTTTAGTTCTTGATTTTAGGTACCCAAACGGTTTTGGGTCCTTTGGCATTAGAAACAAGAACTTTGGGTACCCAAACACAAGTCTTGGAGCCCTTGTGTTTGCCCCCAACAATTTTGGCAACTACCTTGCCGGATTTGTTAGTTAAAACATATGATGCATCAAAAGTTTTGAATGAAATGGCATGATCATTTGATGCATTAGGAGTTTTCTTTCTAGGCAACTTGGCACGGGTTGGTTGCCTAGAGCTAGATGTCTCACCCTTATATATAAAAGCATGGTTAGGGCCAGAGTGAGACTTCCTAGAATGAGTCCTCCTAATCTTGCTCTCAGGATAGCCGGCAGGGTACAAAATGTAACCCTCGTTATCCTGAGGCATGGGAGCCTTGCCCTTAACAAAGTTAGATAAGTTCTTTGGAGGGGCATTAATTTTGACATTGTCTCCCTTTTGGAAGCCAATGCCGTCCTTAATGCCAGGGCGTCTCCCATTATAGAGCATGCTTCTAGCAAATTTAAATTTTTCATTTTCTAAGTCATGCTCACTGATCTTAGCATTAAGTTGTGCTATGTGATCATTTTGTTTTTTAATTAAGGCTAGGTGATCATGAATAGCATCAGCATTAATATCTCTACATCTAGTACAGATGGAAATATGCTCAGTAGATGTAGATGGTTTGCAAGTTTTTAATTCTACAACCTTAGCATGCAATATTTCATTCTTACTTTTAAGGTCAGAAATAGTAGCATTGCAAACATCAAAATCTTTAGTCTTAGCAATCAAATTTTCATTTTCTAATCTAAGACTAGCAAGAGAAATGTTCAGTTCTTCAATCCTAGCAAGCAAATCATCACTATCATTTCTAGGATTTGGAATTGAAACATTGCAAATATGAGAATCAACCTTAGCTAACAAATTAGCATTTTCATTTCTAAGGTTGTCTATAGTCTCATGGCAAGTACTTAGCTCACTAGACAATTTTTCACATTTTTCCATTTCTAGAGCATAAGCATTTTTAACCTTAACATGCTTCTTATTTTCTTTAATAAGGAAGTCCTCTTGAGAATCCAAGAGATCATCCTTCTCATGTATGGCACTAATCAATTCATTTAATTTTTCTTTTTGTTGCATGTTGAGGTTAGCAAAAAGAATGCGCAAGTTATCCTCCTCATTTTTATCATCATCCTCATCACTAGATGTTTCATATTTAGTGGAGGACCTTGATTTTACCTTCTTTTTGCCGTCCTTGGCCATGAGACACTTGTGGCCGACGTTGGGGAAGAGGAGGCCTTTGGTGACGGCGATGTTGGCGGCGTCCTCGTCGGAGGATGAGTCCGTGGAGCTCTCGTCGGAGTCCCATTCGCGGCATACGTGGGCATCGCCGCCCTTCTTCTTGTGGTACCTCTTCTTTTCTCTCCTCTTGCCCTTCTTGTCGTCGCCCCTGTCACTGTCACTAGACATAGGACATTTTGCAATAAAGTGGCCGGGCTTACCACACTTGTAGCAAACCTTCTTGGAACGGGGTTTGTAGTCCTTCCCCTTCCGTTGCTTGAGGATTTGCCGAAAGCTTTTGATGATTAGGGCCATCTCCTCATTGTCGAGCTTGGAGGCGTCAATTGGTTGTCTACTTGGTGTAGACTCCTCCTTCTTCTCCTCCGTGGCCTTGAAGGCCACCGGTTGCGCCTCGGATGTGGAAGGTTCGTCAAGCTCATTGATCTTCTTTGAGCCCTTAATCATGCATTCAAAGCTCACAAAATTCCCGATAACTTCCTCGGGAGTCATTAGTGGATATCTAGGATTACCACGAATTAATTGAACTTGAGTGGGGTTAAGGAAAATAAGAGCTCTTAAAATAACCTTAACCACCTCGTGGTCATCCCATTTTTTGCTCCCGAGGTTGCGCACTTGGTTCACCAAGGTCTTGAGCCGATTGTACATGTCTTGTGGCTCCTCCCCTTGGCGAAGACGAAAGCGACCGAGCTCCCCCTCGATCGTTTCCCGCTTGGTGATCTTGGTGAGTTCATCACCTTCGTGCGCCGTCTTGAGTAGGTCCCAAATCTCCTTTGCGTTCTTCAACCCTTGCACTTTGTTGTATTCCTCCTTGCTTAGAGAGGCAAGGAGAATGGTTGCGGCTTGAGAGTTGAAGTGCTCGATTTGGGCCACTTCGTCCGTGTCATAATCCTCATCCCCTATTGATGGTACCTGTACTCCAAACTCAACAACATTCCAAATACTTTTGTGGAGTGAGGTTAGATGAAATTTCATTAAATCACTCCACCTAGCATAATCTTCGCCGTCAAAAGTTGGCGGTTTGCCTTATGGAACGGAAAGTAATGGAGTAGGTCTAGATGTACGGGGATAGTTTAAGGGGATCTTACTAAACTTCTTGCGCTCTTGGCGCTTAAAAGTTACGGACGGAGCATCGGAGTCGGAGGTGGATGTTGATGAAGTGTCGGTCTCGTAGTAGACCACCTTCCTCATCCTCTTGTGCTTGTCCCCACTCCGATGCGGCTTGTGAGAAGAAGATTTTTCCTTCTTCTCCTTGTGGTGAGAAGAGGAAGATCTTTTCTCCTTCCGCTTGGAGGAGTTCTTCTTCTTCTCCCTTCTCTTGGTGCGGGACTCTTCCGATGAAGTGCTCCCTTGGCTTGTAGTGGGCTTGTCGCCGGTCTCCATCTCCCTCTTGGTGTGATCTCCCGACATCACTTCGAGCGGTTAGGCTCTAATGAAGCACCGGGCTCTGATACCAATTGAAAGTCGCCTAGAGGGGGGGGGGGGGGTGAATAGGGCGAAACTGAAAATCTCAAAAATAATCACAACTACAAGCCGAGTTAGCGTTAGAAATATAATTGAGTCCGCGAGAGAGGGAGCAAAACAAATCGCAAGCAAATAACAAAGTGGGACACGCGGATTTGTTTTACCGAGGTTCGGTTCTCTCAAACCTACTCCCCGTTGAGGAGGCCACAGAGGCCGGGTCTCTTTCAACCCTTCCCTCTCTCAAACGGTCCCTCGGACCGAGTGAGCTTCTCTTCTTCTCAATCAAACGGGAACAAAACTTCCCCGCAAGGGCCACTACACAATTAGTGCCTCTTTCCTTGGTTACAATTGAGTTTTGAACACAAGAACAAGTGAGAAAGAAAGAAAGCGATCCAAGCGCAAGAGCTCAAAAGAACACGGCAAATCTCTCTCGCTAGTCACTAAAGGCTTGAGTGGAATTGGAGAGGATTTGATCTCTTTGGTGTGTCTAGAATTGAATGCCTAGCTCTTGTAAGTGGTTGGAAGTTGGAAAACTTGGATACTTGAATGTGGGGTGGTTGGGGGTATTTATAGCCCCAACCACCAAACTAGCCGTTTGGTGAGGCTGTCTGTTCGATGGCGCACCGGACAGTCCGGTGCACACCGGACATGTCCGGTGCGACAGCCACGTCACCAAAGCCGTTGCAATATGACCGTTGGAGTTCTGACTTCTGGGCCCGCCCGGATGTCCGGTGCACACCGGACATGTACTGTTTGATGTCCGGTGTGCCTGCTCCCGCGTGCCTGACAACTGCGCGGTTCTGGCGCGCATTAAATGCGCCTGCAGGTGACCGTTGGCGCGAAGTAGCCGTTGCCCCGAGGTTGCACCGGACAGTCCGGTGTACACCGGACATGTCCGGTGAATTATAGCGGAGCCGTCTTCGCGAATTCCCGAGACTGGCGAGTTCCTGAGAGCGCTCTTCCTTGGAGCACCGGACACTGTCCGGCGTACACCGGACAGTCCGGTGAATTTTAGCGCGCTGGCTCTGGAAAATTCCCGAGGGCGACGAGTTTGAGCTGAAGTCCTCTGGTGCACCGGACACTGTCCGGTGTACACCGGACAGTCCGGTGTGCCAGTCCAGAGGGGCCTTTGGTTGCTCCTATGCCCTTTTGTTGAACTCAACACATGGTCATTTTATTGGCTGAGTGTGAACCTTTTGCACCTGTATAACTTATACACTAGAGCAAACTAGTTAGTCCAATTATTTGTGTTGGGCAATTCAACCACCAAAATTATTTAGGAACTAGGTATAAGCCTGATTCCCTTTCAAGTTGTCCTTCCGCAAGGCTCCGACGCTCCTCTGACGACCACGACATCATATGAACAGGGTGCCAAAACCTCTCTGGCTGCCACGAAGGCATGTACTTAGCGCACTAGCTCCTCTCTGCTAGACACGATAGCGCATTGCTACACCCCCCATTGTACACCTGGACCCTCTCCTTACGCCTATAAAAGGAAGGTCCAGGGCTCTCTTACGAGAAGGTTGGCCGCGCGGGAGGAGGGGCCGACGCGTAGAGTCCCTCGCTCTCCCCCCACACGGACGCTTGTAACCCCCTACTGCAAGCGCACCCGACCTGGGCGCAGGACAAACATGGAGGCCGCGGGCTTTCCCCCTCTCTTCTACCCCCTTTCGTGCTCCGTCTCGCGCCGACCCATCTGGGCTGGGACACGCGGCGACAATTCACTCGTCGGTCCAGGGACCCCCCGGGGTCGAAACGCCGACACATATCTTTCCTAAATTTACGCGCATGCAAGGGAACATGTTTGACTCATGCATGCATTTCCTTTTTTGCGCGCACAGACGTGGGCGCAGGTGGTACAACCGTAGACTGGTCCAGTCGGTGCGCTAGGCTGAACCAGGTTGCAGAGGTGATCGGCCTGGGCTTCCTTTAACTATTGGAAGCCCAGGGCTCCCCGTTATATATATATATATATATATATATATATATATATATATATATATATATATATATATATATATATATATATATATATATCGGTGTCCATTCAAATCGTGGCTGCTAGGTTCGACGGTGCATTGTAATATTCACCTCAACTATGCATAATACTAAAAAAATAAGTTGTCATCTATTTGCGCCATAAGTAACTCGGAGTATATACACAATCATTAGCGAAGTAGTCCTATAAAGCCGGTTATATAGGCGGACTCAAGATCACGGTTCATGTAGCGGTTGCGGCGTTTAGGCTGCAGGTTCGAAGACTCTTTATCGAGCTTAAGCATAGTCTATGAGTACTTGCAATATATGCCGCATTGCATCTTCGGCTCCTTCACTTGAGTCGGTGTTCAGCTTGTGTTTGAGGAACACATGACATGGAGATGACTAGAAAATACGAGTTGCAATGGATCGAAAGCCGCCACCCGGTTGTGGCACCTCGTTCTCGCCCGCACCAACACGTCGTCGGTCGTCTACCGCTCCATCTCGTCCAGTCACGTGGTCTAGCATCTCTCTTGCCCCAGGCTGAGCGACACGAGCCCCTGGCACCACCGCACCAGCCTAGTGGCCGAGACGAAGCATGCGTGGTGCTTCTCTGGAAACCGGTGGGCGACGTAGGCAGCATGCATAGTCCTTCCCTCTTTGCTAGCTAGCTGTCTCCACTGACGCCCAAAACTGATGTCAGAGATCGCTTGGATCCACCGACACCTCGATCTGCTTCCACCGCGCTCAGCGGCGTAAGGCTGGGCGCAGTCGCGAGCTCTAAAAGCTCCCCCTAAGATTTTACAGTGGACGCGGGAGCTGCAGCGGTAAACTGTATCGATGACTGCACATATATAGAGGACACCGAAAACTCTATATTCAGCGCTTGCACTCTCTCACTCTATATACGGGGCTGTCGGTGTGGGGCCCAGTGACAGCCGGTATGGGTGCGGACAGCCGGTAGTTGAGAAGTGGGAAAAAGTAATATAATATGTGGTAGTTGGTATAGAGTTGAGATATAGAGTAAACATGACTGCAGAGGATTGTGGTATAGAGTAGATAATCTTGCTGACGGGGATAGAATATTCCTTTTAGAGTAGAAATTTAGAGTAGTATGAGTGCGGATAGCCTAAACAGGCGGCGGCAGTAGTCGTGTGTGTGATCGTATCGTGTTGGTGGTATATATGCTAGCTGTGTGTGCGACAGATGATATAGCGTAGCTGTGTAGCTGTGTACCTGCAATGGCCGACACACAGCTCCGAGTGGTGGCTCCACCGCCACCGTACCGGCCGCGCTGCCGAGAGGAAGGAGATAACGAAGGGGGACAATATGAGATCTTGTATGCGTGTTACGAGATAGACCAGTAGAGGAGGCAGATCTATGCATTTTTTGGTCCTGGGAATGAAACAGTATGGGATTTTCTAGCTGCATGGAATGGTCTACAGTAGTTCGAGCTACATGCTTGGTCGTGCCGTGACATTGTATATTATTAAGCCCAATTCTAGCATGTCGTGTAAACGGGCGTGCAAAAACACTGTTTGTAACATAGACAGCATTATTTGCAGAGTTAAGTTTTAAATATGGAGTGTCATAGATAGTCTGCTGGTGTCTAAACATATTATGTAGATGGATTACGATTAGTAAGAGCAACTCTAAAAGGCACTCTATAATTTTTTTTCTAAACTATATAAATAGATACTTTTTTGTAAAAAAAAACTCTCTAACAACTTATCTAAATGGTATAAAAAACGTGAATGACTCTTAAGTATAAATAAGATATAGAAAGACTGTTGAAAATTGAAAAGATATATAAAGTGGTTCCTATATAAATGACTCCAAATAATAATTTAGAGAATACTTGGAGATGCTCTAAGTAATTTCCATGCTTGGTGGTATTTTCGTTGGGCCTGTCCAGAGAGCAATATGCGGCGGTGGGCCTCGTTGGTCGGCCCCGAATGCTTGGATGACAACCTAGAGGAATGCCATAAAACAACTTTATTTATTCGTTTTTTTATCTCTCTCCATGTTTAGTTCTTCTACTCTTAGTTTTTTCTTCTTGAATTTGTTATTGAGGGGGAAAATGAATATGCAACTCCCTTGAGCATGGAGGTTAGAGAATCTCCAACAAATCACAATAAGCAAAATCTATAACCTTAATTTAAGAAGAAAAAAAAAAGAAATCATCCAACATATCTCTATTAAAGCTCCATACTTTTCTGCACGCGAAAAATGCTTGCTTCCCTGCGGAAGTTTTCGCCATCACTATTTCTCCCAGTCCACTCTATAGATGTCCAAACAGTGCGGGCCGCTCGTTTGGCCCGTGGCACGGCACGAATTTAGCCCGGACCAAACACGGTCCGACACGGTCGTTTACGGGCCCGGGCCGGCACGGCCCGTTTAGCGGGCCGGGTATGGGCAGATACGACGGTCCGCGTGCTTTGGCCCGGCCCGGCCCGATAAATGGGTCGGCCCGACGGCGGCCCGCATATTTATGTAAATACTAAATATGTAAATACATTTAATTCTCTCATAGTATGTAAATACTAAATACACGGCCAAACATATATAAAATGCATACATAAATATAAAATGCATACATAAATATTTTGTTGTCTCAATATATATAAATAATATGTTATTATATATGGTTAATTCTGTTAAATATATGTATTTATATACCGTTCTACTGTTGGTTCGGGCCAGTGCCCGGCCCGATCCGTTGAGGCCCACCGGGCCAACGGGCCGTCCCGGCACGATTTTTCCCTGTGCGTGCCGGGTTTGGGCATGTCCCTAGGCACGTGGGCCAGCCCGACCTGGCCCGAAGCATCAACGAGCCGTGCCTGGCCCGGCCCTATTCGTATCGGGCCGAAACGGGTTCGGGCCGAGTCCGTGCCGGGTGGCCCGTTTGGACATCTATAGTCCACTCTCCCGACCACCGACAGATCCATGAGAGGGGCTGGGTGGGCTCTAGCCCCCCTACGCCGGTGACATACAAGTAGGAGGGAGTAAGGGAGAGGAAGAAAGAAGAGGAGAAAGAGAGAGGAAGGGAGAAGGAAGAAGGGAGATGAAGGAAGAAGAGGGGAAAGGGAGAGGAAGGAAGATCCTAGACAACATAAAGTTATTCTTTATTTTTTGCGTTACCTCTCTTCTCATCTTTCTATTTTTCTCTAATATTCATCAAATTCATGCGTTACCTCTCTTCTCCTCTCCCCATTTCTCTCTCTTCCCTATAGCAGAGGAGTAACACCCATTTTCTTCTCCATGATTTTTTGAGTAATCCTAGATCCTAGGCAATATTAACTCATTCTTTATTTTTGCAGTCATTTTTCATGCACGAGTGAGGCTGCTTGGCTTGGGGGCGGGTGCATCGATCGCGCGCAGGTGAGGCAGCTCGGGGCGAGCGCGGGGGGCTGGCTCGGTCGAGCGGATGGGCGGGCGTTCTGGTCGGGTCCAGGTGATGGAACATTGGTTCAATCATCCTAGATGATGAATAGATCTGCCATATATATATATTATGCATTTAAATATAAATTTATTAATTATACTTAATATAAATACTGCTTGTTGTTATCATAAATATTTTTATAGATTTTCATCTAAAAATTGAAATTACCCTTCTGCAGGGGATACATAGTACTTTCTATGTGTCACTATGGAATATATGTGGTGAACAATTTTTTCTAAAGCAATATTTATATCTCTAGAAAGTTTATTATAAGAATAAATTATATGATTCATTTAATGGTACTAATTATGTCTCATAAATCTTAATATTTTTTTAATATCTATTAAGGACAGGTACAACCGTACAACCTTAAAACGGTGGTTAATTTTTTGGTGGTTAGTTTTTTCAAGTAAAAGAGACATTTAAGAGTTTACATGATATATAAAAAGTTGTGTAGAGACGGATTTTTCGTGATAGACCACTCAAGACCAGAGAGACACTATATTAAATAGAGTTATACGTACTATGTCTTTTATTTTCGGAGTCGAGCAAGCAGTTGTCACCTAGAAAAAAATAATATAAGGACTAGTTTAGGAACCTCAATTTCTAAGAGATTTTTATTTTTCTATGAAAAAATAGAAATTTTTGGAAAATTAATGTTCCAAACCAGCCCCAGTCCTAACTATAATAATAGGTGTAGGTTACGTCAGGTAGCGTCAGACATTCCAGTGCGTGCCTGGCAAGTGGCAAACTCGAGCTGTCTAGTCCTCAGTTCGCGAATCTTCCACAGAGGCAGACGGCAGCACTCGCTTCAAGCTCCTCATCTCGCGCAGGGGGGTCGCCTGAGGTATCGGTCAATCAGTAATCACTCCAAATCCTAGGGTTCTAGTCGCTTCTCGTCGTTTCGTTCGTAGGTGCGCCCCTCTCATCTGCATTAAGGCTGTGTTCGCTGCGGCTTAAAGCGGCTTTAATCCGGCTGCGGCTGCGGCTTCTACAGTATTTTGTCTCTACTGATTGCAGCTGCAGCAGTACAAACAGCCGTAACAGTACGGCTTTAAGCCGCAGCGAACACAGCCTAAACCTGAATCCTGATTAGGGTTCTACATAATCGCTTCTCTTTGCCTGATTGATTTGATACCCTACATCCGTGGTCGCCGGTTCTTCCGGATTAGCCGGATCTGTTGCTCTCCGGTTCGTGTGCTGTACCGGATTTGGGGTATGTTCGAGTTACTTGGTAGATTTACGTTGGTACATACGGTTGCACAGAAGATCTGGATTTACTGAGTAGTAGCTGCCTACGGCGTACGCATGATTTGTATATGAATTGTGTATCTGGCGTGTCGATGCTTAGTACGCGTAGTGCTGCAGCATACTGAAACTGAATGGACATTGGCTGTGTGGATGATTTATGCAGTGATGCATTCAGCTACGGTATGCTGACTAGACATGCTGCTTAGTTTTGGTTCTTCAGCACTTCCGATCTTAATATCTTGCCACCATGCCCTCCTGAGATGAACTTTTTCCCTCTGTGGGTTTTTGGTGGCAGATCACAGAGAGTCAGAGACAATGGTGAAGGCAGTTGCTGTCCTCGCTGGCACTGATGTCAAGGGCACCATCTTCTTTTCACAGGAGGGGGATGGTAATTCCCGGCACATGTTTTGACTTACAATGAGGATCTCTGTGCTCTAACGAGAATATCTGCGCTCTAACGAGAATATCTGCTTCATGGGTAGGTCCGACCACCGTGACTGGAAGTATCTCTGGCCTCAAGCCAGGGCTCCATGGGTTCCATGTGCACGCTCTTGGCGACACCACCAACGGCTGCATGTCGACTGGTACCTACTGCATCTGTGTGTGATCAGTGCAAGTGGATTGTGCTATGCTTATGGGGGAGTTGTTTTCTGCTCTAGGGCCACACTTCAATCCTGTTGGCAAGGAGCATGGCGCACCAGAAGATGAGGACCGCCATGCCGGTGATCTTGGGAATGTGACAGCGGGAGAAGATGGTATTTTTGTCTCACTGCCTTGCGCCATTGTTTGGTTCATTTGAACTGGAGAAATCTTTATAAAGTTGGCTGCGAAAACTAGATTTATTCATTTTCCAATGTACGTTGTTGCATTGAAACTGCAGCGCAATAGCTCATAATCCCACTGACAATTTACTTCTTTGCTTCTCAGGTGTTGTTAATGTCAATATTACTGACAGCCAGGTTAGCGATACTCACTTTCTCCAACTAGCACTTTAACTATGCCTACGTTGTCCTCTTCCTTTGCATCTTGGTAGTTAACTTGTCCACTTGACATGGAACACGTATTTGAACTGCAGATACCTCTTGCTGGACCCCACTCGATCATTGGCCGAGCTGTTGTTGTCCATGCTGATCCAGATGACCTTGGCAAAGGTAATTCTAGCGAACACTTGGATCGTGCATTTAATTTTATTGGCTTGATCTTTGCCAGGTCTGCATAGTTTCTCCAGAGCAGTTTATGTTACGCTGTTTGTACATTTGCACTTTCCTTTAAGTAGCAGATAAGGTTCATAATATTTGTGGTAATGTGAAAATTTTGGGATGTCTAGCCTTAGCTGCATCTGTCCCACTTTAGGGCTTGTTCGCTTTCATCTCAATCCATGTGGATTGAGTGAGATTAGGTGGGTTTAAATTCCAAACAAGTCAAAATCCTTCATATTTTTTTTTCGATCCTATCCAATCCACATGAGCTAGGAATAACCGAACAAGGCCTCACAGATAATTTTCATATGGGATTGGATAAATTTATTGCACATCAGTTAGTTTATGTAATGATGGAGAACATAGTAGAAGGTGGACCATTACTGTGTTTGGGGTTTGGGGGGGGGTGTTTAACTACTCTAAAATTTGTTGAGTCAGCTAGTGTTTATCCTCTTTTAGGCAGTACCTTTGTGCTGATCTTTGGACACTCTTATCGTTTGCAATTAACAATAGTTGCATGATTGTTATACAAAGGCATCCATATAATAATACTCTGGTTCATCAGGTGGACATGAGCTTAGCAAGAGCACCGGAAATGCTGGCGGACGTGTTGCCTGTGGTAAGTTATACCGTGGAGTTTTTCCTGTATCCTGGTTTAATCAACTGTTGTTAAACTCTATATAATAATGCAGCCCGATTCATTTATCACAATACAGTTGTGTGGAATTTCACGTTAGGGTTAGAAACACACATATCTTGTGCGTTAACTTGTGCTCCACATTTTGATCGTCTTCTCAGGTATCATTGGGCTCCAAGGCTAAAGCGGTTAACCTCCGAGGCAAACACCATAGAAGGACGAAGCGAGCACCTCAGGATGTTGCTGTTCCATTTCCCCTGTATTGGCAACACAATTTGAGTACTCCAAATAAGCGCCTGATCCATGATCAGAGAGCACTATTCATGCCATTTTGCATATGAACAATGTTGCGCACCTGCTTAAGTGTCTGTTCCAACAAATGCTTAAGAAGACACTCCTGGAGGTGTACTATCGAGTACTACCAGCAGCATCTAAACTTGACGAAACCAATTAGGCTTTGTTCGTTTCTGTCGGATTGTACCAGGAATCGTTTTAGCTAAGGGCTTGTTCGTTTCGGCTGGATTGGTGGGTCGGAACGATTCCTGACCGGATTGCTTCTCTAATTTATATAAATTTTGATTAGTTGGAACGATTCCGGGTGCAATCCGACGGAAACGAACAAGGCCTAAGGCTCATCGGATTGTACCCGGAATCGTTCCGATTAATCAAAGTTTATATAAATTAGAGAAGCAATCCGGCTCGGAATTGTTTCGATCCACAAATCCGACACAAACGAACAAGGTGTAATCAAAGTTTATATAAATTAGAGAAGCAATCCTGTTAGAAATTGTTCCGACCTACCGATCCGGCACAAACGAAAAGACCAAAACCATGTACGGTGACACCGAAGGAGGCCGTCATTATTGGTGGCACACGCCGGCACCTGTTGTGCTGTCAAATACGAACATTGTATCATCGGATTATTCTCCTTGCGATGGATCGAAATCGAAGCATATAGATAAGATCGTCCTGGATCTGGAACGGGAGCATATAGATGAGATCGTCCTGGATCATGAACGGGGTGGACGGGCACATGGTGCTTGGTTCCGTTTACTGCGGCACATAGTACACCTGATTTTGTTACTTTTAAGCTTGAAATCAGAAGTAAAAGTCAGATATATCTATATCAAGAGCATCACCAAGATGCATCTCTGCTACTAGTATTTCAATGCATGTAAGATGCGACTAGCTGCTCGATGATATTCTACACAACCTTAACGCTACAAGACGCATCACCAAGTGGACAGTCATGTTGGAAGCTTTTCATAGATCTATAGAGCCAACAACACATACTGTACCATTAGGCTAGCCATGTTCTTGCACATGGAAAGAAAACGCGTGATCGAGTTCTTTTAACTTTATTACCTAAGTTTTCCAATCGCAAAAGAAAAAAAAAAAAGCTCAATAGAAAGTCATCCACCGTGCCTTTAGATTGGCAAGTGCAGCTGCCAGCTGTTCAGTAGTTTCCAGGCGGCGGCATATTGGGCGCCTTCCCCACCGTGAAGCCGCCGTCGACGACGAGGTTGTGGCCATTGACACACTTGGACTCATCGGACGCCAGGTACAGGGCGGCGCTGGCCACGTCCTCCACCTGGAGCACGGGGCCGTCCATCTCGTTCATGTCCTTCTCCACGATCCGCCTGCGCTCCTCGGCGGTGGCGCCGGGGAACCACTCGGCCATGGCGCCCATGACGAGCGGCGTGGGGATGTAGGTGGGCGAGATGGCGTTGACGCGGACGCCCGACCGCGCGAGCTGCCCGGCCACGGCGCGCACCAGGCCCAGCACGGCGGCCTTGGACACGCTGTAGGGCGCCAGCGCGACGCCGCCCAGCACGCCGGCCACGCTGGCCGTGCACACGATGCTGCCGGCGCGGCGGGGCACCATGACGCGCGCCGCGTGCTTGACGCCCGCCACCGCGGCGCGGGCGTTCACGGCCATGACGCGGTCGAAGTCGGCCAGGTCCAGCGCCGCCACGGGGGCCGGCGCCAGGCTGCCGCTGATGCCGGCGTTGCTGAGCATCACGTCGAGGCGGCCGTGCAGCTCCACGGCCAGGTCCACCGCCGCCGCGACCTGCGCCTCGTCGGTCACGTCGCAGCGGGTGTAGTGGACGGCCGCCGGGCCGGGCCCCCCCGGCAGGCTCAGCTCCGCGGCAACGTGGCGTCCCAGGTCGTCCTGGACGTCCGCGAGGATGACCTTGGCGCCGTGCCGGACGAATTCCGCCGCCGTTGCCCTGCCTATGCCGCTCGCGCCGCCGGTGATCAGCGCCACCTTTCCAGCCAGCCTAGCGACGGACGAGAGGAGTCAGACATGACCGTGCAGTGGCATGCGGGACGAAGGACTCCAGCAGGTGGCTAGCGCTAGCTAGCTCGGTGAGATGGAGATTGGAGAAGGAGAACCTCTGTGGCGGTGGCGGCCCGGCCGCCGCGGAGAAGCGACTGAGGAAGAAAGCGGACGCGGCGGCGGCTGGGTTGGCCGAACTCTTCCCGCTGGCCCTGACAAGACGCTGCACGGCAGATCGGAACATGCTGCCACAGCGAGCTAGCTGTGTTTCGGCGGTCAGCTTTGCCGGCCTAGCGAGCTAGCTGTGTTTCGGCGGTCAGCTTGCCGGCCGAGCAGCAGGCGGATATAGATAGCCAAGGCGGCAACGCCCACGCGCACGCAGCCAAAGAAAGCGACGTCGCCGTCCGGCCGGTGCAGAGTGCTCTTCTAAGCTTTATGTAACGTGTACGGTCATCCACGTTCGCCGGCCGCCATTTTGCAATTTGCCTTGCATTAATTAAACCCAGCAATGCTGTCGCGCGGGGGGCGTGCGCACGCGCAGGCACCACGGATGATGTCATGCATATCGAGGGAATACATTGTTATATATCATCCAAATTTGTTTAATACAGTATAAATTTTAAGTCAACTACAAATGTTGCAGGTAGCCTCGTCGGATTCTATAATTTTAATATAAAATTTTATTTCCACCCAACCTTATCACAAAAATGTTATAATTCCTTTTACGTCAACTAAATACCAATGATTATAAGTATAACCTTTCCACACATAAACTTTATCTGTGCTGATGAGGCTTTTAGCCTTGTAATAATAAACGAGGAGCTGTGTCATCAATATCATCCATCTGCAAAAATACAATAGTTGTCCATCTCCTCCAACACAACAGAGATCTCCTCAACAACAGATTTAGAATTTTCTCATGCTCTAGAGATACTAATTTTTTTCTCTTCTTTCCGTCTTAGCTATTTTAACCTAGATTAAATAGAGACTAATATGGAGTTAACTGAAATATGCCCTAGGCCACAGACCGAATGGCATCAGGTGTAGATCCGCACCTGCCTCGTAGCATTCAACGTAGGACCGGCTATATCGTTTTGTTTTAATGTTATTCTTCATAAAAGAAAACCAGATTTATTTCGTCGAAATATTTTCGACCGATATCGTATTTTAAATATTTTTTAAGACAAAATTGGTTGGCTTCAGGTGAATTTCATAGTTTCTGGACTGAAAGAGTTGAATATGTGTGAAAAAAATATGTTTTTGACAGAATTTTGTTGTGATGTGTCACGCTACACAATGAGCAATAATAGTTTCACAAATGATATGTTCACCGAAATCACAAAAACATATATATGCAAGTAAAAAAAAAACAATCCGAATGGAACAAAGCAAGTCCTTCCTACATTTAGGTGGTGTTTGGTTCGCCGAAATGTAACGTAAATAGATTACATGGGTTAATGGATATCGATACTTTTGTTTGGTTGTGCTCTTTCTAGTAATACTATGTACTACTATCCAATCCAATTATAACTAGTAACCATTACCGCCGGTAAGAGATCTCATTATCATTCCCTTGACAATGTCTGAACCAAACATCACCTTAGTCCGTACTCCACAATATAACTTTACAATGGTGAAATGCAAATTAATATAAGGATTTTGTATAATACAAATGTTCACACGTTTCAAAGGTTCCAGATAATTATATATATATATATATATATATATATATATATATATATATATATATATATATATATAGATTGTATATTAGGAGTCCTGGGCTTCCAATAACTAAAGGAAGCCCGGGCCAGACAGTGCAATCCGGTCGAGCCGGACCACATCCGGACGTCTATAAAATAAAAACCCGGAGTGCTAGGGTTCAGTTTTTCATGCCCCATCTCGATTCATTAGCGACGGCGGTTGCCCGATAGCGCGCGCGGCGGCGGACCCCGGCCAGTGCCTGCGGTGGCCGTGGCTCCCCGACCTCGACATGCGGTGGCAGCGGTTTCTAGGCCGGCGGTGGCGGCCCCCGATCCAGAGGGCGAGCGGCGGCAGCGCCCTTGTGCGGCGACGGCGGATCCCAGGCCGGTGGCCGCAACTCCATTACCTCGACGCGCGGTGGCGGAGGTTCCTCGATCCGCAGCGAGGCCCTTGTGCGGGCAAGCGGCGGCGTCCCCGAAGCCCCGAGGAGGCGACACTTCCAAGGCCGACGAGCAAGCGACGCCCGTCGACGTGCGAGTAGCGACGGCGACGCATGAGGCGCGATGTTCGAGCGAGCGACATCACAGAAGGGGCGAGATGCACGCAGCGATGATCGCGCGTGACATCCTCCGATCCGGCGCATTTTTCTTTTCGTTTATTGTGTTTTATGCCTACCACATGTATTATTTACGCTAAAAACTGTATAATTTTATGCTTTAACACAGAGTTCGTATATCAGTTTACTGAATGCACATTGGAAAGGCAATTCCTTGATTTATGCTGTTCTTAATTTGCGCGCATGCAATAGAAACTTCCACGAGTTTGCCATAATTTTTGGATCTGTATAAAAATAGA
Source organism: Zea luxurians (assembly GCA_029449295.1). Taxonomy (NCBI): domain Eukaryota; kingdom Viridiplantae; phylum Streptophyta; class Magnoliopsida; order Poales; family Poaceae; genus Zea; species Zea luxurians. Next base: position 8,035,375 of record JAOPSE010000049.1, on the reverse strand, counting down.
AACCACATGCATGCGGCTGCCATGTTTTTCGGATCTGTCATAAAAATAGGATCGTAATAACAACCTACTAAAGCTATCAACCTCTAATTGACTCGTATTTACGCTTATAATTGAGAGATTTTATGCTCAAAACTTAAGGTTTTTACGCTCCACCCGGAGATGCGTCCACCAGTGAACAACATGTCAGATTTTTTACGCAGTGTAAGGAATTGCATAAATACCTACACCGTGTAGTATAATTTGTTTCAGTATACATCATAAACTAGTTCTAATGCGTTTAATTGCATGGCTGTTGGAGGGATCCTATATTTATGAAGCAAATAAAACATTAAATGTGATTTTTCGTTTCTATGCATGCAATTCATTTCCTTTCATTGCATATCCTTTCCATCATAAATTCGTGTGCATGCAGCCTGTAGCAGATTTTTACGCAGTATATCGAATTGCATAATTATCTACACAATGTAGCATATTTAGCATCAGTATATAACATAAAATGGTCATTACGAGTTTTAGTTGCATGTCTGTTGCAGCGATCCTAAATTTATGGAGGAAATAAAGCATTTAAAATAGAAACCGCCACACATATCTTTCCTAAATTTACGCGCATGCAAGGGAACGTGTTTGACTCATGCATGCATTTTGCCATAATTTTAGGATCTGTATAACCGCATGCATGTGACTGCCATGTTTTTCGGATCTGCCATAAAAATAGGATCGTAATAACAACCTATTAGAGCTATCAACCTCTCACATTGGCTCGGTATATACGCTTATAATTAAGGGGTTTTATGCTCAAAACTTAAGGTTATTACGCTCCAATCCGGAGGTGCGTCCACCAGTGAACAACATGCCAGATTTTTTACGCAGTGTAACGAATTGCATAAATACCTACACCATGTAGTATAATTTGTATCAGTATATGTCATAAACTAGATTTAATGTGTTTTAGCTGCATGGCTGTTGGAGGAATCTTATATTTATGAAGGAAATAAAACATTAAATACGATTTTTTTGTTTCTATGCGTGTAATTCATTTCCTTTCATTGTACATTATTTTTATCATAAATTCGTGTGCATGCAGCTGGTAACGGATTTTTACGCAGTATATCGAATTACATAATTATTAACACAGTGTAGCATATTTAGTCTCAGTATATATCATAAAATGGTCCTTACGCGTCTAGCTGCATGGCTGTTGCAGTGATCCTAAATTTATGGAGGAAATAAAGGATTTTAAAAATAGAAACTGCCGCACATATCTTTCCTAAATTTATGCGCATGCATTTGATCGTGTTTGACTCATGCATGCATTCTTTTTTTTGCACTAACAGACGTGGGGCAGGTGGCGCACCCGACAGCCTGTTTGGGCGCGCTGGTTGAACCAGTTTGCAGGGGTGGTTGGCCTGAGCTTCCTTTAACTATTGGAAGCCCAGGGCTCCCGTTATACCTGCCCTATATATATATATATACTGTATTTATATATTACACCTGGGTGCATTCAATATAGAGAATGCACCCAGGCCGAACCTATGTGCCAGGTCCGAGCCAACCGTCCCACCCAGGCCGGTTTCGTCCCTCCCGCACGCTCCGGACAGAACCTTTTCATTTTCCCGCCCCCGCGCCCTCTTTCTCCGTGAACGGCTCCTCCGCGAACGGCTCAACCTCTTCACATAAGTTGCAATCACACCAGACTTGCAGTTGCAATTATACCAGACAGCAGTTGCAATCATTGTTTTGTTTAACAGATTTTTGGACATAGTTATATAGAAGTTGCAATCACACCAGACCAGCAGTTGCAATTACACCAGGCAGCAGTTGCAATCATTGTTTTGTTTAACAGATTTTTGGACATAGTTATATAGGAGTTGCAATCACACCAGACCAGCCGTTGCAATTACACCAGACAGCAGTTGCAATCATTGTTTGTTTAACAGATTTTTGGACATAGTTATATAAAAGTTGCAATCACACCAGACCAGAAGTTGCAATTACACCAGACCAGCAGTTGCAATCTTGTTTGTTTAATAGATTTTTGGACATAGTTATATAGAAGTTGCAATCACACGAGACCCACAGTTGCAATTACACCAGACCAGCAGTTGCAATCTTGTTTGTTTAATAGATTTTTGGACATAGTTATATAGAAGTTGCAATCACACCAGACCCACAGTTGCAATTACATCAGACCAGCAGTTGCAATCTTGTTTCTTTAATAGATTTTTGGACATAGTTATATAGAAGTTGCAATCACACCAGACCAGCAGTTGCAATTACATCAGACCCTGCATATATATATAGTACACGGACGACTGAAATGGCCTCTTTGCATATGGTGACCCGATACTATATCAAACCCTGCATATTGAAATAATATAAATTATGCTAGAAAACATAAAGAAATTTGCAATATCAAAAGGATGGTCACCTACATTTTTTAGCTTGAATCATATTCACCGTCCACAATTAATAAAAAAGGGCTACGCTCCTTCGAGGGACTAAAGATTGGTCTTTCTATTTTAGTTACATTTAGTTTTTAAATTATCAAACAGTGGACTAAAATAAGGATTAAACTGTTTTAGTCTCTAGTCCATCAAAAAGTGACTAAAATAGACTAAACTATATTAATTTCATCTTTCACCCCTTATTTATTTCAGTTTGCACTAATAGCGGGGAAATGTAAATGGTCATTTTTATCTCTTATGAGTTATTTAATACTGTTCGAACCAAAAATGAGCCGGCGGACTGTCCGGCCCTGAGGCCGGACGGTCCGCGCCTGTGGGCCGGACGGTCCGCGCGTGCGCAGAACAGATTAGGGTTCCGAGTTTTGTGCTACGGTTGTTAGCTAAAATCATGGGATAAGCTCGGAAATTAGTTTGTAAAGGGTCCAGCCCCCCTCCTCTATAAATAGAGAGGTATACGGCCGATTTGTAATCATCAATCGAATCAATACAACTTCTATTTCGCATTTTATCCTAGGAGTAGTTCTAGTCTAGTTTAGGTTTAGATATCCAATCCCCAAATTCTTCGTCTCTCTTCGGCTCTACGTCGATTAGAGGAGTCTAGGTCGGCCAGCCCGAGCCTAGACATAACCTAGGATCTCTACTCCCCGACGGGGTCCCTCCCGGGAGCGAGATCCAGGCGCCGTCGGCGATCTTCCGCCGTCCCTGCGTACGCGCGGACCGTCCGGCCGTCAGGCAGGAGCCCTAGCCGCGCACCAGGCCGCGGACTGTCCGGCCCCAGGCCGCGGACAGTCCGCCCTTGCGCAGAGAGTACCACCGCGCCTCGCACCAGGCCGCGGACCGTCCGGCCCCTACGCGCGGACCGTCCGCCCCTGTGCAGAGGGCACCGCCACGGTTCTTGTTGAGTGTTTGGCGCTCCGAAAAGGCGTCAACATACTTTTTGGCGACTCCGCTGGGGAAAAAACATCTAGGCTCATCAAATCGGCCCTCAATGGCCGGTTCAAAGGATAGCTCTGATATTTCTCTAAGCAACATCATAGAGCCGACTTGGGAAACCTTGCCGGCTGACGAGCAGCTCCAGTTTGAGGAGCACAAGGAGCGGATGATCCAGGAGGCGAAAGCAAAGTTCTTGGCCAACTTCAAAGTGGACAAGAACAACAAGGTCGTCCGACATCGGGCAACGGATCCGGCTTCGCTCCAACTCACGCCAGATATCCCCAATGTAAGTAATACCAATGATCTGCAATCTCTTAGAAATTATGTAGAAGATCAGCGTGAACAAATGCAGAACATCATAGGGGGTATGCAAAGCGATCTTAAGAGACTAGTACGTGCATTTGATAAATCTAGTACCACAAATTTTCCTTCGCACGAGGTTGAGTTAGGAGATAATGCGCGTAACACATCGGCTACAGGTTGTCACGACCAGTCACAACCCCTTCATGGGATGCCGATGGACACATATCCTAAGCAACCGCAAATCGGCAGCAAACCAGCCGATCTGCACATGCCCGGACCGTCCGCACGTGAGCGCGGACCGTCCGGGCCAACAGCAGTCGGGCCTATTTTTAATGAGTTACCTAGATATGCGCCCGAGCCACCACATATGACACAGAACCCAAACTACCCAGTCGGACGGTCCGCATACAATGACGGACGGTCCGCATATGACCACGGACGGTCCGGGTACATATCCGGACAGTCCGCGCATGAGTCTTTTGAGGAGGATTATTACCTGAATCCTCGCCCGTCCCAGCAACACTTCCCATCACATTACGCAATGCACCAGCCCATTAATTCAGGATCCAGATCCCAGGAAAGCTTTCCGGCCCCACCTAAAAGGCCGGAAAGAAACGATCAAACCTATGAGCCATATAGGGCAAATGGGAATGCACCACGTAGCTCGAACCAATGGGGCGAACGACAACATACTAATATGCACCCAACTCCACCTATGTTTGACCAGAGAGCCGGTGGTCTTGCACCGGCTGCCATTGATATAGTGAGGGAAGAAATAGCCGGGGCGTTCCGAGATAAGCTCGGAGTAAGCATGGTCCCTGGGGGCAATCATATCGAAAACCTTATGACAGCCGATTTGATCACCACCCATACCCACAGGGAACCAGGATACCCGAATTCGCAAAATTTTCGGGTGATCAAGGGAAAAACCCACGTGAACATATAGGCCAGTTCCTAGCACAATTGGAAGAGTTGGCCGACACAGAGGCATTTCGCGTACGTTTATTTTCATTATCGCTAACAGGAACCGCGTTTGCATGGTATGCCACTTTACCTCCTAATTCCATTTCATCATGGGGGGATCTAGAACAAAAATTTCATGATCATTTTTTCTCCAGTGATTATGAATTGGATTTGGTAGATTTAGTGTCATTGCGACAGACAAAAGACGAATCGGTTAATGATTACATCCGGAGATTCCGCGATACAAGAAACCGATGCTTTCAAATTCATTTAGCAGAAAAACAGCTAGTAGGATTAGCCTTTAACGGTCTATGATATTATTTAAAAGAGAGATTAGAAGGCATCCAATTTTTTACACTAGCACAGTTACACCAGAGGGCTTTGGCTTGCGAAAGCCGGAGCAAAGAAACTGCTAAAACAATGCGTCACAACGTACATATAGTAGAATACGACCAAAGTAGCTCAGATGACGAATCAGCAAAAGTGTATGCTGCTGAAATGGTTTGGCCAAAACAGACCAAATCTTCGGCTTGTTCCTCCTTGCAGCCAGTTCAAAAGAAACGGCAAGAGGAGGTTAAGTTTACGTTTAATGTTGGTAAATGTGATAAAATATTTGACGAACTACTCAAAAATGGCAATATTAAAATAAATCACACTGTTCCATCCGCTGACGAGCTAAAACGTCGTGCATACTGCAAGTGGCATAACTCATTTTCTCATGCCACTAATGATTGTAATGTATTCCGACGACAGATTCAATCGGCCATTAATGAGGGACGATTGAAATTTCAGGAAATGCAGGTAGATACAGAGCCCTTTCCAATGAACGTGATCGACTTTGAGGGCAAGAAAGTCCTGGTTCGGCCAAACACGACCGATAAAGGCAAAGGCAAAGAGGCAATCATCGGCAATTCTAAAAAGGCCGATGAGGATCATAAAGTTTCTTGCAGGAAAGTGGTAGCCGAGAAGACTCCCGATGGAGGGGAGACCCTAAAGGTGACCATCACAACCTCCAGTACTGGGGGGCAAGCGCAGACAGGGAGACAGATACAGGAACCCGTGCTGCGTATCCCGGACGGTCCGGCACGTAGGCGCGGACGGTCCGGGACCCCACCGGACGGTCCGGAGAGCTCTGGCGGACGGTCCAGCCATGCTCAGGACTCGCAGCGACCACGTACCTTCAAACCACGACGACCAGAGATAGGTACGTGGAAAACAAATACATTTAAAGCAGCTGGTCGGCTGATCAAGCCTGGCCCGACTTTCGATCAATTGTTGTCTAAATATGTGAAAAAGAAGGCCGGCCCCAGTGACCGGCCACCGAAGCGACCCCGCTCACCCATTCATGAGCAACGTCAGGTCAGGCCGATTGGACCACCTCACCAATCGGAAGAAATGAAAGGTCCTATTGTACAATTGAGACCCAACATGCCGACATGGACCCCTCCACCTCCTTATCCATCTATGCCATATCCATACACATACTTACCTCCACCATATGTCCCAAATCAAATGTGGGGCATGCCACCATATCCATTTGGGATGCCACAGTACCCCGCCTGGGGGGCACCCCAAACATCCGTTTTTGATAGGTTGGCACCGCCAGTGCAAGACCGATTGAGCACCGCTGAATCCGGTCACCAGGCACAGGCCCAACAAGGTTGCCGGACTACTCGGCCTCCTAGGCCGACCAATCCGGCAGGGGGGCATATGCCTGTGGCAATTCAAAGAACAACAAAAAAGGACATCATCAAAATAGGCACTACGGATGTTGTCATACAGGGAGACAATAAAGGGCCGATGATTTTCGGCGAATCGGCCAACACAACCGAAAAGGATACGGCTACCATCAAAACAGCTGATCCAAAATACTCCATGCCTCGATGGTGCCCAGCGGGATTGACACGATCCCAAAAGAGAAAATTACAGCGCCTAAGAGCAAAGGAGAGCCAGGAGAAGGAGGCGGAAAAGACATTTAATGACACACATCCACTATACCCGCCACCACAAAAGAAATGGAGACCGAAGGCCGTTGAGAAAAAACAAACGGCCACAGAAATAGAAAGTCAACCTGCACCAGGCGCGGACCGTCCGGCCCCCGCGTGCGGACCGTCCGCCGTTCACCAGGAAGGCTCTGGACAACCTGCACCAGGCGCGGACCGTCCGGCCCCCGCGTGCGGACCGTCCGCCGTTCATCAGGAAGCCTCCAACAACATGACAACATCCATGGAAGAGGACGACCTGCTAGGAGAAGACCTGGTCGACTACGAGGCTTCTCCAGAACGCCCAGGTATGGATGTAAATATTATTACATTTTCTTCCGATTGCACTATCATTGGCGACGATGAATCTGTTGCTGCCCAGTTTGATTTTGGTCCTAAAGAAGCCGCCTTTACTAAACCAAAGGAATCGGTAAATCATTTAAAGCCGCTCTTCGTGCGCGGTCACATTGATGGAATACCGATTGCTAAGATGTTGGTGGATGGAGGGGCGGCTGTAAATCTAATGCCTTATTCATTATACAGAAAATTAGGTAAACAAGATGACGAACTTGTCAAAACCAACATGACCCTCAGCGGTGTTGGGGATAGTTCGATTAAAGCCAGGGGAGTCACGTCCGTTGAATTAACCATCGGGACTAAGACCCTTGCTGCTGCATTCTTCGTCGCTGATGTAGAAGGGAATTACAGTTTAATTCTAGGCAGAGATTGGATTCATGCCAATCAATGTATACCTTCTACATTACATCAAATGCTAATACAATGGGTAGGCGATGAGGTAGAACAAGTACATGCTGATGTATCGGCCTGCATCGCTGTGGCCGATGCCCCTGTACTCTGGACTTATGAGACTGCTACATGTCTCACAGGGGTAGATTTTTCTGATTATCAGTTCATAAGTATAGATAAGAAAGGTTTCATTCCTGTAATGCTAGAGCCGATGGAGAATCGGCTGAATCCTAAATAGAGTTTAAACGATGAATACACACAAAGTTCATGAGTCTTTGATCACGGACAATTCGGCCCTCAAAGCCGGATGGTCTGGTCTATCACAGAACAGTTCGAACTTTAAGGCCGAACATCTACCACAGCGAAAAGATAGTATTACGGATGATCCGGTCCCCGAGACCGGAAAGTCCGCCATCACACAAAGATCATCTGATTCCTCTGTGGGGGACATGATAGAGGAATTCAGAGATCTTGATAAACTAGGACAGGGGTTTACATCGGCTGATCCTTTGGAGGAGATTGACATAGGAAATGGTAAAACTCCAAGGCCGACTTTTGTAAACAAGACCCTGGAGACCAATTCTAGAAATGAGATGATCGGTCTATTGAAGGAATATTCAGATTGTTTTGCTTGGAATTACACTGAAATGCCTGGACTAAGCCGAGAGATTGTCGAACATCGGCTGCCCATTAAGTCTGGTTTCAGACCTTTCAAGCAGAAAGCTAGAACATTTCGTCCAGATCTTCTCCCACGAATCAAGGACGAAATCCACCGGCTACTAGAAGCTAATTTTATTAGACCTTGCAGATACGCAGAGTGGGTCTCCAATATTGTGCCGATGGAGAAGAAGGAGTCAGGTAAACTTAGAGTATGCATTGATTTTCGTAATTTAAATAAAGCAACTCCTAAAGATGAATATCCCATGCCCATAGCCGACACATTAATCAATAATGCATCAGGAAATAGAATTATTAGCTTCCTTGATGGTAATGCCGGATATAATCAGATTTTCATGGCCGAAGAAGATGCGTCTAAAACGGCCTTTATATGTCCCGGCTTCATTGGTTTATTTGAATGGGTTGTCATGACATTCGGTCTTAAAAATGCTGGTGCTACTTATCAGAGGGCTATGAATCTGATCTTCCATGAGTTGTTAGGAAACACTGTGGAAGTCTACATTGATGATATTGTAGTCAAATCGGTTAAGTTTAGTTCTCATATAGCCGATTTGCGCAAAGCCTTTGATAAAATGCGTCGGTATGGTTTAAAAATGAACCCACATAAATGTGCTTTTGGAGTGTCGGCTGGTAAGTTTTTAGGATTTGTCATCCATGAACATGGTATAGAAATAGACCCTGACCGAATCAAGTCTATTCGGAATGTGGGGCCTCCGACTTGTAAGGTCGAAGTGCAGAGGTTTCTCGGCAAGGTGAATTATTTACGAAGGTTTATTTCTAACCTAGCCGGGAAGATTGATGCCTTCACCCCTATCCTTTGGCTTAAGAATGATGCTGAATTCACTTGGGGGGCAGAGCAGCAGGAAGCATTTGATCTCATTAAAAAATACTTGTCTTCGGCTCCCGTGTTAAAAGCACCACAAGTAGGAGCACCATTCAGATTATACATTGCAGCTGAAGACAAGGTTATTGGGGCTGTTCTGACACAAGAAACTGAGGGGAAGGAGCATGTGGTGACATATCTAAGCCGAAGGTCGTGTAAACCCTAAAATACATTTTTGAGAAAGTAGGAAGTCATGTTGTTCTCTTTGAGGATTAATAATGGGATTGACTGGAGTATATGATTAAACCTCTCAAATGATTAAACAAATAAAAATAATATTTGGGATTAATGGCTCATATTTAAATTTTACTTATAAAAGAAAATGAGTTTTCCTATTTAATTTAATAAATGCTTCTTTTCACCAATAATACATATAGAAGCATAAAGACTAAGATAAGCTAATAAATAAATAATCCACTTTTGCATTCAAGCTGGGAATTATTTGAATGATTTCATAGGGTATAGATATCAGATTTGAGTAAAGTTTGAACTTGTAATAAAAACAGAAAATAGAAACAGGGAAATAAATAAAAAGAAAAGAGGAAGACTCTTCCTGGGCCGAATTCCATCCGCTGCCAGCCCAACAGACATCCCGGCCGGCCCATCCTTCTTTGCGTACTGAACCACTTACATGTGGGGCCCGCTTGTCGGTCCCTCAATCCAGAAACCGCGCGCACGCCTTGGGACACTGTCGGCCGGGACCCATGCGTCAGGTTTCCCTTCCTCCTCGCAACAGCCTCCGCGCCGCCCGCAACAGACGCCGTCGGAATTCTCGCTGTTGGCCTCAACAAACTCTACGGTAATCACGACCTGGACTCGGTCTCTCTGTGTATAAAAGTTGGACCCGACGCCTGTGACCTCCACGCTTGCATCGCACCACGGGAGCGGCTTCGCCATGGTGCAGTGTGGGAAAACCGGCGCCACCACCGTTGGCACACCCGTGGGATGACCTACCGACCGCGATGGGAGGTGTTAGTGCATCGCGGGGCTTCGCCGCACACGTATGTGGCCTCGTCAGGCATGGGCCATGGTCGGGACACCGACAATTGCACGTCGGCGCTCACCAATCCGCCCCGTGCCGTGGTCGACTCTCCCCGCCATCGCTATCTGTCCTAAGGTACCTCCTATCGGATCACCCCGTCCTCAATTCCGTTTTGCGCACGAATTTAACTGAATCCGGTGGCCGGGGTGGTAGAATTTGGGGAGCTCCGACGTGGTGGCCGCCATGGGCGAGGGCGCACCCCAGCTCGGCTCCGTTGGGGGGGGGGGGAAGAAGGCCCCTGCACCGTCTGTCCATGGATGGGTGGACACGATTAGATCTAGAACCCATTCAGCCACGACCGTTGGATGCAAAACCGAGGATCAGGATTAGAACTCGTGTAACGAATCGGTATGAGTAAATGGTGGCCGTCGTGATTCGATCCAACGACTCAGGCTCAAGTGTGGCATGAGCGGGGCTGTGCCGTGGATTTCGGATCCAACGGTGTCGAGTCAGAGCAGGTTTTAAATCGGGTCGATCTAATCGGGGCCATCCGTGGTCGATCCAACGGCCAGAATTAAAAGATACCCCTTCGCGGGTCATTTTTGTTAAAGAGCCCCTCGGCTTTCACGGAATCAACCCGCCGTCCACGTTCACTGTAGCCTGAGTCTCGGGAATCTTGCGCCGAGCCCCCTGCGCTTAGCTGTAATTGAGGCCCAGTCCAGAGAGTTATAAAATCAGGAAAATGAATTAGAAAATGAGTTTTTAATATAAAAATAATTCCTAGAATTTATATAATTCATAGAAAATGCATATGAACTCCAAATTAATCCATTCCACTTCCTATAATTTTGTAATATTATTGTTTATCAATTAGTGCCACTGGTTTTACATAAAAGTCACATTAAAATTGTTATCTTAATTAATCTTGTACTAAGCACATAGAATCTTTGGAAAACCATAACTTAAAATCTATAACTCCAAAATTAATAATTCTTTTTCCTGTGACCTTATTTTAATATGTAGATTATTAATATGTATTTTGCATATATGTTTGGTGTAATGTTAATTTTGCCTATACCATGTATGTTTGTATTGCTACGACTAGCAGTGAGGTCACGAGGATCTGAAGGATCATCCTGGTACCTGGAATCTCAAGGCCCAGGCAAGTTGTGCCCTTGATCACTTCTTTTACCCAGCCATGTTCTGATTAATCATAATGATCTGCATAGGTTAATTTTGATGGGATCCAATAGGTTACCCTAGTTTGTCTATCTTTATACCTTGTTTACCACTGAACTTTCTGGGTAGTACTTGCTAGTGCTATATGTGGTTTTGGGTATAGAGATACACATTACTATTCATGATTATACTTTTGTTATCAGTTGTTATTTATGGTTCATGTTAAGATCATTATGTTAATTGGAACATGGAGAACCACCCGGGAAAACAGTGCTACCACGAGGGTGGAATGGGACGCCCTTGGCTGATTAATTAGGAAAGCTAGTGGAAGACTACCTTACCCGAAAGGGGCAAGGGCAGTAGGGGAGAGGTCAGTGTAGGGAGGCCCTCGGGAGGATTTTGCTGCGATGGCGGTCCTGCAAGGGATTCCTGCACTGGATCTTCCTATAAACTGTAGCGGGTTTTCGGAAGCTAGTGGAACTTTGTAAAGGCCTCGTAGTGGATCCCTAGCCATTCACCTCGGAAGTGTCTAAGGGCTTTGCAAACCCTGGCGACATGGGATACACGACTTGTGGGTAAAGATGCGCAACCTCTGCAGAGTGTAAAACTGGTATACTAGCCGTGCTCACGGTCATGAGCAGCTCGGACACTCACATGATTAAATTATGGAACTAAATTCAATTTGTCATATGCATTGCATTGCAGGTGATGTTGTTACTTCTGTTCTACTATTTAATTGGGTTGGTATTTACTTATACTTAGTAACTGCTAATAAAATTTTGACCAACTTTAAAAGCAATGCTCAGCTCTAACCATCTTCTTTGGTAAGCCTTACACTTCACGTGAGCTCCCACCTTTGGCGAGTTCATGCACATTATTCCCCACAACTTGTTGAGCGATGAACGTATGTGAGCTCACTCTTGCTGTCTCACACACACCACAGGTCAAGAGCAGGTACTGCAGGATGATGCTCATGGAGGATGCTGCGATGAGTTCGTGAGAGGTCTAGGTCGTCGTCTCCCAGTCAACTTTGGGTTGCTGGACCGTTGTCTCCTTATAATGTAACTATTTATTTGTATAGAACTCCTGTTTTATATAAAGTTGTGACATTCGATCCTGTGCCACTATACATCATATGTTTGAGACTTGGTCCCAGCATACCTGGTGTTTATGTTAACCCCGGGTTTTGGACCCCTAAAATCCGGGTGTTACAGAAGTGGTATCAGAGGAATGTTGACTGTAGGACGAAACCTAGATAGAACTGGACAACCATTCTTTACTTACCTTCCTCAGATTCTTTTCTAAACTTTTCTTAATCTTTTCTCATCTAATTCCGCTTCACTCTGATTATTCTTATCTCTTCTTTCTAAAGACAAATGTGGATTTCACACTGAAATCCTGTGCCTAAAGTGACCTTTAGGAATAGGAGACCTACTCTTAGGAACAAAAGCAAAACTAATTTTGTAAATATTTATATGCTTGAATGTTTGTTCTTATGACACTTGTCTGATTTGGATCTTTGTTTAAGTGTGATGAGTTGTGGAGTAATGTCCACAATTACATCTGCATATACACATAGGTATAAAAAAATATATATTTATAAAATAACTAGACAGCCTAGATTATCCCCATTGGAACATATCTAGCTTAAGAGATTTATCTTATCCTAAAAAGATCTCATTCTAACTAAATCATCTTATCTTAAAAGATGCTCCCCTATCTTAATAGATTCATCTCATCTTAAAGAAATTCTATCCTACACTCATAGATCTATCTTATCTCAAAAAGGTCTTAACTTATCTTAATAGATCCATCTCATCTTAAAAGATACTCTATTACTATTAATAAATTCATCTTGTCTTGAAAAGATTCTATCTTATCCTAATGGATCTAATTTACCTCAAAAGATTATACCTTATCCTTATGAATTCATCCTGCCCTAATTAGCATATTTATCCCACTTTAGAATAACAACCATGATCTAATCCAAATTAATGTGATATAAACTATTCTAATCTAATCATATCCAATCTGATCTTGATCTTAGATTATTCAATCTAAAGTGAGCTATTAACATGTTAGTTAATCTGGTAATATGGGTTAGACATTGCCTCCACAAACATAACTTAACCTAAATTAATGTCTTATACCAACTCGGCCTCATGCAACTATCCTAACCATCCGATGGTTGCATAATCCCTCTGTGTTAACCTAATAGAGCTTTTAACCTACCTACATCATATAATCCATCCTATCCTAAAAGATTCTAACCTGTATTCTACCCTAGTAGATCTATCTAACCTAAACTAGTCTAATCTAGTCATATCCAACCTAATCTAGATTTTATCTAATCTATTATGATCTAATCTAGAGTAAGTTACTTAATGCTGGTACAAGGATTAGGCCATACTCCTAAATCACTTAAGCCTAATTTGGAGACTTATATCAACCTTGGCCATACACAACAACTTGACCTATATAACAAGTTACATAACAACCCAACCAATAGAGTCCTGATGGATTGCATGACCTGCCTATCCCCACCTAACATCAAACAAACTTTTGACCTACATCGTGTAGTCTATCTCATCCATACCTATATTAACCATATTCCCCAGCCCAATAACATACACTAACTCCTAATCAATGAGACAAGACCGAAGAAGATGATCAACTTCATCAAGGGAGAATGAGCACCAACTCAAGTCTTCAAGGATCAAGTGAGGTCACCAAGATGAGTCAAGATCCACAAGCTTGGATGGAGTCTTTTCTTATCCTACTCTTTCTTACCCAAACCTATATATGCCCTAAAGACATCTTCTATCCTACATAATAAAGTGGACAAACATATATACACCCATGCCTTCCTAACCACCAGTTCCACCAAGCTACATAAACATATATATGGATTACGACTATTTGTAAGCTCTGAGTGTTACTTTAGTTAGTAGATGATATAATATTATTTTAGAAGGAATAATAAGATCTATTGACCCTATGTTTTGCTGAAGAATTATACCTCATGCTGAGATTTCTTTGTTTGTGCATATGTCCCAAGAACAATATGAGTATACAACCCTTTCTTACAAATCTCGAGGACGAGATTATTTTTAAGGGGGGTAGGATTTGTAAACCCTAAAATACATTTTTGAGAAAGTAGGAAGTCATGTTGTTCTCTTTGAGGATTAATAATGGGATTGACTGGAGTATATGATTAAACCTCTCAAATGATTAAACAAATAAAAATAATATTTGGGATTAATGGCTGATATTTAAATTTTACTTATAAAAGAAAATGAGTTTTCCTATTTAATTTAATAAATGCTTCTTTTCACCAATAATACATATAGAAGCATAAAGACTAAGATAAGCTAATAAATAAATAATCCACTTTTGCATTCAAGCTGGGAATTATTTGAATGATTTCATAGGGTATAGATATCAGATTTGAGTAAAGTTTGAACTTGTAATAAAAACAGAAAATAGAAACAGGGAAATAAATAAAAAGAAAAGAGGAAGACTCTTCCTGGGCTGAATTCCATCCGCTGCCAGCCCAACAGACATCCCGGCCGGCCCATCCTTCTTTACGTACCGAACCACTTACATGTGGGGCCCGCTTGTCGGTCCCTCAATCCAGAAACCGCGCGCACGCCTTGGGACACTGTCGGCCGGGACCCATGCGTCAGGTTTCCCTTCCTCCTCGCAACAGCCTCCGCGCCGCCCGCAACAGACGCCGTCGGAATTCTCGCTGTTGGCCTCAACAAACTCTACGGTAATCACGACCTGGACTCGGTCTCTCTGTGTATAAAAGTTGGACCCGACGCCTGTGACCTCCACGCTTGCATCGCACCACGGGAGCGGCTTCGCCATGGTGCAGTGTGGGAAAACCGGCGCCACCACCGTTGGCACACCCGTGGGATGACCTACCGACCGCGATGGGAGGTGTTAGTGCATCGCGGGGCTTCGCCGCACACGTATGTGGCCTCGTCAGGCATGGGCCATGGTCGGGACACCGACAATTGCACGTCGGCGCTCACCAATCCGCCCCGTGCCGTGGTCGACTCTCCCCGCCATCGCTATCTGTCCTAAGGTACCTCCTATCGGATCACCCCGTCCTCAATTCCGTTTTGCGCACGAATTTAACTGAATCCGGTGGCCGGGGTGGTAGAATTTGGGGAGCTCCGACGTGGTGGCCGCCATGGGCGAGGGCGCACCCCAGCTCGGCTCCATTGGGGGGGGGGAAGAAGGCCCCTGCACCGTCCGTCCATGGATGGGTGGACACGATTAGATCTAGAACCCATTCAGCCGCGACCGTTGGATGCAAAACCGAGGATCAGGATTAGAACTCGTGTAACGAATCGGTATGAGTAAATGGTGGCCGTCGTGATTCGATCCAACGACTCAGGCTCAAGTGGGGCATGAGCGGGGCTGTGCCGTGGATTTCGGATCCAACGGTGTCGAGTCAGAGCAGGTTTTAAATCGGGTCGATCTAATCGGGGCCATCCGTGGTCGATCCAACGGCCAGAATTAAAAGATACCCCTTCGCGGGTCATTTTTGTTAAAGAGCCCCTCGGCTTTCACGGAATCAACCCGCCGTCCACGTTCACTGTAGCCTGAGTCTCGGGAATCTTGCGCCGAGCCCCCTGCGCTTAGCTGTAATTGAGGCCCAGTCCAGAGAGTTATAAAATCAGGAAAATGAATTAGAAAATGAGTTTTTAATATAAAAATAATTCCTAGAATTTATATAATTCATAGAAAATGCATATGAACTCCAAATTAATCCATTCCACTTCCTATAATTTTGTAATATTATTGTTTATCAATTAGTGCCACTGGTTTTACATAAAAGTCACATTAAAATTGTTATCTTAATTAATCTTGTACTAAGCACATAGAATCTTTGGAAAACCATAACTTAAAATCTATAACTCCAAAATTAATAATTCTTTTTCCTGTGACCTTATTTTAATATGTAGATTATTAATATGTATTTTGCATATATGTTTGGTGTAATGTTAATTTTGCCTATACCATGTATGTTTGTATTGCTACGACTAGCAGTGAGGTCACGAGGATCTGAAGGATCATCCTGGTACCTGGAATCTCAAGGCCCAGGCAAGTTGTGCCCTTGATCACTTCTTTTACCCAGCCATGTTCTGATTAATCATAATGATCTGCATAGGTTAATTTTGATGGGACCCAATAGGTTACCCTAGTTTGTCTATCTTTATACCTTGTTTACCACTGAACTTTCTGGGTAGTACTTGCTAGTGCTATATGTGGTTTTGGGTATAGAGATACACATTACTATTCATGATTATACTTTTGTTATCAGTTGTTATTTATGGTTCATGTTAAGATCATTATGTTAATTGGAACATGGAGAACCACCCGGGAAAACAGTGCTACCACGAGGGTGGAATGGGACGCCCTTGGCTGATTAATTAGGAAAGCTAGTGGAAGACTACCTTACCCGAAAGGGGCAAGGGCAGTAGGGGAGAGGTCAGTGTAGGGAGGCCCTCGGGAGGATTTTGCTGCGATGGCGGTCCTGCAAGGGATTCCTGCACTGGATCTTCCTATAAACTGTAGCGGGTTTTCGGAAGCTAGTGGAACTTTGTAAAGGCCTCGTAGTGGATCCCTAGCCATTCACCTCGGAAGTGTCTAAGGGCTTTGCAAACCCTGGCGACATGGGATACACGACTTGTGGGTAAAGATGCGCAACCTCTGCAGAGTGTAAAACTGGTATACTAGCCGTGCTCACGGTCATGAGCAGCTCGGACACTCACATGATTAAATTATGGAACTAAATTCAATTTGTCATATGCATTGCATTGCAGGTGATGTTGTTACTTCTGTTCTACTATTTAATTGGGTTGGTATTTACTTATACTTAGTAACTGCTAATAAAATTTTGACCAACTTTAAAAGCAATGCTCAGCTCTAACCATCTTCTTTGGTAAGCCTTACACTTCACGTGAGCTCCCACCTTTGGCGAGTTCATGCACATTATTCCCCACAACTTGTTGAGCGATGAACGTATGTGAGCTCACTCTTGCTGTCTCACACACACCACAGGTCAAGAGCAGGTACTGCAGGATGATGCTCATGGAGGATGCTGCGATGAGTTCGTGAGAGGTCTAGGTCGTCGTCTCCCAGTCAACTTTGGGTTGCTGGACCGTTGTCTCCTTATAATGTAACTATTTATTTGTATAGAACTCCTGTTTTATATAAAGTTGTGACATTCGATCCTGTGCCACTATACATCATATGTTTGAGACTTGGTCCCAGCATACCTGGTGTTTATGTTAACCCCGGGTTTTGGACCCCTAAAATCCGGGTGTTACAGGTCGGTGGATGCTGAAACAAGGTACACTTTTATTGAAAAGTTATGCTTATGCTTGTTTTATGCATGCACCAAATGTAGATGTTATTTACTGTCTAGTCATTGCACTGTTTCTGGTCAAGCCGATGTAATCAAATACATGTTGCATAACCCAATTATGAGTGGTAGAATTGGTAAGTGGGCTTATGCACTCATAGAATATGACTTGGCCTATGAACCATTGAAATCTATGAAAGGCCAAGTCGTAGCGGATTTTATTGTAGAACATCGGGTTAATGATATTTATGAACTAGACATGTCATACCTCACTATTACTCCTTGGACTTTATATTTTGATGGATCGGTTTGCAATGAAGGGCAAGGAATTGGCATTGTGCTTGTTTCACCAAGTAATGTCTCCTTTGACTTCTCTAGCCGATTGAAAACTTATTGCACTAATAATCAAGCTGAATATGAGGCCCTCCTATTCGGTTTAGAACTTTTAAGTAGTATGGGAGTAAAACATGTGAAGGTATTTGGTGATTCTCAGCTGGTTGTCCAACAAGTGTTAGAAGAATATCAATGTCTTGATGGTACTCTAAATAGTTATCTTGAGAAATGTTAGAGCATAATCCATTCTTTTGACGAATTCAGTATTCGGCATATCTCTAGAGTTGAGAATCATAGAGCTAACGATTTGGCACAAGATGCATCAGGTTATCGGATAAAGAGAGGGAAATTTCACAAAACTGAAAATCTGATAACCAGTGCAGAGCCAAATTCCCAGGTCGCGGACCGTCCGCGTGATGACGCCGGACCGTCCTAGGTTATCAGAAATGTTCTCTTAATCGATTCGGCTGACAATGAAGCCGATGCAAGTGATTGGAGGACACCTATACTTAATTATTTGCAAAATCCCAATATCAGGACAGATAAGAACATTCGGCGAACAGCTTTCAAGTATGTTTTGATGAGTGATGAACTTTACCGCCGAACGGTTAATGATGTCCTGCTTAAGTGCTTGGGCCCAGATGATGCTATATTAGCTATGGCCGAAGTACATGAAGGAATTTGTGGTACCCATCAATCAGCTCCAAAGATGAAGTGGTTGTTGCAAAGGTCTGGTTTTTATTGGCCTAGTATGACAGCTGATTGTTTCAAGTACTACAAGGGGTGCCAAGTGTGTCAAAAATTCGGCGACCTACAGTTGGTCCCTGCAGCCGAATTACATCCTATCATCAAGCCTTGGCCATTCAGAGGATGGGGGTTAGACTTTATTGGATAAATTCATCCTTCATCATCAAAAGGGCATCGGTTTGTGTTAGTTGCCACTGACTATTTCACCAAATGGACTGAAGCCGTTGCTCTAAAGAACATGACGCACAAGGAGGTAATTGAGTTCATAACTGAGCATATTATTCATAGATTCGGCATTCCCCAGACCTTGACTACAGATCAAGGTACTTCTTTTATGTCAAAGGAGGTACGTGAATTTGCTGAATTATACAGAATTAAGCTGCTTAATTCGTCTCCATATTATGCTCAGGCCAATGGACAGGCCGAGTCTAGTAATAGGACGTTGATTAATTTGATAAAGAAGAAGGTATCTGATAATCCTAAACATTGGCATAAGATTTTGTCTGAAGCTTTATGAGCTCATAGAATATCTAAACATGGTGCTACTAAAGTATCTCCTTTTGAGCTTGTCTATGGGCAGGAAGCAGTGTTACCTGTGGAAATAAGTTTGAATGCTGTCAGGTTTGCCAGACAAAATGACCTAACTGCTACTGATTATTATAATTCAATGATGGATAATATTGATGAGGTGACCGACAAGAGGATGATAGCTTTGGGAGCAATAGAAAAGGACAAGATCATGGTAGCCAGGGCCTACAACAAGAAGGTCAAAGCAAAATCATTCCAAGTAGGAGACTTGGTGTGGAAGACCATTCTACCTCTAAGGAATAAAGATCGAAAGTTCGGGAAATGGTCGCCAAGCTGGGAGGGTCCTTATAAAGTGAAGCAGGTGATGTCTGGTAACGCTTATTTACTACAAACATTACAAGGCAAGGATTTACCTAAGGCTTTGAATGGGCGTTTCCTCAAACAGTACCATCCTAGTATGTGGCAAGATGCCTAAGAAAACCGATGTGATCACATCGAGTTAGTTGCTTTTGGTTCGCCCAGCTCCACCAAAAGGCAGGGGGGCATATGTTCGAACCAAAAATGAGCCGGCGGACTGTCCGGCCCTGAGGCCGGACGGTCCGCGGTTCGGACGGTCCGCGCCTGTGGGCCAGACGGTCCGCGCGTGCGCAGAACAGATTAGGGTTCCGAGTTTTGTGCTACGGTTGTTAGCTAAAATCATGGGATAAGCTCGGAAATTAGTTTGTAAAGGGTCCAGCCCCCCTCCTCTATAAATAGAGAGGAATACGACCGATTTGTAATCATCAATCGAATCAATACAACTTCTATTTCGCATTTTATCCTAGGAGTAATTCTAGTCTAGTTTAGGTTTAGATATCCAATCCCCAAATTCTTCGTCTCTCTTCGGCTCTACGTCGATTAGAGGAGTCTAGGTCGGCCAGCCCGAGCCTAGACACAACCTAGGATCTCTACTCCCCGATGGGGTCCCTCCCGGGAGCAAGATCCAGGCGCCGTCGGCGATCTTCCGCCGTCCCTGCGTACGCGCGGACCGTCCGGCCCCAGGGCGCGGACCGTCCGGCCGTCAGGCAGGAGCCCTAGCCGCGCACCAGGCCACGGACCGTCCGGCCCCAGGCCGCGGACAGTCCGCCCTTGCGCAGAGAGTACCACCGCGCCTCGCACCAGGCCGCGGACCGTCCGGCCCCTACGCGCGGACCGTCCGCCCCTGTGCAGAGGGCACCGCCACGGTTCTTATTGAGTGTTTGGCGCTCCGAAAAGGCGTCAACAAATACGTTCTAAATAGTTTGTCACCAGAACCAAACAATATATTAACTAAATTTTACTCTTCCGATTAAACTTTAGTCACTCGACTAAACAAACCAAACGGGCTCTTGAGTGATCTTGCAGCAGGTTAGGAGGGGCTCACGCTACTGTCTCTTTATCTCACCAACTATAAAGTGAGACCTTATCTCCTGACAAATAGAATTATAACAACTATCAGTTCTACATAAATATGTTACACGCGACATGTATTGATATCTTGGAACAGTATGCATAATAATGTAGTTATTATAGATGAAGGATATTAGAGTCTGTATAATGATTGTTTGAAAACATACAATGTTATGACGCGTGGTAGAATTCAGAATTTCAAAACTGAAAGGAAAAAACTTGCTGTGTGTTCCACCCGATTTTTTTTACTTTAGCCTTTAAAAAACATGTTTAGACTTCTAGACGACTTAACGATGTTTTTAGACCATTTGCTCGACTCCACGGAATGTGGCACCGAGGAAACACGTCTCGGCGCTATAGCCTGTGGCGCCGAGCTAGTAAGTGCTATAAATCGCTCGTTCCCTTGTCGAGAGCTACGTCTGACCATTTCTCTTCCTCGTTTCCCTCTTCATCCATACTGCCGAGGGGTGCTCCAATCTTCGTATTCAAGTTGGAAAACTTGGATTTGATTCGTATATCTTGAAGACAAAGGTACGATGTCTCATTGATTCGTTTGTTACATATATTGCTATTAGTTATGATTCCTAAGATATATTGTTGATATGGTGACTATAGTTTGTTAGATAGTTTGTGAATCAAGGGTTTAAAAATCTTTATGGTTTTGAAACTATGAGTATCATGGTATTTATAAGTTTAAATCATTTCTGGTATTTCTATATTTGTGTTAATATAAAATCGTTTCGTAGATGGAAGACATGTATCGGGAGTCGTTATGGCAGAAGAGAGGTCGTCCTCAGGAATTATATCCGGACAGCATGATGGCTGACATGCACATTCACTAGTAGACAACTAACACGATGCTTGACATCCACTTCCACTGATAAACGAACAACATGATGACTAACATGCACATTGACTAACAAATTTGCTAATTAACTAACCTAACTAACTAACAAAATTGCTAACTATATACTAAACTAACTAAGTCTAGACAAACTAAACCGAACTAACTTAACTAAACAAAACTAAAACTAAACTAACTAAATAACTGTAGACTAACTACACTAAACTAAACAACTATCTTGCTAGCTAGCTAGCTAAGTAAGTAAGTAACTAACTAAGTCTACGAGTTCAAAACAAACATATACCTAGAGGATGGTGTCGAGGCCGAGCATGGGGCAGAGGCGGAGATGTGCAATGTCGAGCTTTGAGTGTAGCGATGGTGGAGATATGTGGTGTCGGCAGCAGCACGAGCGAGCGCCTAGGAGGCAGTGGGGCACGCGGTCGATAGTTGGGCTTGCAGGCGGTGGCGGGAAGCACAGAAGGCGACGAGGTTCACGGGTGGTGTCAGGGTGCACGATGGGGCGTGCAGGCAAAGGTGGGGCGCGTGGGCGATGACAGAGCGTGCGGGCGGTGGCGGCCGATGGAAAAATGAAGCGGCGACGCAGAAGAGAGCGTGAGAGAGAAAACTGGCGCACGGTCAATATAACATACCTTAGAGACAAGATCTGTGGCACCGAGGTTTGTGCCATGTCAGCGCCAGCGCATCGCCCTTGGTCCAGCTCGACAACCACCTAGGCGCCATTGGTTGTGGCGGCGAGCAGCGTTACCTCAGCGCCATTGTTGGTGTTTGGAGCCTGACTGCACACCTGGGGTTACCCCTCGCGGTGTTTTTGAGTAAGACGGTGCTGTTGACTGTAACTCAATGGTTCGTACGAGATGCACGAGAGACGACAGGCGATTTTCTGTAGGTTCGAGCCGCTTTGAGATGCGTAATACCCTACTTCCTGGTGTGGATCTTTATGTGGTGGGTTACAAGGGAGTTCTCTAGTATAGATAGTGCTAGAGAACTAAGTAGATGGCTGATGAATGACTTGTTTATGATGGGATGCCCCCTAGGCCTTATATATCCGACCGTGGGGCACTTACATGCATGTACAATAATGATGTATGCCTAAGTAATAGTGAACCGACCAAACTTATCCTCCTACAATCTTGCCGACTTATTCTCACTTAGTTCCGATGTCCAAGGTAGTCACGCGGGAGAATCGGATCAGGGCTGCGGATAATACTCACAACCCCACGAGCCGCCTTGGCTCGTGTTTGCTCATTCCCTGTGTCGGCCCATTCTACCGGGGGTTCTCCCTTGGCCCACAAAGGGATGACCTTGCGAAACAATAGGCCTAAGGCCTTTCGCGAGGCCTTCTAGCCTTCTAGTGGACCCGGGGGATATCTGTCCCCCACAAGCCCCCAATCTTTGAGTTGATTTTGAAATAATCAGCCCAAAGGTTCTAGGTCCAGCTTGCGGTTTTGATTTTCATTTTGGCA
Organism: Zea luxurians; assembly: GCA_029449295.1. Classification (NCBI taxonomy): domain Eukaryota; kingdom Viridiplantae; phylum Streptophyta; class Magnoliopsida; order Poales; family Poaceae; genus Zea; species Zea luxurians. Next base: position 8,012,517 of record JAOPSE010000049.1, on the reverse strand, counting down.
ATGGGCGCTTCGAGGATGCACCTGTTGAATGTTGCTTCTGAACTCTGAATGACTCAGCAAAAAAAACAATCTTCTGTTGTTCTCATTTGGTACATTCAACGATCTTCGTTTCATGCCTCAGAAATCGGCGCTCTGTCATTAGCTTATGCTTTAGAGATCAGCATTCTGTCCTTTGGAGTTTAAGGATTCATTGGGGGTGCACCCAATGGGTGTAGCCCCCGAGCTGAGTGGATTGCTAAAAATTATCCACTCAAGATCTTCATCTCATGCTTTTAGGGATCCACATTTTATCTTCGTCTCATGCTTTAGAAATCAGCATTTTATTTTCATCTCATGCTTTAGAAATCAGCATTTTATCTTCGTCTCATGATTTTAGAACTCAGCATTTTATTCTCGTCTCATGCTTTAGAAATCAGCAATTTATCTTCTTCTCATGCTTTGGAAATCAACATTTTGTCTTCGTCTCATGCTTTTAGAACTCAACATGTTTGCTTCCTCCATGCTCTTGTGAATTCAAACAATGCGGTCTGTCCATGCCCTGTTAGGTTTGAAATTTATTTGATCGGTGACGGATTGGACGTCTGGTAGATGGCTCTCGGCTGGTCTTCACCTTGCTCCATGCTTCAATGCTTCTGCTGACTAGACTTGCAGTTCAGTAGCTGTATTTGGGTTTTCTTTAATCTCTGTTGATATCTTCCTTCTGCCTCAATACATTCATTGTGTATACTGTATGGATGTGACTTGTTTAGAAAATCTATTGGAAATTCCTGGCCGTCCCCCCGATGGGTGTGACCAAGGAACATCTTGGTACGCAGAGCGTTTAGCACACTGTCCTGGAGTAGTAACTTGATGTGACCGCGGGGCGTAATCATATCGCTTGGGCAGTTGACCTTAGTTTAAATGGTGTCGTGTTACGCGAAGCGACATCTGTTGCCTGACTCATCTTCAGGCGGCTTGAATTGCTTATTGAATGTTTGCGACTGTTCAGAGGGCGTGGTAGGAAGTGGAGGGTCACTTCTGCCTTCTATAAATAGCCTGCTTGCACCATTGTTCTCTTCACCTTCCTTCGATCATCTGTTTCTTCTTTCCTGACTCCTTCTCCTCTGTTCGATCATGGGCAAGGATAAAAAGGGCCAAGGTTCGCCGCGTCGCTCCGGCGACAAGCGGAAGCATGAGTTGAGTCCTCCCTCGGAGGACTTCGGTGATTCTGAGTACTCGGATGAGGAGTTTTCCTTTGAGTCCGAGGGGTCGCTGAAGTATGCTTCCCCCCGGCATCGTCTGATGACTCAGACGATTCCTAAGGGATAGCTACCGAGGTGTGGACGTACATTCGGTCCGTCGAGCGCGCCGGGCTCGAGGGCTCGGATGAGTCGGTGGTCTCCTCGGATGAGGAGAACTCTTCTGACTCATCCGAGGAAGGAAGCGGCGGCGACAACGACGACAAAGGCGACGGCAGTGGAGGCAACGGCAGCGGCGGCGGCGGCGACAACGGCGGCAGCGACGGTGACAAGAGCAGCGACGACAACAAGGGTAGCGACGACGTCAGGAGCGGCGACGGTAGCAGGGGCGGCAATAGCAGCAGCAAGGCCAATGGCAAAGCGCCACTGGCTTAAATATTAGTATAGGTAATTAGTGGTAGTGGTAGTAGTAGTAGAATAATGTAGTAGTAGTTAGTAGTATAATGTAGCGTAAGTAGCGTAGGAATGTAGTGTAGGGTAATGTAATGTAGGAAAAAGGGAAAGAAAGATTGACTCATAATGAGTCGGTCTTTAAGTTTGTGTAACTTCCCTCTGCTAATGAAGAACCTCAATTGCTTTTACTGCTTTTTCTATGTACATATTTTGGTAGTTTGTCTTCGTGTCTACTGCTGCTGGCATTTTCAGAAATAATTGCTGGCCAATAGCTGATGGCATTGGCGTTTTAGAGGTAACAACCGAGTCATGTTCAATTCCACTAGTGTTTCAGAGGTGACCATCGGGCGATAGCTGATGTTATCGGCATTTTAGAGGTAACCACTTAATGATGTTATCGGTGTTTTGGTGGTAATGCCGAGTGGTGCTTGACACTGCCGGCATTTTAGAGGTATCGCCGAGTGGTGCTTGACATTGCCGACGTTTTTTAGAGGTAACGCCGAGTGGTGCTTGACACTGCCGGTGTTTTAGAGGTAACGCCGAGTGGTGCTTGACACTGCCGACGTTTTTTAGAGGTAACGCTAAGTGGTGCTTGACACTGCCGGCGTTTTTAGAGGTAACGCCGAGTGGTGCCTGATACTGTCGGCGTTTTAGAGGTAATGCCGAGTGGTGCCTGAAGTTTTACTTTCCTGAGTGATGACTTGACACTTTTTAAAAATAGCACTTCACCCGGGAAAACCCCATTTATACTCGCGTCGACGTGCGTTTTGATTTTCGTGCCCTGATTTCACTTTTTTGCCTCGAAACACTCTCTGCTTCCTTGAGATCTTGCTCCCGTTCGTTTCGCCAGCAAGATTGCGATGGCACCGAAACGGAAGAGGCAGAGTTCCACCACGGCGATCATTCCTCCCATCGACCCCAACAGTCAGTTGTCATTCGTGGGTAACCACATGTCTGTTGTTTCAGAATCTGATCTTTTCCAACTTGTTGATGTTGGGGTTCTACTTCCAAAAGAGCTCTACTCTTGGCAGATTTACCGCGGGGTCACTGTTCTGACAGAGGACACCCACGAGTCCGTCATCTACGTTCTTTTTCTTATCCGCGGCCTTGCTCTTCCTGTTTCTCCCTTCTTTCGTGGCCTTCTTGATTTCTATGATCTGAATTTGACCCATTTGAACCCTAATTTTATCCTGCAAATTTCCATATTTGTGCATCTGTGTGAGGCCTACCTCGGGATTCTCCCCCATTTTGGCCTTTGGAAGTATTTGTATCATTGCTGGCCCGGGATGGCCGGGAGCAGCACTAGCTCGTCGGTGGTGCCAGTCTAGAGATGTGTCGTGGGAGGAAGACAGAGTACCTCGACATCCCCCTCAAGGACAACATCAAAGGGTGGCGCCTCGAGTGGTTTATTGTGGAAAATCACTACGAGTCCCTCCCCCCTCGGTCGGGGAGGCAACCAGATGTTTGTACTCCGAGCTGGGTTGAGTCTCCGACTCCTTCGGAGGTTGCAGAGGCTAGAGTCCTGCTTACTGAGATTTGCTTGTTGAAGGATAGAGGTCTGACTGCTGAGGCTGTGGTTGTCGATTTCGTTTTCAAGAATATCCAGCCTTTGAAGGATAGGGCGTATCCTGCTTATCTGTACGGTGGCATCAACGATTCTACCCGAGTAACAAACAGGAGAATCCCCACTACAGATCTGATGAGCCAACTAGATATGATCCTGAGGGGCAGAGTTTCTAACGCTGGTGCTCTTGTTGCCTATTCTGCCTAGAACCTGCCACCACATAGGCCATTTTCTGAGTTTGTGTCCAACCCTCCTACTCGTGATGGTAGCCTGGGTCTTAGAGTGCGACCCTCTTCTGAGGACATTGAAGCTCTGATTGCCCCACTCCGGAGTCTCCTAAAGAATGAGAGGCAGACTCATTTGAAATGCCAACCAGGACTGACGACGCAAAGATGGACGCTGTACTTAGCTTGCTGGCTGGGGAGTCGTCTAACTCCGCCCTCGCCGAGCCGATGACTATCACAGATGGGCAAGAACTTGGTGAAGTGGTGAAAGCCCAAAAACCCAAAGGTGCCCGACCAAAACGTCCGCGCTGAGTGAGCCGACCGACTGCACCCATTGAAGAAAAAAGGAAGAAAAGGCGACTTCGGAGACTATTGAGCTTGGACCAGGGCGTGGGTCCTTCTGCTCCGGTTCCAGATGAGGCACCAGCGGAGGCCCTTCCTAAAGTTGACACCAAGGATCGTGATTGTGCACCAGCCGCTGCTTTCGTATTTGATGAAGATGAGGAGGAAGAAGAGGAGGAAGTCCTGCTGATCCGAAAGAATAGCAGGCACTATAGAGGTAGTGAGGGGGGAAGTGATATTCCTTCTCCAGCTCTATTAGCCCTTGTCAGCCTTCAGGGACTGTCAATATGAGATTTTGATCAAGCACTTGAGGATGTCGTTCCTGAGGACATGCTGTCAGAGCCGACTGTTGATGATGTGATGGATGTTTACTCAGAGGTTCCAGGCGATGGATTAGGGGTATCTCAAGTGGTGTCTCACGCATCATCGACTTTAGAAGGCAGTCCTCGATGTCAAGATGCTGGTCCGAGTTATCTGACTCCCATGGAGGTTACAGAAGAGCTCTCAGCCTTAGAGGTGTCTACTACGGAAGACCCAGCCCCCGAGGGTGGTGCCGGTGGTTACCCAGCCCCCGAGGGTGTTGCCAGTAGTGATCCGGCTCTAGTGGGTAGCGCGAGCTGCAACCCAGCCCTCGAGGGTGTTCAGGTGGGCTCTCCTTCCCATACCTCCATGGATGTCCACGTCGGGTCATCCCCACCTTGGTTCGACGGGGCAACGACAGCGCATGCTTCCACGGCTTTGAACGAACAAGTCACCTTAGTGGTCGACGATCTAGATGCGAGAAACCTGCTATCTGCTGGCAGGGCTAAGATTGCCCCTGATAATGCCCTTCAAATTGTTTCTGCTGGTCTTCCCTCGTCAAGCCATGATGTAGCTTCTTCTGCCTTGGGTCTGCCATCGTTCCTCTCCAATCTTCAGGTGAGTCGTCCTGTTGCCTTATATTGCCCATATTAGTGAATTATCTTCCTTTTGTTCATCTGTCTGCAATTGTAGGCTTTGGTTGATGGAATGCCTACCCAACTGAGGTCGTGCGGTGCCGTTGTTCTGGAAGAAGCTCTGTCTCTAATGCAATGGAACCCCTTGCTGCTTCAGAAACAGATTGCTGACTTGAAGGCGTCAAATGCTGGTTAGCAACCTTGCAGTTTCCTTAGCTCTTTTTATCGATCATCCTTGTTCTTAATAACGCGTCCCCTTTGAGCTGCATTGTCAGATATGGCCCAGCGGTGCTCTGATCTTGAAGAAAAGTATTCACGAAGTCGGGCCGAGTTGACCCAACAGTGCTCCAATTTCAAGGATAAGTACTCTCAGAGCCAAGCCGACCTGGCCTAAACTTCCGCTTCATTGGTCGACGCGCGATCTTTGAATTCTTCCCTCACTTCTCAACTTGACTCTGAAAGGACAGCACATGAGGTAAGCTTCCTTGGTTGACTTCGCCGCGCTTACTGTTTACTAGATGCTGAAAGTTGCTTCTTGCTCGTAGGAGGAGAAACGAGAACTCGCGACCTCTCGTGACAATCTGGACAGGTTATACCGTGATGCCAGTAATTCCTTAGCCATCTTGGAGAGGAGCCACCGCTTCACTATGTCAGACCTAGATCATCACCGTCACGAGCTGCAAGTGTCCCAGGATGAGGTTCTACGGCTTAGACAGTTGGTGTCAAGCAAGGACTCCATCATCAAAGATCTGCGTGCCTCCAAGAAGCTAGTCGCCCAGGAGCTAGAGTTCGCTCGACTGGCTACCAAAGTTTTAGAGGACAACTGTGCCATTTTGGAGGCTCAGCGCGACAAGGCCATGGACAAGGTCGTTCGCGCTAGACGGATCTTGATGAGACGGCCTAGCGTCGTGGTGCCCGACGATATCATTGCTGATGTCAAGGCTGCGCCTGATGCTTTGAGTCGTCCTTCCTCTTCCGTTGCTCCTGTGAAGGACGTTGCCAGTAAAGATGTTTCAATGCAGTGATGTCCTGCAAAACACTTGATGTAATATGAAGTCTATATGTATGTGAGGGTTATGTTAGAACTTGAATATTATGTGGGCAGGGCATCAGACAGTGCCCCTAATGTCAACGAGTAAAATGTTCTTTTTTACTCCTGGAATGTTAATTGTTTTGCTATTAGGGTATAGAAATCACCCTGAATAGTTGCGAAAGTAAGAGTGTCGCGTCGGTTTTAAAGCATTTTCCGACCTAAACCAATCACCTGACTGGTAGGGCATAGTGGTCACCCTAAGGTAGGTGGGGATGAATATACCGTACCAACTTAAGTCATCGCCGACATAAGCCGATTGCTCCGTTAGCAGGGTATAGTGGTCACCCTAAGTCGAGTTAGTGCGAGCATGTTGCACCGACTTAAGTCATCGTCGACTTAAGCCGATTGCTCTGTTAGCAGGGTATAGTGGTCACCCTGAGTTGAGTTAGCGCGAGCATGTCGCACCGACTAAAGTCATCACCGACTTAAGCCGATTGCTACGTTAGCAGGGTATAGTGGGCACCCTGAGTCGAGTTAGCGCGAGCATGTCGCACCGACTGAAGTCATCGCCGACTTAAGTCGATTGCTCCGATAACAGGGTATAGTGGTCACCCTGAGTCGAGTTAGCGCGAGCATGTTGCACCGACTTAAGTCATCGCTCCGTTAGCAGGGCATAGTGGTCACCCTAAGTCAAGTTAGCGCGAGCATGTTGCACCGACTTAAGTCATCGCCGACATAAGCCAATTGCTCCGTTAGCAGGGTATAGTTATCACCCTGAGTCGAGTTAGCGCGAGCATGTTGCACCGACTTAATTCATCGCCGACTTAAGCCGATTGCTTCGTCAGCAGGGTATAGTGGTCACCCTAAGTCGAGTTATCGTGCTAACTTCAAGCCTAATTGAATCGAAGTCAGCTGAGAATCAAGAGTCTGTATGTCTTTGAAAATGAAAACTTTATTGATTATGAGGTCCTCCAATTACAGAGTACAATGTTGCCTTGAGAATTTTGGGGTCCTGCTAGGGATAAAATCTTCTGAGATGCCCTATGTTCCATGAATTCCCCACTTCTGTGCCATCCATTTGAATAAGCTGGTATGATCCCGGCCGAGTGACTTCCGATATGATGAACGACCCTTCCCATAGTGGTGACAACTTGTGCCGTCCTTCCCCCGTTAGAATTTGGCGAAGGACCAAGTCTCCAACTACAAAGGATCGGTGTCGTATGACTTTATCATGATAGAGCCTCAAGGCCTGCTGGTATCAGGCTGATTGAATTACTGTGTTCAATCGCTCTTCCTCCAGCACATCAATATATCCTCTAGTCTAGTAGCCTCTGCTTCAGCTATGCTTTCGAAGATCAGCCTTGGTGCCCCAAACCTGAGGTCGGCGGGTAGCACTGCTTCCAAACCATAGACCATGAAGAATGGGGTATTTCCATGTAGAGCTCGACTAGGTTGAGTTCTAATGCTTCAGACCACATACGACAGCTCTCTGATCCACTTTCCTGCAAACTTTTCATTTTTGTCGAACACTTTCTTCCTGAGTGCTTCCACTATCATTCCATTGGCCCTTTCCACTTGACCATTGGCTCTTGGGTGCGCTACTGATGCATACTTGATCTGGATACTCCGTTGTTCGCAAAAATCAAAGAATTCAGAGCTAGTGAAGTTGGATCCCAGGTCAGTTATGATGTTGTTAGGTATCCCAAACCTGAATATTATGTCTTGTATGAACTTCACTGCCTTGGCTAAGGTTAAAGAAGCAATAGGTTTGTACTCTATCCATTTAGTAAACTTGTCAATGGCAACCAACACGTAAGTATAGCCTCCCTGAGCTTTCTTGAAAGGTCCAATCATGTCTAACCCCTAGCATGCAACTGGCCATGTTACAGGTATGGTCTGTAGGTGCTTTGCCGGTAAATGTTGTTGCTTTGACAGGAATTGGCAAGCTTCACATCTCTGGACTAACTCGGCGGCATCGTTCTTTGCTGCTGGCCAATAAAAACTAGACCTGAAAACCTTCCCGACCAGAGTTCTGGATGCTACGTGTATTCCACATTGTCCAGCGTGGACTTCATCCAATAGCTGATTCCTAGTAGTTGAGGAAATGCACTTCATGAGGACTCCTGTCGCACCCCTTCTATACAGTGCGCCCCCTATGAGGGTGTAGTGGGCTGACTGTCTCGCGATGCGTTATGCTGCAGCCTTATCATCCGGTTCTTCTTCATTTTTTTGTACCTGATGATAGGCTCTCTCCAGTCATTAGGGTCCGATTCTGGTCAGCTCAAGGTGTTGCATTCTTTCGCCTGATCTGAGGGTATACTAGGGCATGATACTTCCTAGACGAAGATTCCGGGTGGGGCCTGGGCCTGACTGGATCCCAGCTTCGATAATGCGTCTGCCGCTACATTGCGGTCTCTTTCGACATGATGGAATTCCAACCCTTCAAATTTATCTTCTAATTTTCGGACGGTTGTACAGTACTTGCCCATAGAATCAGTCGAGCAATCCCAGTTCTTGCTTATCTGGCTTATAACCACTAGTGAATCTTCGTATACCATCAACCTCTTAACGCCCAGTGATATGGCGATGTTCAACCCCTGGATCAGCGCCTCATATTCTGCTGCATTATTTGATGCTGGGAATAATAGCTGGAACGCGTACTTGAGTTGTTCACCTCTAGGGGCAATAAAGAGGATCCCTACGCCTGCCCCCTGCAGCTTCAGCGAGCCATCAAAGTACATTCACCATACTTCAGTAGCCTCCAGGTTGTCAGGAACTTGTTGCTCAGTCCACTCTGATACGAAGTCCACTAGCGCTTGAGTCTTTACTACCGTGCGAGGCCAAAACTCTATGTCATGAGCTCCCAGCTCGCAGGCCCACTTGGATATTCTTCTGATGGCTTCTTTGTTGTGAAGGATATCCCCAATTGGAAACCCGGTAACTACTATGACTTTGTGGTCATCAAAGTAGTGACGGAGCTTGTGAGCAGTTAGAAGCACCACGTACAGCAGTTTCTGGACTTGGGGTACTTTATTTTTGAAGGCCCGAGAACTTTGCTGATGAAGTAGACCGGATGCTGCACCAGGTATGTGTGTCCTTCTTCCACCCGCTCGAGTGGCTCGACTACTAACGCAGTGCTTACCACGTGAGTCGTGCATGATATATATAGCAATAGATCTTCTGCCGGTTGACTCGCCGTGGCTCGGCATGGTGGCTTGAGCACTAGTGGCGTAGTTAGGAACTTTTTTAGTGCCTCTAGAGCCTCTTGTGCCTCTATGGTCCGCTGGAATTTGTCCACCTTCTTGAGTAATTTGTAGAATGGTATGCCTCTCTCGCCTAGCCTCGATATGAATCTGCTCAGGGCTGCCATGCATCCAGTAAGCTTTTGCACTTTCTTCTGTGATCGCGGCGCTTCCATTCTCATGATGGCCTCGATTTTTTCTGGGTTGGCTTCAATTCCTCGGTGGCTGATAATGAATCCGAGTAACTTCCCTGCTGGTACTCTGAAGACACATTTTTCCGGGTTGAGCTTCCACCGATATCGCCTCAGGCTGTTGAAGACCAGCTGCAAATCTTCAATGAAGTTTTCTGAGTTTTCTGTTTTTATCACCACATCGTCAACATAGGCTTCCACTCGCTTACCCCAGTGATCGGCTAAGCATGTTTGATAGCTCTCTGATAAGCTGCTCCTGCGTTCTTGAGGCCAAACGGCATGGAGGTATAGCAGAAAGCTCCTAACGGGGTAATGAATGCAGTTTTTTCCTCATCCTCTCTTGCCAAACTGATCTGATGGTATCCAGAATAGCAGTCTAGGAAGGATAACAAAGAACATCCAGCGGTCGAATCAACCACCTGATCTATTCTAGGGAGCCCGAAGGGATCCTTCGGACAATGTTTGTTGAGATCGGTATAGTCGACGCACATGCACCAATCCACTTTATTCTTTTTTAGTACAAGAATAGGATTTGCTAGCCACTCAGGATGCATCACCTCTCTGATGAACCCTGCCGCCACTAAGCGAGCTAACTCGGCGCAAATAGCTTCCCTCTTTCCAGGCGTGAAGCGACGTAGTTTCTGTTGAATCGGCTTTGCTTGAGGATAGACCTTCAATTTATGCTCGACCAGTTCTCTCGGGACTCCCGGCATGTCCATAGGCTGCCATGTGAACACGTCTTGGTTATCTTGTAGGAACTGGGCGAGCACGCTTTCCTATTTGTCGCCAAGGCTGGAGCTGAAGATGGCAGTCTTGCGTTCATCAGCAAACCCCAGGTTGATCCTCTTTGTCTCCTCAGTCGACCGCATAGAGGTCACAGCTTGAGCTTCATTCGTAGGTATCGAGAGGTCTCCCTCAAGCTTTGATTTTGCCTGCACAGAGGAAGTCGTCGGTGGTTTAGTAGTGAGGGCCGCCTGGATAGCTACTCCAAAACATTCTGCGGCGCCTTGGAAGTTGGCGCGCATGGTGATGATCCCTTGTGGCCCTCGCATCTTCAATATCATGTACGAATAGTATGGAATGGCCATAAATTTTGCCAATCCAGGCATGCCGATGATGGCATTGTATCCGCAGTCGAAGCTGGCCACCTCGAACCTCAGGAACTCGGTTCTGTAGTTTTCTGGGGTTCCAAAGGTAACGGGCATGTAGATGTGTCCGAGCGGGTATTCTCCTTCGGTCAGCACAATGCTGAAGAAAGGAGTGTCCGACTCGTGGAGCTCTTTGAGTGCAACTCCCAAGCCCAAGAGTGCCCGAGGGAAGGTGACGTTGATGCTGCTCCCCCGTCCACTAATACTTTCTTTACCCTGCTCTCTCGGATCATTGGATCGACGAGGAGCGGGTACTTGCCTGGATGATTGAAGTTGAGCCATTGATCCGCCCGGGTAAAGGTGATCAGGTGTTCCAACCACCGATAAGGGGCGGGGGTACCGGTGGTTGCCACCAGTATCTGCCGGTCGTTGAGCTTCTGTTGCCTTTTGTTCTCTTGCGACCCGTGTCCTTCGAAGACGACGTTGACCTCTCCATCGACGCGTGGGAATGCTCCACCTCCTCCCCCTTCCTGTTGCTGAGGTCGTCGAGGTTCACCAGGCCCTCCTCGAGGTGGGAGAGTTGGTAGAGGCTGGAATGGTCGGCCATTCCCGACGGAGTGCTTGAAGTCTCTACAGTTCTGAAGGGTGTGGCGCATATCCTTGTGATATGGGCATTGGGCATCGAGGATGTCGTCCAGTGTCTGCTCGCCTCCGCGGGGTGCACCTCGGGCACGAGAGACGGGCTGCCCAGCGGCGTGGACCTCTTCACGAGGCCTCTTCTCCCAGCGCTTGTCGGTTTGTTGGTTCACGTCACGCCTGAGAGCACCTAGAGGGGGGGGGTGAATAGGTGATCCTGTAAAAACTTGAAACTTAAAGCCACAAACTTGATTAAGTGTTAGAGCAATAAAGCCAAGTGGCTAGCGAGGAGTTCTTGCTAAACACGATAACCACAAAGAAATCAACACAGAGAGGCACAATGGTTTATCCCGTGGTTCGGCCAAGTCCAACACTTGCCTACTCCACGTTGTGGCGTCCCAATGGACGAGGGTTGCACTCAACCCCTTTCATGTGGTCCAAACACCCACTTGAATACCACGGTGTTTTTGCTTTCGTTTACTATCTCCCGTTTGCGAGGAATCTCCACAACTTGGAGCCTCTCGCCCTTACAAATTGTGACACCCCAGGTGTCTATTTCGTGTTATGTCAGGAGATTCATCCTAATCTTGGATGCTCAGTGAAAATTTCTATTTCTCGATCATATCTATCTCCATTCATCAAGTTACTCATGAATGTTTCATCGAGTTTGGGATAATTCGATCTCAAGAACAGCCGAATTTGGAGCCTGCTAAAACTTTTGTTTCTTGAAGCAAATGCAAATTTGAAAGTCAATGTCGTCTCGCAACTCCCGTCCAGACTCATATATTCGGACTCTCGACAGTTATGATGTTATCCGATCTATGTCCGAATCCGCTGTCTCGGTAGTCGGTCTACGTCCAAATACTTAGTCCGAATCCGCATTTTTTCCGCACAATCTCTTTGTGTCAACCTCTAATTAATTTTTATGCAAATCAGCTTGTTATCTCTATATCATCATTCATCTCTATCTATCAAGTGTATTCTAAAGATCTCTCAAAGTTTGAACCAAATGCTCACATGAAAACATAAATCATATACTTGCTTGAAACTGCTCGTCTGAACAATGCGAATTTTAAAATTCAACAAAACCTTGTCATCCTGCTCAAACAACTCTATATCAACTCTACAACAAAAGTTATTAAGGGTTCATGTAGAGAAAATGCCAAGAAAATATCAAGAAAATACTTCGATTGCTTTAAAAATGTAAATTGAAGCTTTATAACTATACTACTTTGACCAAAGTGAAACTTTAATTTATATTCGAGATATGAGGTTTGACCTTTAATAAAAGTTGCAGAACATGTGTTATACAACAAATATTTTATTTAAATCAAGCCTTGATTCAATCTCTAAGTACCTCAAACAGTGCCATCAAGACAGAATAAAAATCTGATTTCAGGATTCGAATTTCTTCTAAGTCTGAAATCAGCGTCGTTCGGGTCGACGTCTCGCGTTCCCAAATTTTTGTTGAACAACTCAAGTTTTTCCAAATATAAAAGTTGTTAATAACTAATAGGGGCACAACATATTAAAAGATGGCATTCATCCGATTTCGTTTGACATGCTTTGACATTCAGTTTTTGCGAGTTTCCACTGTTTTCTAACCCACTGACAAACCAGTTTTCGTGGGTCTATAACTCTCTAACCAGTGCTCGAATCACCTCAAGTCCTATAAACGAATTGTAGAGTATAGATCAAGGAAGATATTTCGTGCAGTGGCCAAGGTCCGATTCCAAGAGGAAAACGCCAAAAATGGCCGCCCAATGTCCACGTTTTTCAACCTACCACTGCCCACTGCCACCTGACATGTCCAGAGCTCCAGCTCAATAAATGGCAGCCCCCTTCCCTCTTCTTCTCTCCCACGCCATTCTCCCTCTCCCTCACAGCAGCTGGCGCCCCTTCTCCATCTTCCATGGCGTGGCTACCCTGCAGTTCTCTGGCAGCCGAGCTCCAGCTCACTACCGCTCGCCATGGCCGCGGCGAGCTGCCCCTCTGCTCAGCTCCTTGGACGCAGCAGCGTACCAGCCAGGGAAGTCCCAGCGGCGCCCTTCTTCTTCCTCGAGAAGGGCAGACCGACGCCCCTCTCTGCTCCCTTCCGCGTCGAGCCAAGCTCCTCTCCCATGGCTGCTCAGCCGTCCTCTTTCAGCATGCTGCAGTAACGTCAAGGAAGAAGATGACCCCCCCCTCTCTATGACGTGTGGGCCCAAGGTCAAAGGTAATGTTGCTTCAAATTCCAGATTTCGTATTATCTTCTAAAATTCATATCTTGAGTTTGGTAGCTCCAAAAATCACGAAACCTGTTTTGTTGTCTTCCTTATGAAATTCTCTGTATATTAAATCTATAGGTTAGCATGTTTTAGTGGAAAAGTTTTCTGTAGAAATTCGTATTTAAAAACTGGTTTAGAGAATAAACGAACTTGCTTCTCTCCATAATTTTATTTATAAAAATCCAAAAATGATGAAACCTATTTTGTTAGTTAAATGTTTTCATACTCCATCAAGGAAAAATACAAATCTTATATGTTATTCACAGTTTTCTTGGTGTGTTAATTAAAACAAGTTAAATAGAGAAAAGAAGATTGATTTGCTTGTTATTTTTGGATCTGTAGCTCCATTGCTCCAAATGGGTTGAAATTTTTACAGTAGACGCTTGGTGTGATGCTTGGTGACTGGTAAAAATTTCATGAATTGTTGTGCATGTATGATTAAGTTAGTGATTTAACTTGTTTAATGCACATTAAGTAGTTTTAAATGATTTAAAAATAATGTATAGATGTAAAAATGAAAAATGGTGTTCCACTGTCCTTGCATGACATTATAGTAGGCTAAGAAAACTTAATATGGTCATGCATCCACAGAAAATGATTAATTTTAGAATTAACTTGCTCTCATAAGCTTTATTGCATTAACAATTTGTTATTTTTGTATTAAATAAAATATAAAACCTGGGCATGTGAAATTTATACATTGGTCATGGTTTGTTATTACCTGTGCCTCATAAAAATTAAAGCCCCAAATTAGATAGTTTCATATGGTACTAAAATGACACACATTTTATAATTATAAGAACAATTAGTGAAAAAAACAGAAGTAAGCAAGGGCATGCATGTTTCTTGAAATACTTAAGTGCCTTGATATAAATTGAAACTTTACAACTAGATCATAATGATTTGAATTTAAGAAATTGGTGATAGTATCTCTATGAGTTTGCTTGGTGATTTAGTTAAGTGCTCTTGTGCTAGCAAACTGAAATTTATGGGTGTACAGTTTTGGTTGTGTGAGTAATCTAGTAAAGTAAAGTGTGTTTTCTGTAGATATGTGCTATATAAAAGTTGTAGTTTACTTGTGTATGTAGCTTGTCCTAAAAATGCATGAGCTAAGAATTGATTGTTTAGAAGCTATACTTTTCACAAGTTTAGTAACTGAATCTGTCCAATTTCTGAACATATTTCAGAGATTGCAATGGTTGCCTAAGTTAATGCTGAAATCAGTTATTTGATGGTCATAATAAAGTTGTAGATAACTTTATTATCTTGCTGGTGTTAAAATTTGACAGCCATAAGTCTGATCGTTTAGGAGTTATGCTTTTCACAAATTCAGTAACTGAATCTGCCCAAATTCTGTACAGATTTCAGAAACTGCATTGTTTGCCTAATTTAATGTTACAATCTGTTCATGGTCGTTATAAGAAAGTTGTAGATGCTTTTCTTATCTTGCTTGTGTCAAAATTTCATACCCATAGGCCTGACAGATTAGGAGTTATGAATTTTACAAACTGGTTGTTGTATTCTATCCACTGACAGAACAGATTTCGAAAAATGTATTGTTTGATTTAGTGAAGCATGGAATCACTTCTTGGTGATTATAAAAGTTATGTAGTGCTTTTGCTGAGCTTTCCAAAAAGTCTTGGATCACTCTTTTTGGTGATCTGAAGATTAAGTTATGGATGTTTAAAGTCTGAAGACTGAATCTGTCCAATTCTGGACAGCAAAGCCTTCTAGTGTCTTTTATCCTTAGTTAAATATTGAATCACCTTGAGATGTTTATAAATGATATGTAGACAATTTTATTACCTTTCCACAAAGTCTAGGATCAATTTGTTTGGATGTCTGAACCTGTAATTGTGAATTTTTGAAGGCATAAGTCTGAATCTGCCCAAATCTGAATAAAGCTGTCGTTTATCATTATTTAACCTTATTAAGTGTCTAATCATGCTGAAGTAAAAATATCAAAGTTGTAGAACACTTTTTAAACTTTCCAGAAAATCCTAGTTTGATAATTTTGAACTAATATTTGAAGAGTTATGATTAAAACAAAAACTATTGTGCTGCTGTCCTAAATGTGTTAGAAGCGATTGATTGCTCTACTCTATTATGTTTGACTTGAGTGATTGCTTGCTTGTTTTGGTTTTAAGTGAACATGAGTAATAATAATAAGTGACTAGTATAATTGGGGTTATATATAAGTAAGTAGTACACATCTCACTAAGTTAGTGAACTAAATTGATTAAGGTCTAATAAGTAGCTTAGCTTAATCAACAGTTAGCAAGTGCAGTTATATATTAGGGAAACAAAATGAATAATGTCATGTCTTTGGCTTTCTGCTAATACTACTAAGTAACCAACGTCATTAAAGTAGTACAATTTGTAATTGTGAATAAACTATCTCCTCATGTATGTTCTGTGGGGTGTATGCTTGCAGTAGAAGGTTGTGAATGATTGTAAAACCCGATTAAACGACTATTCCTTTTTAACTAAGTCTGTCTATGTGCAAGTCATCATAAATTTATGCATACTTAATCAGTTTAA
The DNA here is from genome assembly GCA_029449295.1 of Zea luxurians. Classification (NCBI taxonomy): domain Eukaryota; kingdom Viridiplantae; phylum Streptophyta; class Magnoliopsida; order Poales; family Poaceae; genus Zea; species Zea luxurians. The sequence continues at coordinate 7,996,823 of JAOPSE010000049.1, read as the reverse complement.
TAATAAGTAGCCAATGAACGATTAAAGTGGACATGGTAAATGCTTATACTCGTGATGTCGTGTTGTGTTGGTCAAATATAGGAAATGTTTGTCGTCTTTCCAGTAATGTTGACTTATTGTGCCCGATGATGTATGGATAGCTAGCGCTAGTGTTTGTGGTCGTTTACGGTGTCTTATAATTTAGTGCTTAGTTCGCTACTGTGTATTTGTATATCTTGTGATATTTTTTTCATCATATTCATACATATGCACCTTGCATCTCATTTAGGACCGAGAGAGGACGATCGTGCAAGTGATGTGGTTCCACCCACAAGATGCAGTCAGTGGACGACCCAAGGAAGGATGGACATGACCAGTAGATGCTCGCCAAGCGAGTACCTCCCCCAGCAAACACTACCTAAGTGTTAAATTAAAGGCAAGCCCCGGTTTTATGCATAACCGTTATATATGCTATTTTACTACACTTAATGTTTGTAGGCTTGTACTGTGCACTTAAGTGTAGGAGTTGATTGAAACCCTAGTTGCATGAACTCAGGATTTCCTTTTGAGATGGATACTAGTATGCTAGGTCGAGTAGCTGCTATGCTAAATTAGGATCTCGGTAGAAGTCGAGTGATTTTTCTAGCACTCGCGCGAGGTCAGGAATTGGTTGTATCCATTTTGATAACAGAATGATGATGGTCTATGGACACGGATCCATGGGGATGCGTTGTCTATGAGACGAAATTGGAATAAGGATTAACGTGCGGATACCTGTGTCAAGCGTTTGAACGTACTAAACACATGTCGGGAAATATGGTAACCGGTAAACCTAGTACCTGAGTGAAGCCGGGCGCGGACTTTATCCCTCACTTGTCCTGAGACTGGGTCTCCCATTCTAGATATGGTGGGTACAAGTGCGGCCACTGCACGGCGGCGGCCGGGGTCAGTGGAGCATTGTATGCCAAGGCGGTGAGGCCTGGACGCGAACGGGGAATCGATGGGGACGGTTGACATGTGCGGGGGCGGAGTGCCCTGACATGTCGTGTGTTTAGGTTTACCTTGCAAGGTTAAAACTCGATTCGAATCGTCTGCTTCTCGCAGCTAATGAGACTGCTTGACCCCTTGTACTGCATTGAGTAATAAGTGGAAATGAGATACTGGCAAAAGATGTTGATTGATATAATGATTGTTACCATGTATGCTTAGAAAGAGCAAACTTAGCTGAATTAATGATACTAGAATTGGAAAAGCTAAAACTTGTTTTTAGACTCAGCTAGTGCTTTTGGCAAACCAAACCCCTTGTTGGAGCGAAGGCAGAAACGCCACCCTTCGCCCGAAGTCTCCACCGCTTAGCCCCTGCCCTGAGACAAAGCAGGCAGGGACACCCTTCGCTTCATCGGCACCAGAGACAACATGGAGACCCTTCGCTCGATTCGGCACCAGACGAAGGCCTGCGGCAACGCCTCTCCTCGGCGCGGCCTCGGTCAGCTCCGAGGCCCACATGAGATCAGGCCCATTGTAACGGACCCTGCGTGGCCGCGTTTGTGTTACGGGCCTAATTTGTAAAGGTGTACTTGTAATTACAGCTTGTAACCCCGCTTTATGGGAATTCTGGGGATAAACTAGGCACCTGAGGGCACATGCGTCCTTAACGCAAGGCGCCGTGCACTCGGATACCTATAAATACCCCCGCACAGTGCCCGTGAGAGGCCAGATAAACAGAGCTTTTGCCATCACGCGCGAGTGCCCTGTTGCCATCACCATTCACCCGTGTTGGATCTCCTTGCTGTCGAGAGACAGTTCCAACATTTGGCGCCCACCGTTCGTGCTACGAGACAACCACCCGCGATGGCACCCAAGAGAGCTAACCCGAAGGCTGACGAGGCTGCGAAGGCAGCACTGCTCGCCGCAAGAAAGGGCAAGGCCCTCGCCCTCACCCAATCCACCCACCAAGAGGCCACTGAAGACGACACCCTCCGCACCTGCGACCCTGAGGGACAACCCTCAGGCTTCGCACCTCCCTCAGGCTTCGCACCACCGGAGGGCGCGGACCTCGCCGAGGACGGGGAGGTCCTCGGCATCTCCGCAGAAGAACAGCTACAGCTGCGCGCTCTGCGCCTCAAGAACCGCAACCTCCAGAGGCAGAAGGAGATACTGGAGGCCAAGCGCCAGCGTGTGTCCGCACTCGCCAAAGTGCGGCAGATGATACGCGACGAAGAGCACAAGGCCCAGGAACTCGAGCGGGAGATCGCGCTGATGCAGCGCGAAGGCCACCTCGGCCCGCAGCACGAGTCATCCCTCCAGCAGCGCGCACAAAACGAAGACACGCGCGAAGGCCACCCCGGCCTGCAGCATGAGCCACCCCTGCAACACCGCGCGCAACCGGAGGACCCGCGTTTACCCCAGCGCGACTTCACTTTCCCGCACGCCGCGCCATTCCAAGGGGTCAATTATCTCGACGAGCGAAGTCCCCTGGCGCCTCACCTGCAAGTGACGCCCTGGCCAGCTAACTTCCGGGCTGGGACCTACCCCAAGTACAACGGCAGCACCGACCCGGCTCAATACATAATGAGTTACCAGGTCGCCGTCGCATCGTCCGGGGGGGACGACGCCACAATGGCGAAGTCCTTCATCATCGCCCTCGAGGGCCCCGCACTCACCTGGTTCACCAGGCTGCCTCCGCTGTCCATCGATTCCTGGAGAAGTCTCCGGGACAAGTTCCTCCTCAACTTCCAAGGGTACCGCCCGGACACCGACGCCCTGGCCGAGCTCTCGCTCTGCAAGCAGCTAGAGAAGGAGACCCTGAGGGAATATTACCGCAAATTCCTCACACTCAAGTCACAGCTACCCTCAGTCGATGACTAGATTGCCATCCACTATGCTATCAGTGGTCTTCGCGCTGGCGTCCTTTACAGCCACTGCATCAGAGATCCGCCGAAGAACCTCCAAGAGCTGTACCAGCTGTTTGAAAAGTATGCCAGATCCGAGGAGCTCCACCAGCGCAAGATTGAGTCCCAGCGGAAGCCAAAAGACGCTCCACAGTCCAGCCACACGTGGACAAGAACTCCGCAACCAGACTCCGGTCGAGATGGCCGCGGTCAGCCGCAAGTGCACAACATTGCCAACCAGCAGCCGGCCGACGACCCCCTTCGGCGCCAGGAATATCCCCCCCAGGGCCGCGAAAGTGAAACTCGCGGCAGGGGCCGAGGGCGTGCGCAGCCACCCCCTCCACCGCGCCGATTTTACCTGCCTTTTCCATGGCGAAGACTGCGCCCACCCAACCAAAGACTGCCCCGAAGTAAAGGCCACCAGAGACAGAATGGCGAGGGCGCAGCCAGCCGACACCCCAGAATTGTCGCGCATAACTACCAGCCACCCCCTCCACCTTATATCCACGCTCCCGCCCCGCATCCACCGCACCACGCTTACCAACATCATTAGGAAGTACAAATCGTACATCCTCCGCCTCCACCACCACACCAGCAACAACAAAACATCCCCAACGCCCCAAAGCAGGAGGACTTCGCCGATCAACCTTATCGCGGAGTCATTCATATGATAACTGGGGGGTCCAGCACCAACTTCGACACAAAGCGGCAGAAGCGGGACCACTACCGCAGCGTAAACCATGTAGCCGTCACGGGCCCAGTTGTACAGACAAAGTGGTCCCACGTACCGCTCACCTTCGACGCACGGGACGTCGATTTGCGCAGCGCCCCCCACTGCGATGCCATGGTCATCAATTGCAGCGTGGCAGGCTGGGACCTACATAAGGTCCTCGTTGACAACGGCAGCCAGGCAGACATCATCTTCCTCCACGCCTTCGATCGCATGGGCATCAGCCACAGCCTGCTCAAGCCTTCGGACAACCCGTTGTATGGCTTCGGCGGCAAAGGCACCTTCCCCGTCGGCAAAATAGAGTTGCCCCTCTCCTTCGGTGTAGCACCCAATGCCCGAAGTGAGCAAGTGACTTTTGACATTGTGGATATGGTATATCCATACAACGCCATCATGGGCTGGGGCTCCATCAATAAGTTTGAAGCTGCCATCCACGGACTGTATTTGTGCATGAAGATACCAGGCCCGGTAGGCGTAATTACGGTCTTCGGTAACCAGCAGACAGCGCGCAACATAGAGCGAGACTTCGTGCCGGGTCAGAGGAACGTGCACTGTCTCACGACACAGTGCGAGGTCCCTGCGCCCGCCAGCCCAACTGACAAGCAGCACGAAAAGGCTCAGTTGCAGAGTCAGGATGGGACCAAGACCGTCCCCCTCGATCAGGCCACGCCCAAGTAGACAGTCACTATCAGCGAAGACCTTACTTCGCATGAAGAAGAGAAGCTCCTCTGCTGCCTGGCCAAGAATAAAGATGTCTTCGCCTGGTCCGCCCTCGACCTGGTCGGAGTCAGCCGATCCATAATGGCGCAAAAGACTTCGCCTGGGGGCCGCGTCTTCGCCCTTGTAATTCGCAAAAAACAATCTTGCACCGGCCCGCACTCTTTTCCTCCCGAGGGGTGAGGTTTTTAACGAGGCGGAGCCATGTAATATGTGCGTAAGGAATCCCCTGCAAAAAGACATGCGTCGAAAAAGACCGCGATGACGGTCTTCGACATTCGACCACCACGAGGTCACCACGAGGCTAAGCGTTAGCTACCCTTGCGTGCGACAAATCCGCGCAAAAGTCGCCTAAGGGTGCAGCCGGATTAGCACAACAAGTGCGAAAAAAATCTAAGTCTATCGCGAAGACTATCCGCGCAAAAGTCGCCTAAGGGTGCAGCCAGATTAGCACAACAAGTGCGAAAAAAATCTAAGTCTATCGCGAAGACTATCCGCGCAAAAGTCGCCTAAGGGTGCAGCCGGATTAGCACAACAAGTGCGAAAAAAAAATCGAAGTCTATCGCGAGGACTATCCGCGCAAAAGTCGCCTAAGGGTGCAGCCGGATTAGCACAACAAGTGCGAAAAAAAATCTAAGTCTATCGCGAAGACTATCCACGGCAAAGTCGCCTAAGGGTGCAGCCGGATTAGCACAACAAGTGCGGAAAAAAATCTAAGTCTATCGCGAAGACTATCCGTGCAGAAGTCGCCTAAGGGTGCAGCCGGGAAAAAATCTAAGTCTATCGCGAAGACTATCTGTGCAGAAGACACTTAAGGGTACACCTGGACTAGCACAACAACGGCCGAAAACGACAACATCGAACCATTCACGCCAAGACCAACTATAATCAAGCCAACTCAGCGCAGCAAAAACACCTTCGCACGCACACATGCACGCGAGGACACACAATTCCACCATACAAGCCTCGACGTACACAAGCGAGGGCACCACACTCTACATCGGCTCAACCTTAGGAATAATTCCCATCTCCCTATAATTAAATAACATTATCCTAAGCTCCTCACCCGCAAAAAGCCTTCACAGTTCCCCTTCACCTACACCCTCGGCGGTCGGCAGGGACAACAGTTCCTGCCGACCAGCCCCACTCACACGAAGCAGAGCCCGCTCCTCCGCGCTAACCCTACGTTTTTGCAACCGCCCTTCGTCGACGGCGCCCAGTGCTAGGGCCTGGCACGTCCGACGCGTCCGTGGCGTTGTGGCGAAGCCTCCGCCGCAGCCACGTCCAAAGCCGCAAAATAATCCAAATTCTCCTCCGACGACTCCTCAGTCCACTCAAACCGAGCTCCCGGAGTCGGCAAAATCCAAAACTCAGATGCAGACCCACTATATTCATTACACCTTCCGCGGTCGAAGCCGCCAAAAACTCAGTAGCAGCGGTTGCGTGCGCAGGCCCAAAATCTTGAACCTGCGCAGCAACCAAAATTCAGTACAACATCCAAAAATCCTCAACCCTAAACAACCACTATGCCACCTGCGAGGGCCCTGACGCTGCGGGGGCCTCCGCCGTTGGCTCTGCTGCCACCTCCGCCATTGTTTCCACCGCCTCCGCCGCCGGATCTTCGACGGTCGGCGCAGCTGCTGCGAGGGCATCGGGAGCGCCTTCGGCCACCTTCAGGGGCAGGTCTTCCACTGTCGCAGCAGTTGTGGGGGCGCCTGGTGCGTCCTCCATGGTCTCCGGGGTCGGCTCCGGGTCAGGCAGGGCGTCGTTCAGTGCTCCGAAAGTCGTCCACCCGCTCGCCTCGCTCCGCCTAAAACAAAACATACAAAAAGTCAGCAAACACACGCACAAACCACATTCAGCAAACGCCGAACAAACGACAACGTTACCTGAGCCCTCGCAGCCTCGGCCGCTCCCTGACCACATCACCACCATACAGACCCCACATCCGGTCATAGAGGGCACCGCGGACTCCTTCACCACGGGGTCTTCGACCTTATAGATATCTCGCCCAAAGTCTTCATCTGCCTGGTCGAAGGCCTCATAGTGCCGGCACCCTTCGCGAGAGAGTGCGTTCATTGCCCCCTCGCAGGTGACCAGGGAGGCGAACGACATTAATCCACCCAAGACAGTGGGGGAGGTCCTGCAGCTCCTCTTGCACCCATTCCAAGTAGCGAAGCCCGGTCCTCTCGCTCCGGCACCACGAAGTCACCGGTCCGCGCACCCAGCTCGCGGTATGTGGCCATGAGCTGTGTGCGCGTCCGTTCGGGCCTCCGTTCGTGCCGCGGCTTCGGCCCCCTTCGTGCGGCTCTCCAGAGCGGTGAGCCGCCCCCGCAGGTCCTCGGCGAGATCCTTGGCAAGATTGGCCTCCGCCCGTGCCAGCCTAGCCTCCGCCTGCGCGGCCTGCTCCTTGGCGACGGCCTCGTTGGCCTCCCTCCTCTCCCCCGCCAGCTGGCGCCGGAGATCAGCCTTTTCCTCCTCCAGGGCGGCCACCTTGTCCGCCAGTTTACGACACTTGCTGTCGGAGGCCGACTTCTCACGGACAGCGTCAGCATGTAGCGTCCGAAGTCTCTCCACTTCGGCAGATAAGGCTGCCGTAAGCGCCCCCGACGCAGTACGGCTGGTGAAGTCAGCCACCTGCAGAGCACACGTAAGGCTTTTTGCCAAAAAAAAAAAGCTCGGCGGACCTGACCTCAGTGCCTCCGTCGCCTGACTCAGCGCCTCCGTCACTCCTTTCAGCCCGGCGGGTCGCCGCGCCAGCCTCGTCTCTGGACCAACGCGAGGGCCGACACCTCGCCTCCGGCGCCAAGGGTCCCGCCCCTCGCCTTCGACGACAGCGCAGCCGTCGCGATTGCCCCAGCAGGCACAGCTATAGCAAGCCGGCCCTCGTCCGACCCTGCAGTGCATCAACGATTTAAAAAAAAAAAGGGGACGGCCGGGTAGCTTACCCCCAAGATAATCGTCCACACTAATGTCGGTGCCGAAGTCGGCAACGCGGTTGCCCGGGTGGCTGGCAACGTTCGGGGCCGCCTTCGAAGCCTCCGCCACCCCGCTGGCCGGCGGCACAACCTTCGTCAGCTTGGAGACTCCGGCGCCCCGCCGTTGTCTCCGGCGCCTTGCTGGGTGCAGAGGCGCCCGCCTTCGCCACCAGCGGCGGCTTGCCTCCGCTGGAGGCCGCAGCCTTCGCCGTTCCCCGCTGCCTTTTCGGCCGGGGATCGTGAATCCTGACGGTCGCCTGGCGTTTTTTGCGCCGCCCCTTGGCGATCCTTGTCCATCACTGCCCACACAACAGCACCGATATTTCGCCCGTAAGGAAAAACCCTCCACCGACGAACCATACGAGATATAAAACAGTCTTCCTCAGCCGCGCAGGGGACAGGAACATTTCTAGGCCAGCAGCCCCCGGTAACCCTCAGCATCCGAGCCGAAGACTCCCGGAGCTCGGGCGAAGACATCCTCTCCCCCGGGGCCGCACACGTCCTCATTAACTCTCTAGCAAAACTATCAGACACCCCGATTCCTCCCATCGCAGTACCTAATTTTCTCTTTTTTGAGGAGGGTGGCGGTCGTCAGCGCAGGGTCGCCTCCAGTCTCCACCGCCGGCTTCTTCCCACGGCGGTCCGCTTCGTCTTGACCAGGGTAGCCGTCGTACGGCAATTGATTTAACTCGAAGACCCTGTTCAAACGTTCATTTGACCCGCGAATATCAAAGCTGCGCTGGCCTTCCGTCCTCGCCATGTACCGCCCCACGAGCCGCACGCCAAGTCCTCCGCATCACGCACAAAGGCGGCCGGGTCACGGTTTCGCAAGTTCAGTGCAAAGGCAGGACTTCGCACCACCCTTCCTCCGTGAAAAGGCATCTGACGAGGGCACACTTCGCCCAGCGTCCAGCCGTGCGCCAAGGGCCAGAACCCCGTACGCCACAAACTCTTCAACTAAATCACGACCGCTGCTCTGGCCGGCGGCACACCGAAGGGCCCCTTCGTCTGCATCCTCTTCTGCCACTTCAAAAGGCGGATACGCAGAGTAATAGTGAGAGCACATCTCAGACACGGGGAGTCCTTCGTGGCCTTCGACAGTAGCCTCAGCAACGTAAAACCAAAATTCATTCCAATTGCCCCACTTGTTGCGGGCGCACGGAACCAACTCCACTACTGGCATTGTGGTCTTGCCGGTCTTCGGCGTGAATGTACACGACCCAAACTGGGCAACTCCGTCCTCAATCACCCTCTTCTGCCAATGCAAGCAGTAATTCTTCGCAAAAACTTCAACCGACGGCTGTCCGCCGTACGAAGTCGTCGCCCAGACATACTTCGCCAGCGCCACCACGGCGTTCGGTGTCAGCTGATGAATTTGAACGTTGAATCTACGCAGGACTTCGCCAACAAACCGGTGCGCAGGCAAGCGGAGACCGGCGACGAAGAACGCCTCGAAAACAACCAACTCACCCTCCGGCTCGGGGACTTCCTCCGTCCCCGGAGCACGAGCGACTCCGCCGCCAAAGTAGCCCAAGCGCTGCATCTCTTCGACGCGGGCCGACGTCATCCGTGACACACCAAAATCAACAGAGTCGCGGCGCGCAGCTCCTCCACCATCACGCTACTCAACGTCTCCTCAGACGAGGCGGCGGCCGGCGGTGATGGCGTCGGCAGTAGAAGAAGAGGATGGCATTACTACGTACCGTCGGCGGCGGCGGGCGGTTTGCTTCACTCGAGCCAGATCTCCGACGAGCAAAGGGAGCAGTAGAAGAAGAGGAGCAGAAAGACGGCGGGCGGCTAGGGTTTTCACGGAGCGCGGAAGGCAAAGTGCAAACAGCGCCGTCCCCCGCCCCCCTTTATAGGCAGGGCGCGGCTCCTCGGGAAACCCGCAATCCCATAGGGCGCGACGCTTCGGAAAACCCGCAGTCCAACAGTACGATGTCCATCAACGGTCACATCAAAAACCCCCGCGGAACCACTTCGAGCGAGGGCAGCGTCTCCGCCATCTAGCGACGCCTTCGGCACCAGGTGACTTTGTCGAACTGGTCCCTCGGAGGGCAAATGTTGGAGCGAAGGCAGAAACGCCACCCTTCGCCCGAAGTCTCCACCGCTTAGCCCCTGCCCTGAGACAAAGCAGGCAGGGACACCCTTCGCTTCATCGGCACCAGAGACAACATGGAGACCCTTCGCTCGATTCGGCACCAGACGAAGGCCTGCGGCAACGCCTCTCCTCGGCGTGGCCTCGGTCAGCTCCGAGGCCCACATGAGATCAGGCCCATTGTAACGGACCCTGCGTGGCCGCGTTTGTGTTACGGGCCTAATTTGTAAAGGTGTACTTGTAATTACAGCTTGTAACCCCGCTTTATGGGAATATTCTGGGGATAAACTAGGCACCTGAGGGCACATGCGTCCTTAACGCAAGGCGCCGTGCACTCGGATACCTATAAATACCCCCGCACAGTGCCCGTGAGAGGCCAGATAAACAGAGCTTTTGCCATCACGCGCGAGTGCCCTGTTGCCATCACCATTCACCCATGTTGGATCTCCTTGCTGTCGAGAGACAGTTCCAACACCCCTCAGCCAAACAGCTGCATGTCTAGAGGTAGAGGAGTAGACTCCTCACACCGGGTAAGTCTAGCTGAGTATTAGTATACTCAGCCTTGCTTGTGGCATAATTTTTGCAGGTACCTCCTTAGGATGATTGGTTGATGGTGTGACTTGGCCTTCATCCCTGCCACCGGGATAGACGGCCGAGTGGGTTACTGCTTCCGCAGGAGAGGACCAGGAGGAGTAGCGTGGCCAGGCTTCGCCATGTTACTCGGTTTTCTCCGTTAGTTATTTCCGCTGCACTAAAAATATCATTACTGCTTTTGAAACTCCGATAATGTAATCAATATTGATACCTATTAAATTTGTGGTATTATGCTTTATTGTATTTCTCTGTGCCTCACCTTCGAGTGAGCTAGTGGTATTCGATCCTGGATAAGTGGCTTTATCGGACTAGATCCGAGGGACTGACGGGTTATTCTGATTTAAGTGTATTGCTGCCTTTAAGGGCGCGACTAGGGCACTTAAGCTGGAATAATTCGAGCGGTTCCGCCACACAAATGATGATCACAAAGAAACACGGAAGTAAAGGAGGGAGAGCAACGCACACAAGACACAAAATCTGAGCACAAACACGCACACAAGTCACAACTTGAGCTCGCAACACAACCCGAAGAGTTCTCTACTCAAATGGAGCTCTAGTTGCTATCACAAAGAATCAAATGCGCGGAAATGGAGTCTTGATGCTTAGAGTTGATCAAAGAATGCTTGGTGTGCTCCTCCATGCGCCTAGGGTCCCTTTTATAGCCCCAAGGCAGCTAGGAGCCGTTGGAAGCAATCCAGGAAGGCAAATCTTGCCTTCTGTCGGGTGGCGCACCGGACAGTCCGGTGCGGATTGCTTTCCTAATCTGGTGATTTATAGCCGTACGCCGCCGTCGAGACCCAAGAGCAGGTTGTTCACCAGGACTGGTCCTGGCACACTGGACACTGTCCGGTGCACCACCGGACACTGTCCGGTGCACCCAGACCGAGCAGCCTTTTGGCTGAACATAGCCAACTTCTCTCCAAAGCGATTTCTCCTATTTCTAGCACTTAGACACAATACATTAGTCTTCAAAACAATGTACTAAGTCTAGAAACATACCTTTAATCTTGATTTGCACTTCTTGAGCCTTTGGCACAAATATTACTCAAAGCATTTGTGTGGAGCACTAAATCACCAAAATCTTATAGAAATGGCCCAAGGGCACATTTCCCTTTCAATCTCCCCCTTTTTGGTGATTTATGCCAACACAACAAAAAGCAACTAAAGAAGTGCAACATCAATGCAAATGAGAACAAAAATTTGTATTTGATTCAAATTTGACATATTTGGGTCATTCTTTGCCACCACTTGGTTTGTTTTTGCAAATCAAACTCAATTTCTTATCTCTAAGTCAAAATCACTTGTTGAGGCATAGAGAGAGGTATTCCAAGAGAAATTGATCAAATATTCAAAAACTCCCCCTTTTTCCATAATTAACCATTCTCCCCACAAGAGACTAACTTTTGACAATAAGAGACAATAAGAGTATTTTGACAAAACAAAAGCTCTAACTCTACTATTTTCAAAATTCTCAAGTGGTAGTTGATCCATTTCTTGCTTTGGCCTTAATTTCTCCCCCTTTGGCATTAAGCACCAAAACAGGATCATTAGTGGCTCTTAAACCCCATTGCCTCACCAAAATCTTCAATTAAGAGTAAAAAGGCAATAAGAGCACGGAGATGAACTTGGAGTAAGTTACCCTCTCATCGGAGTGGAGTGGAAGTCTTGCATGGTCCAAGTTCACCTTTTCCCTTTCAATCCTCCTTTGAGACTAATTTAAGAAAACTCAAGCACGTGGTTAGTCTCAAAGGGTCAAGTTGTAGCATTTCTCCCCCTAAGTATGTGCATCATTCACACATGGACTTTGTGAGGTCCGGGATCCCTTGCACAACTTGAGCACCATAAATAAGCAATAAAATGCATAATGGAACATGATCAAAGGCATAAAACACATGTATGCTCTATATCAATCCAAGTTACGCGAATCTAAGACATTTAGTTCACTACGCAGCCTGCAAAAGGTCTTCTCATCTAAAGGCTTGGTAAAGATATCAGCTAGCTGGTTCTCGGTGCTAACATAAAACACTTCGATATCTCCCTTTTGCTGGTGGTCTCTCAAAAAGTGATGCCGGATGTCTATGTGCTTTGTGCGGCTGTGTTCAACAGGATTGTCCACCATGCGGATTGCACTCTCATTGTCACATAGGAGTGGGACTTTGCTCAGATTGTAGCCAAAGTCCCGGAGGGTTTGCCTCATCCAAAGTAGTTGCGCGCAACACTGTCCTGCGGCAACGTACTCGGCCTCAGCGGTGGATAGGGCAACATAGGTTTGTTTCTTAGAACTCCAGGACACCAGTGACCTTCCTAAGAATTGGCACGTCCCTGATGTACTCTTCCTATCGACCTTACATCCAGCATAGTCAGAGTCTGAGTATCCAATTAAGTCAAAGGTAGACTCCTTTGGATACCAGATCCCGAAGCAAGGCGTAGCAACTAAATATCTAAGAATTCGCTTAACGGCCACAAGGTGACACTCCCTTGGGTCGGATTGAAATCTAGCACACATGCATACGCTAAGCATAATATCTGGTCTACTAGCACATAAATAAAGTAAAGACCCTATCATAGACCGGTATGCCTTTTGATCAACAGACTTACCTCCTTTGTTGAGGTCGACATGTCCGTCGGTTCCCATTGATGTCTTTGCGGGCTTGGCGTCCTTCATCCCAAACCGCTTGAGCAAGTCTTGCGTATACTTTGTTTAAGAGATGAAGGTGCCGTCCTTGAGTTGCTTCACTTGGAACCCAAGGAAGTAGTTCAACTCGCCCATCATCGACATCTCGAATTTGTGAGTCATCACCCTTCTAAACTCTTCACAAGACTTTTGGTTAGTAGAACCAAATATTATGTCATCGACATAAATTTGGCACACAAATAGATCACCATAACAAGTCTTAGTGAAAAGAGTTGGATCGGCTTTCCCAACCTTGAAAGCATTAGCAATTAAAAAGTCTCTAAGGCATTCATACCATGATCTTGGGGCTTGCTTAAGTCCATAGAGCGCCATAGAGAGCTTACACACGTGGTCGAGGTACCGTTCATCCTCAAAGCCAGGGGGTTGCTCCATGTACACCTCCTCCTTGATTGGACCATTGAGGAAAGCACTCTTCACGTCCATTTGGAACAACCTGAAAGAATGGTGAGCGACATAGGCTAACAAAATACGAATTGACTCTAGCCTAGCCATAGGAGCAGAAGTCTCCTCAAAGTCCAAACCTGCGACTTGGGCATAACCTTTTGCCACAAGTCGAGCCTTGTTCCTTGTCACCACCCCGTGCTTGTCCTGTTTGTTGCAGAACACCCACTTGGTTCCCACAACGTTTTGCTTGGGACGTGGCACCAGTGTCCAAACTTCATTTCGCTTGAAGTTGTTGAGCTCTTCCTGCATGGCCAACACCCAGTCTGGATCTAGCAAGGCCTCTTCTACCCTGAAAGGCTCAATAGAAGAGACAAAAGAGTAATGCTCACAAAAATTAGCTAATCTAGAGCGAGTGGTTACTCCCTTGCTAATATCACCCAATATTTGGTCGACGGGATGATTCCTTTGAATCATCGCTCAAACTTGAGTTGGAGGGGCCCGTGGCACTTCTTCCTCCTCAACTTGGTCTTCTTGTGCTCCCCCTTGATCACACGCCTCCTCTTGAGGAACCTGTTCATCATCTTGTGTTGGGGGGTGCACCATCGTTGAGAAAGAAGGTTGATCTTGCTCCTTGTGTTCCTGTGGTCGCACGTCTCCAATCGCCATGGTATGAAGCGCGTCCGTTGGAACATCATCCTCATCTACATTATCAAGATCAACTTGCTCTCTTGGAGAGCCATTAGTCTCATCAAATACAACGTCGCTAGAGACTTCAACCAAACCCGATGATTTGTTGAAGACTCTATATGCCTTTGTATTTGAGTCAGAACCTAACAAAAACCATTCTACAGCTTTGGGAGAAAATTTTGAATTTCTACCTTTCTTCACCAGAATGTAGCATTTACTCCCAAAACTCGAAAATAAGAAACGTTGGGTTTGTTACCGGTTAGAAGTTCGTATAACGTCTTCTTGAGGAGGCGATGAAGGTAGACCCGGTTTATGGCGTGGCAAGCTGTGTTCACAGCTTCCGACCAAAACCGCTCGGGCATCTTGAGTTCTCCAAGCATCATCCTCGCCATGTCTATGAGTGTCCTGTTCTTCCTCTCTATCACACCGTTTTGCTGTGGTGTGTAGGGAGCGGAGAACTCGTGCTTGATTCCTTCCTCCTTAAGAAACTCCTCCACTTGAAGGTTCTTGAACTCGGACCCATTGTCGCTTCTAATATTTTTCACCTTGAGCTCAAATTCATTTTGAGCTCGCCTTAGAAAGCGCTTGAGGGTCCCTTAGGTTTCTGATTTATCCTGCAAAAAGAATACCCAAGTGAAGCGAGAAAAATCATCAACAATAACAAGACCATACTTACTTCCCCCGATGCTGAGGTAGGCGACGGGTCCGAAGAGGTCCATATGCAATAGCTCCAGAGGTCTTGATGTAGTCATCACATTCTTGATGTGATGAGCACTTCCCACTTGTTTTCCTACTTGACAAGCTGCACAAGGTCTATCTTTTTCGAAAGTTACATTTGTTAGACCTAACACATGTTCTCCCTTTAGAAGCTTGTGAAGGTTCTTCATCCCCACATGTGCTAGACGGTGATGCCACAGCCAGCCCATGCTAGTCTTAGTGATTAAGCATGCATCTAGATCGGCCTCCTCCTTCGAAAAATCAACTAAATAGAGTTTGCTGTCTAGTACACCCTTAAAAGCTAATGAACCATCACTTCTTCTAAAGACAGACACATCTACGTTTGTAAATAAGCAGTTGTAACCCATATTACATAATTGACTAACGGACAACAAGTTATAACCGAACGATTCTACTAAAAACACATTAGAAATGGAATGCTCGGAAGAAATAACTATTTTTCCTAGTCCTTTAACCTTGCCTTGATTCCCGTCACCGAATATGATTGAGTCTTGGGAATCTTTGTTCTTGACGTAGGAGGTGAACATCTTCTTCTCCCCCGTCATGTGGTTTGTGCATCCGCTGTCGATAATCCAGCTTGAGCCCCCGGATGCATAAACCTGCAAGGCAAATTAGGCTTGGGTTTTAGGTACCCAACTCTTGTTGGGTCCTACAAGGTTAGTAACAATAGCCTTAGGGACCCAAATGCAAGTTTTATCTTCCTTGCATTTGGCTCCCACCTTTTTAGCAATCACCTTTTTTATTTTTACATGAAAGAATAAATTTAGCATTGTAAGCATGAAAGACAGTGGTAGATCCATTAAACACTTTCCTAGGAGCATGAGACACAAAATTCCTCCTAGGTCTACCATTAAAGTTTGAACTTGAAGCAATCATGGCATGAGAGTCAAAGGCATTATAACTCCTATTATAATGAACATTTCTAGAATATTTCCTATCATGATACAAGAAAGCATGATTCTTTTGAACATTATTAGCCATAGGGGCCTTCCCTTTCTCCTTGGTGGAGATGGGAGCCTTATGACTTGTTAAGTTCTTGGCTTCCCTTTGAAAGCCAAGCCCATCCTTAATTGAGGGATGTCTGCCAACAGTGTAGGCATCCCTTGCAAATTTTAGTTTATCAAAATCATTTTTTGCTAGTCTTAAGTTGGGCATTAAGACTAGCTACTTCATCATTTAATTTAGAAATGGAAATCAAATGTTCATTGCAAGCATCAACATTAAAGTCCTTACACCTATTGCAAATTACTACATGTTCCACATGAGAACTAGTCTTATTTGCTTCTAATAATTTAGCATTTAAATCATAATTAATGCTCTTTAAACTAGAAATGGTCTCATGACAAGTAGAAATTTCACATGAAAGAATTTCATTTCTTTTAACTTCTAAAGCAAGAGACTTTTGCACACTTACAAATTTATCATGCTCTTCATATAAAAGATCCTCTTGCTTTTCTAGCAATCTATTCTTCTCATTCAAAGCATCGATTAATTCATTGATCTTATCAATTTTAGTTCTTTATAAACCTTTGAATAAACTAGTGTAATCAATTTCATCATCATCACTAGAGTCCTCATCACTAGAAGTAGAGTACTTAGGAGTTTCTCTAGCGATTACCTTCTTTTCCTTTGCCATTAGGCAAGTGTGGCGCTCGTTGGGGAAGAGCGACGATTTGTTGAAGGCGGTGGCGGTGAGTCCCTCGTCGTCGGAGTCGGACGAAGAACAATCCGAGTCCCACTCTTTGCCAAGGTGTGCCTCGCCCTTAGCCTTCTTGTACGCCTTCTTCTTTTCCTTCTTCCCGCTTTTCTCTTGTCTCTGGTCACTATCATTATCGGGATAGTTAGCAATAAAGTGACCAGTCTTACCACACTTGAAGCAGGAGCGCTTTCCCTTCATCTTGTTCTTTTTGGGATGCTCCTTGCGACCCTTTAGCGCCGTCTTGAAGCGCTTGATGATGAGGGCCATTTCTTCCTCGTTAAGCCCGGCCGCCTCAACTTGCGCCACTTTGCTAGGTAGCGCCTCCCTGCTACTTGTTGCTTTGAGGGCAACGGTTTGAGGCTCATGGATCGTTATTGGGCCATTTAGCGCCTCATCAACATATCTCGCCTCCTTGATCATCATTCGCCCGCTTACAAACTTCCCAAGTATTTCCTCGGGCGTCATCTTGGTATACCTAGGATTTTCACGAATAGAGTTAACAAGATGAGGATCAAGGATAGTGAAGGACCTTAGAATAAGCCGGACGACGTCGTGGTCCGTCCATCTCGTGCTTCCATAGCTCCTTATCTTGTTGACCAGGGTCTTGAGCCTATTGTATGTTTGGGTTGGCTCTTACCCCCTGACCATTGCGAACCTCCCTAGTTCGCCATCCACCAACTCCATCTTGGTGAGCATGGTGACATCATTCCCCTCATGCGAGATCTTGAGGGTGTCCCAATGTAACACCCTAAAGTTCAAACTTGTGAAGACAAGGAAAAATTCTCAAAGATTTTAAATCAAAACACCTTTCCTTAAAGATAATCATAATTTAGAAGTTTCCACTCAGGAATATGTTAAAAATACATAATTAAAGAAACTTAGATAATCTAAATTGCCTTTGGGTTAGGATATATAAAAGAATTAGGATTAAGCTATTTCTTAATATATATAGTCTACAATGTAAATTTGATTTCCCTAGAAGTAATAAGGTAGGGATTATTCTACTATATGATTAAAAGCTTGTCTAAAAGAACTAAAATAAATAAAGAAATATATAAAATATGTTTTTGCACATTATGCTGAAGTTCTATATGTGCATCCAAATTAAGTGTTTGAACTTTAAACTTGTGTTGATTTGAAATTCAAATGGAAAGGAAAATAGAAAATAAGAAATAAAAGGAGAAGGGAAGAACTAAGAAAAATACTACATAAAATAGAATAAAAATCAGAATAAACATCCTTCACACTTAAATTATTAAATTATACCATTCAAACTGGGGACAAGTTATTCACAAAGTTTGAATTTAAACTTGAATTCAAATTGGATTTGAAAATGGAGAAAAGAAAACAGAAAATAAAAAGAAAAGGAATTCTAACCTAACTGGGCCTGCTACCTTGTATTCGGCCCACTTAAACCTCCCACGCGCTGGCCCAACTGAATCCGGCGCCGACATCGTGGGCCCACTGGCCAGCCTCTCCCCCTCGCTCTCTCACTGACGTCGCGGGCCCGCCCGTTCAGCCAACCACCGCCGCTCGCCTCGCACCAAGTCACCTACACGTGGGGCCCGTCTGTCAGGCGTATCCTCTTCCTTCCGTTGAAGCCAACAGAATTCGCGCGGCAATCGCTGGCGTCCGCAAGCTCCCCGGCCGAAACCTTCGCTGCTGCTCCGCTCGGACTCGCCCCAGCCCCTGCTCACCCCGCTCGCGTCCACACCACGGACTCCATGGCCGGGAATCTCGCAACGGACCTGCGCGCGGGGGAGAATCGCACCAAATCCGCCGACGGTCTCGGCCTCCTCTCGCGCGGATTTATCCCTCCCTCCGGGCTATAAAACTCGAGCGCCCGTGACCCTGGGCCATAACCTTTGCAAGCCGGACACCAAGGTGAGAAATCGCGTGGTCATCGCCGAGCGAAAAGCACCGTGGAGCGCCGCCGCCGTGGATAGCCGCCGTTGGGGGGTCTCGGCTCTTGAAATCAAGTCGTGGAGTGTCGCATCCACCTGGGGAAGCCGTCGGTGCCATCAATTTGAGTCGAACGCCGCCAGGACTCGAGCAATTGCTCGCCGCACTTCGACTCTCCGCCGTGGGCCGCGCGACACCGTGGCCAGCCGCGGTCATCGCTTCAATCACTGGTACGTCAGCTCCTTGATGTTCGTTAGGGCCCGGACATTGTCTAGCGCCGTTTAATTTGAATTTTGGGGCGGTGTTGCGCCGGAATGAGCTCCCTCCGGCGGGGGCGCCGCCGCGCGCGCGATTCCGGGGATCGGGTGTTAGCGGGGAGAAGAAGAAACCGCCTGGGCCGTTGGATCTTATTCAACGGCCATGATTAGATCGGGGCGTACCCCTTCGTCATTTTAAATCCGAGCCGTCAGACTTCAATCGTGTGGTTCGGGGTAGTTTGGATCGTGGACCGTGGATCTCTAATCGTGCGGTGGTCGTCGCATACCGGTTCATTTAATGGGTGATCTAATCTGGGCGGTTGGCGCGCGATCGGACGGCCTAGATCACATCATACCCTCCGGCCGGGTCGTTTTTCATATAAACCCCTGGGTTTTACAGAAATAGAACCCGCCGTCCTCTTGTTACTGTGCGCTGTGTCTCGGGAATCTTACCCCGAGCCCCCTGAGCTTCTTTATATTAGTGCGCCCAGTCCAGAGAGTTATAAAATCATAGAAAATGATTTAGAAAATGATTTTTAGTGTTAAAATAAATCCAGAAACTTAATTAATTCATAACTAATTCATTTTAGCTCCAAATTGAGTCATTCCAATTCCTAAAATTTTGTAATAATATTCTCTACCATTTAGAATCACTGTTTTGACATGAACTCTGTCAGAAAATTTATTTATCATTTAATCATATTATAATCACCTTAAATCTTAGGAAATTCATAACTTGAATTCTATAACTCCAAAATTAATAATTCTTTTTCCTGTGGTTTTATTTTAATATGTAGAATATTAATATGTATTTTGGCATACATGTTTGGTGTAATGTTAATTTTACCTATGCAATGTTTGTTTGTATTGCTACGACTAGCAGTGAGGTCACGAGTCATCTGAAGGATCATCCTGGTATCTGGAATCTCAAGGCCCAGGCAAGTTGTGCCCTTGATCACTTCTTTTTACCCAGCCATGTTCTGATTAATCATAATGATCTGCATAGGTTAATTTTGATGGGACCCAATAGGTTACCCTAGTTTGTCTATCTTTATACCTTGTTTACCACTGAACTTTTTGGGTAGTACTTGCTAGTGCTATATGTGGTTTTGGGTATGGAGATACACTATTCATGATTACACTTTTTGTTATCAGTTGTTATTTAATGTTCATGTTAAGATCATTATGTTAATTGGAACATGGAGCGACCACCCGGGAAAACAGTGCTACCACAAGGGTGGTATGGGACGCCCTTGGCTGATTAATTAGGAAAGCTAGTGGAAGACTACCTTACCGAAAGGGGCAAGGGCAGTAGGGGAGAGGTCAGTGTAGGGAGGCCCTCGGGAGGATTTTGCTGCGATGGCGGTCCTGCAAGGGATTCCTGCACTGGATCTTCCTATAAACTGTAGCGGGTTTTCGGAAGCTAGTGGAACTTTGTAAAGGCCTCGTAGTGTTACCCTGCCTCACTTCCTTGGTAGAGGTGTATGGGATTCATGACCCCTTGGCAGATGGGTAACACGGCTTGTGGGTAAAGATGCGCAACCTCTGCAGAGTGTAAAACTGGTATACTAGCCGTGCTCACGGTCATGAGCAGCTCGGACCCTCACATGATTAACTTATGGAACTAAATTCAATTTGTCATATGCATTGCATTGCAGGTGATGTTGTTATTACTTTTGATCTACTATTTAATTGGGTTGGTATTCACTTATACTTAGTAACTGCTAATAAAATTTTGACCAACTTTAAAAGCAATGCTCAGCTCTAACCATCTTCTTTGGTAAGCCTTACACTTCACGTGAGCTCCCACCTTTGGCGAGTTCATGCACATTATTCCCCACAACTTGTTGAGCGATGAACGTATGTGAGCTCACTCTTGCTGTCTCACATACACCACAGGTCAAGACCAGGTACTGCAGGATGATGCTCATGGAGGATGCTGTGATGAGTTCGTGAGAGGTCTAGGTCGTCGTCTCCCAGTCAACTTTGGGTTGCTGGACCGTTGTCTCCTTATAATGTAACTATTTATTTTGTATAGAACTCCTATTATGTATAAAGATGTGACATTCGATCCTGTGCCACTATACATCATATGTATGAGACTTGGTCCCAGCATACCTGGTGTTTATGTTAACCCGGGTTTTGGACCCCTGGAATCCGGGTGTTACAGAAGTGGTATCAGAGGAATGTTGACTGTAGGACGAAACCTAGATAGAACTGAACAACCATTCTTTACTTACCTTACTCTGATTCTTTTCTAAACTTATCTTAATCTTTTTCTCATCTAATTCCGCTTTACTCTGATTATTCTTACCTTTTTTTTCCTTCTAAAGACAAATGTGGATTTCACACTTTGAAATCCTGTGCCTAAAGTGACCTTTAGGGCTAGGAGACCTAATCTTAGGAACAGAAACAAAACTATTTTTTTTATCTATGCACTTGAATGTTTGTTATTATGATACTTGCCTGATTTGGATCTTTGATTGAGTGTGATGAGTTGTGGAGTAATGTTCACAATTGCATCTGTATATACATAAAGGTATAAAAATATATATTTATAAAATAACTAGACAACCTAGATTATCCCCATTGGAACATATCAAGCTTAAGAGATTTATCTTATCCTGAAAACTCTCATTCTAACCAATTCATCCTATCTTAAAAGATTCTCCCTTATCTTAATAAGGTTCATCTTATCTTAAAAAAAAGATTCTCCCTATTCTTAATAGATCTATCTTATCTTACAAGATACTCTCTTGCCTTAATAAATTCATCTTATCTTGAAAAGATTTTATCCTTATTCTAATAGATCTAACTGACCTCAGAAGATTCTATCTTATCTCTATGGATCTGTCTTATCCTAATAAGCATACTTATCCACCCTAGGTTAACAACCATGATCTAATGCAAATTAATTAGATCTTGTCTAGTCAAACTAGTCACACCAATCTAACCTAGATCTGATCAAATCTAAAGTGACTTATCAAACATGTTAGATAATACCGATGAAATAGTTTAGACTCTACCCCCATAGAACAGGACTTAACTTAGTTCACCCTGCACTAAATTAAGAATGACAAGATCAACTTAGCTATGTGCAACTACCTTAACCATCAGATAGTTGCATAACCCTCAATTTTAACCCAGCAAGAGATTCTATCTTGTCATAACTAATCTCAAAAGATTCTAACATATCTTAATAATACATATTCTACCCTGTTAGACCTATCCAACCCAAACCAGTCTAATCTAGTTATATCCAATCTAATCTAGATCCCATTTAATCTAATATGGTCCAATCTAAAGTAAGTTACTTAACGGACTAGTTAATACTAGTGAAATAAATTAGACCCTGTTGGCCATGTTTTAACTCAAATGAGTACATCAGACCAAACCACCCATGAACAAATAACATGACCTACCTCACAGGCTACTTAGTACATTTGTCCTAAAAGCAAAGTAAAACTTACCCTAAATAAAGAATGAGAAACCAACCCAACCAATAGAGTCTTGATGGATTACATGACCTTTCTATTCCCACCTAACAACAAACAAACTTTAAACATATTGTAGTCTATCTCACCCATATATATCTCTCATCTTGACAGATTCCATCCTACCCTTAGATATTCACCTTATATGATTGGTTACCCCAATCTGGACATAAAACAAAGATTAAGCCCTACCAAAGAATCTTTAGAGTATAACCAGCTACTAGCTTATTCCTTCCGCTTATTGAATAATTTCCTTTGCAAAACTATTACCTTCTAACTTTCATGGTCAATACTAGGAAAGGGAAGGTTATCACATAACAACAAACAGAAAATGAATCCTCCAAATCCTCCACCTGTCGAAATCAATCAAGTGGTTGCTACCCAAAGACTGGTAATACAACAGTTAACAGACCTGGTGACCGAGATGCAGAATCAGATAAGACAACAACGCGAGGAAATACGTCAGGCCCGCCAAGAAATAAGACAAGCACGATTGGAGAGACAACAACAACAACCCCCACCACCACCACCAGCTTCACCAAGCTACATAGATATAAATTATGATGATTTGTAAGATCTAGATGTTATTTTAGTTAGTAGATGATATGATATTATTTTAGAAGGAACAATAAGGTCTATTGACCCTATGTTTTGTTAAGGAAATATACCTCATACTGAGATTTCTTTGTTTGTGCATATGTTCCAAGAGCAATATGAGTATACATCCCTTTTCGTACAAATCTCGAGGACGAGATTATTTTTAAGGGGGGTAGGATTTGTAACACCCTAAAGTTCAAACTTGTGAAGACAAGGAAAAATTCTCAAAGATTTTAAATCAAAACACCTTTCCTTAAAGATAATCATAATTTAGAAGTTTCCACTCAGGAATATGTTAAAAATACATAATTAAAGAAACTTAGATAATCTAAATTGCCTTTGGGTTAGGATATATAAAAGAATTAGGATTAAGCTATTTCTTAATATATATAGTCTACAATGTAAATTTGATTTCCCTAGAAGTAATAAGGTAGGGATTATTCTACTATATGATTAAAAGCTTGTCTAAAAGAACTAAAATAAATAAAGAAATATATAAAATATGTTTTTGCACATTATGCTGAAGTTCTATATGTGCATCCAAATTAAGTGTTTGAACTTTAAACTTGTGTTGATTTGAAATTCAAATGGAAAGGAAAATAGAAAATAAGAAATAAAAGGAGAAGGGAAGAACTAAGAAAAATACTACATAAAATAGAATAAAAATCAGAATAAACATCCTTCACACTTAAATTATTAAATTATACCATTCAAACTGGGGACAAGTTATTCACAAAGTTTGAATTTAAACTTGAATTCAAATTGGATTTGAAAATGGAGAAAAGAAAACAGAAAATAAAAAGAAAAGGAATTCTAACCTAACTGGGCCTGCTACCTTGTATTCGGCCCACTTAAACCTCCCACGCGCTGGCCCAACTGAATCCGGCGCCGACATCGTGGGCCCACTGGCCAGCCTCTCCCCCTCGCTCTCTCACTGACGTCGCGGGCCCGCCCGTTCAGCCAACCACCGCCGCTCGCCTCGCACCAAGTCACCTACACGTGGGGCCCGTCTGTCAGGCGTATCCTCTTCCTTCCGTTGAAGCCAACAGAATTCGCGCGGCAATCGCTGGCGTCCGCAAGCTCCCCGGCCGAAACCTTCGCTGCTGCTCCGCTCGGACTCGCCCCAGCCCCTGCTCACCCCGCTCGCGTCCACACCACGGACTCCATGGCCGGGAATCTCGCAACGGACCTGCGCGCGCGGGGGAGAATCGCACCAAATCCGCCGACGGTCTCGGCCTCCTCTCGCGCGGATTTATCCCTCCCTCCGGGCTATAAAACTCGAGCGCCCGTGACCCTGGGCCATAACCTTTGCAAGCCGGACACCAAGGTGAGAAATCGCGTGGTCATCGCCGAGCGAAAAGCACCGTGGAGCGCCGCCGCCGTGGATAGCCGCCGTTGGGGGGTCTCGGCTCTCGAAATCAAGTCGTGGAGTGTCGCATCCACCTGGGGAAGCCGTCGGTGCCATCAATTTGAGTCGAACGCCGCCAGGACTCGAGCAATTGCTCGCCGCACTTCGACTCTCCGCCGTGGGCCGCGCGACACCGTGGCCAGCCGCGGTCATCGCTTCAATCACTGGTACGTCAGCTCCTTGATGTTCGTTAGGGCCCGGACATTGTCTAGCGCCGTTTAATTTGAATTTTGGGGCGGTGTTGCGCCGGAATGAGCTCCCTCCGGCGGGGGCGCCGCCGCGCGCGCGATTCCGGGGATCGGGTGTTAGCGGGGAGAAGAAGAAACCGCCTGGGCCGTTGGATCTTATTCAACGGCCACGATTAGATCGGGGCGTACCCCTTCGTCATTTTAAATCCGAGCCGTCAGACTTCAATCGTGTGGTTCGGGGTAGTTTGGATCGTGGACCGTGGATCTCTAATCGTGCGGTGGTCGTCGCATACCGGTTCGTTTAATGGGTGATCTAATCTGGGCGGTTGGCGCGCGATCGGACGGCCCAGATCACATCATACCCTCCGGCCGGGTCGTTTTTCATATAAACCCCTGGGTTTTACAGAAATAGAACCCGCCGTCCTCTTGTTACTGTGCGCTGTGTCTCGGGAATCTTACCCCGAGCCCCCTGAGCTTCTTTATATTAGTGCGCCCAGTCCAGAGAGTTATAAAATCATAGAAAATGATTTAGAAAATGATTTTTAGTGTTAAAATAAATCCAGAAACTTAATTAATTCATAACTAATTCATTTTAGCTCCAAATTGAGTCATTCCAATTCCTAAAATTTTGTAATAATATTCTCTACCATTTAGAATCACTGTTTTGACATGAACTCTGTCAGAAAATTTATTTATCATTTAATCATATTATAATCACCTTAAATCTTAGGAAATTCATAACTTGAATTCTATAACTCCAAAATTAATAATTCTTTTTCCTGTGGTTTTTATTTTAATATGTAGAATATTAATATGTATTTTGGCATACATGTTTGGTGTAATGTTAATTTTACCTATGCAATGTTTGTTTGTATTGCTACGACTAGCAGTGAGGTCACGAGTCATCTGAAGGATCATCCTGGTATCTGGAATCTCAAGGCCCAGGCAAGTTGTGCCCTTGATCACTTCTTTTTACCCAGCCATGTTCTGATTAATCATAATGATCTGCATAGGTTAATTTTGATGGGACCCAATAGGTTACCCTAGTTTGTCTATCTTTATACCTTGTTTACCACTGAACTTTTTGGGTAGTACTTGCTAGTGCTATATGTGGTTTTGGGTATGGAGATACACTATTCATGATTACACTTTTTGTTATCAGTTGTTATTTAATGTTCATGTTAAGATCATTATGTTAATTGGAACATGGAGCGACCACCCGGGAAAACAGTGCTACCACACGGGTGGTATGGGACGCCCTTGGCTGATTAATTAGGAAAGCTAGTGGAAGACTACCTTACCCGAAAGGGGCAAGGGCAGTAGGGGAGAGGTCAGTGTAGGGAGGCCCTCGGGAGGATTTTGCTGCGATGGCGGTCCTGCAAGGGATTCCTGCACTGGATCTTCCTATAAACTGTAGCGGGTTTTCGGAAGCTAGTGGAACTTTGTAAAGGCCTCGTAGTGTTACCCTGCCTCACTTCCTTGGTAGAGGTGTATGGGATTCATGACCCCTTGGCAGATGGGTAACACGGCTTGTGGGTAAAGATGCGCAACCTCTGCAGAGTGTAAAACTGGTATACTAGCCGTGCTCACGGTCATGAGCAGCTCGGACCCTCACATGATTAACTTATGGAACTAAATTCAATTTGTCATATGCATTGCATTGCAGGTGATGTTGTTATTACTTTTGATCTACTATTTAATTGGGTTGGTATTCACTTATACTTAGTAACTGCTAATAAAATTTTGACCAACTTTAAAAGCAATGCTCAGCTCTAACCATCTTCTTTGGTAAGCCTTACACTTCACGTGAGCTCCCACCTTTGGCGAGTTCATGCACATTATTCCCCACAACTTGTTGAGCGATGAACGTATGTGAGCTCACTCTTGCTGTCTCACATACACCACAGGTCAAGACCAGGTACTGCAGGATGATGCTCATGGAGGATGCTGTGATGAGTTCGTGAGAGGTCTAGGTCGTCGTCTCCCAGTCAACTTTGGGTTGCTGGACCGTTGTCTCCTTATAATGTAACTATTTATTTTGTATAGAACTCCTATTATGTATAAAGATGTGACATTCGATCCTGTGCCACTATACATCATATGTATGAGACTTGGTCCCAGCATACCTGGTGTTTATGTTAACCCCGGGTTTTGGACCCCTGGAATCCGGGTGTTACACCCAAATCTGCTTGGCGTTATCCAAGCCGCTCACCTTATGGTACTCTTCCCTGCACAAGGATGCTAAAAGAACAGTGGTAGCTTATGCATTTTTTGTGAATTTGTTCATTTATAAACATGGGATTATCCAAGCTATCAAAATGCATTCCATTCTTGAAAGTGCATTCATCCCTTTTGTGAGTTTTGGTGATTTGGATAACAACACATTTAAAGGTCTAACGAGTTTGCTAAGTGTTGAACAGGAAATTCAGTATGATGAACATACTTGAATAGTGTATAATGATCAGTGAACAAAGGTTCAACACAAGGTTAAATAACCAATGAGACAATGCAAATGGATATAATATGATCTCTATATTGGTTTGAATATATGGACAAGACCTGAGAAATCACTACATACATATGATCAGAATAGAGGATGAAGTGATTAAGAGGATTGGTCAAGCCAAGGTGAATAAGATATGAGGAATCGTGAATTGGCTTGACCATATTACTATCAGTCCATATATGCTTCTATGAGAATCAAACTAGAGCTTGATTACTCTTAACAGTTATATCTAGAAGACATTCAAGAAAGGTTCACAATATTGAAGAAATGATTCTCTCAATGGATGTTCAATATGATGTGACGAAAGAATGGGTTGATAGGGTGAAGATAGCAAGGAAAGGGCTTTGAGGAACTAAGCGAAGGTGAAGGCCAAGCGACGGCTTGTGGATCGAGGTACCATGGCTAAGGTGAAGAAGAGAGTACTTGCACTAAGTCGATGAACTAATCAGCTATGAAGAGTTATAACATGTTGATGCATCAGTAAGGTGACTTGAAGCCATGATTTGAACTCATATATGGTGATATGGTACAAGTCACAGGGTTTGATTTGAGTTTGCTTCAAAAGGTGAGACAAAGATGTTTGTGATCCTTATGAAGCAATGCCATAGAGAAATCACACATGAGACACCAATGACTCAAGGACTTTACTTAATTATATTTTATTTAACTTGAGTATAGGAATCATCGTACTATAAAGAGGGATCCAAAAAGAAGGTTGGTGTTTGCCAAAGCTCAAACCTCTATATTCAAAAGCTATTTTTGAAAACCAAAAATCTCTTGAACATTCTTTGGTTGACCGTGGTTAGGTTTGAGAAACCTAGAGTGTTCTTGTTGAAAAGCAGCTGAACTTCTTCAACTGCAGCTGAGCTTTTCAACTGAGCTGAACTTCAGCTGAGTTGAGCTTCTTCAGCTGTAGTTGAGCTGAACTTCAGCTGAGTTGAGCTTTCTCAACTCCAGCTGAACTTCAAGTTCAACCGGGGTCTAGGGCAAGTTCAACCGGTGTCCAGGGAAAGTTTAGCCGGGGTTTTTTCCCTAGACCTCACTGGTCAAAACTGGTTGAACTGGTCCTAGGGGAGGTTCAACCGGTGTCAGGGTCACCTGACCGGTCTGACCTCCTGACTGGCAGACTGACTGGCAGTCTGACCCCCAGGCGGTTGAACCGGTTTTAGGGGCGGTTCAACCGGTGTCAGGACCTGTTTTTGCAGTCTGGCCTGCAGTCTGCCAGTCTAACTGGCTGTCAGCCTGCCCCAGGCGGTTGAACCGGTCCTAGGGGCGGTTCAACCGGCCCTCCACAACCAAAATTAGTCCAATGGCTAGTTTTGAAGCCCCACTCCTACCTCTCTCCCCACACAAGAGCACGACCCAAACTCCATTTCTAACTTGAAGAACACCTCCCACTCTCTCTCACACATCTCTTGCCTCTCCAATTTCAAATCTTTGGAGAGAAATCTTTGAGTGAGTTTGAGAGCAACGGTTTTTGTGCTTCATCTCCACATCTCTCTTGCTTTTCTTCATTCGAGCTTTGGTACTACATCGAGTTCTTTGTGGATTCATTACTCTTGGAGCTTCTAGCTCCTAGACGATTAGGTGTCTCTTGTGAGTCTCCAAATCTTGTGGAAGACCACAAGAAAGTTTGTATTACCCGCTCGTTTGAGCAAAGATTATTGTGTGGGCTTGACCTTTGTGGTCGGCAAAGGGAGGATTAGGGTTGAAAGAGACCCGGCTCTTTGTGGGCGCCTCAACGAGGAAGTAGGGCACCTTTTGTGGTGTGACCGAACCTCGAGATAAATCTTGTGTCTCTTGTGTTCTTGTTTATTGTGCTTATTTGTGTTCTTCGTTCTCTCACCATTCCGTGAAAGATTTGTTTACATCTTTTTGGTGTGTGGATTTTGAGAAGTGCCCTTCTCAGATCTACTACTTTGAACCCTGCGGATCATTTAGAACATCTCATTTCCAAAGTTAACTGGGTGAATTTCGAGATCAATTCAGTTTTACCCAGTTTGCTTCTAGTTTTTGTTGAAAAAGTTTTAACTTGCCTATTCACCCCCCCTCTAGGCAACTTTCAATTGGCATCAGAGCCTAATCCTCGTTCTAACGCTTAACCGCGTGAGGAAAAGATCATGTCAGGGGGACTAAGAAACGAAAGTGCTTCTAAGCTTGAAAAAGTTGAGATTGCCTCGACTTCATCTTTTGGTGCAGATGTTGATCCTAGGGCAATAGATCTTGCCATGAGAATCGCCGAAAGGATGTTCCTCAAAATGAAGGAAGATGAGGCGAAGAACAAGATTGAAGAAGAAAATATCGATGGAGACCAAACGACGAGTCCACCTCTTCACAAGGTTTGTCTTTCAAATCCACTTCTCATATGTGCTTTGTCGCTAATGGGAGTGACAGTGAAAGCGAAAGTGAGGATGAGGAGGAGCATGAAAGTGATAGTGAAGATGAGGATGATCTTCAACAATTCTTCGCTCAACTAAGCAAGAAGAACCGGATGAGCTTGATCAAACTCATGAAAAGAGCAGAAGAACAAAAGGAAATGCTTCATAAGCAAGAAGATATCCTCATCGAAAAAATCAAAGACTTGGAGAAGTTGACCAAAGAGCATGGGAAGCTAAAGTGCTCTCATGATCATTTGGTCCAAAGGTACGAAAAGGTTTCAATTGAGCAAACTAGTACTTCAAATGCTTTATCATGTGTTGCTCAATTAGAAAAAGAAAATACTATGCTCAAGAACACGATAGAAAAGCTAAATATTGAAAATCTAGCTTTACAAGAAAAACATGATATGCTTGTATGCTCTCATAATAAATTTATAGATTCACACATCATGCTAGAAATGGCTCATGAGGTTGTGTTAACTAATTTGAAATCATACCAACCTCACATATGCACATGTACTCAAATAGAAACTATATTATCATGTGCTAACAAATGTTGCTCTCAAGAAAGTCAATCTTCCATTGAGCAAGAATTTTCAGGAACAAGTAATGTTTCCTATGCAAAAGAAAACAATGAGCTCAAGGAAGAAAATGAGAGGCTAAGAAGGAGCTTGACTCAATTGAAGGGAAAGTGTCATGCTCAACCTTCTCAAGATAATCATGATAATATGGTGAAAAAGCTTGAGAAGGGGACAACTGTAGCATGCACAAAACCCCTTCAAAAGAATACCAAGCTTTCCAAGAAGGGCATGAGCAAAATTCATGGTAAGAACATTAATGTTCATACTATTTTCTCTAACAATGTACCTATGTGCTTCAACAAAGAAAGATCAAAGAGAAGCGATAGAAGGTGTTATGGATGCAAGGAGAAGGGTCATGAAATTGATTCATGCCCCCACATGAAAAATCAAGACCTTGCACGATCAAGAAAGATGACCATCAAGAAAGATGAAAGCAAAAAGCAAATGCATTGCAAGGACAAGCACCACATTTGCTACAATTGCCGTGAAAAAGGTCATCTATTCAAGGTTTGTCCAAAGGGTAAAATTCCTAAGCCTAACTTGTCAATACATTCAGATATGCTTAGGAGACCCAAATTTGACTCTTGTGCTAGAAAGGTGATGAGTTCACCACATTCTAGGACCAAGGCTATTTGGGTGCCTAAGTCCTTATTGACTAACCTTGATGGACCCATCATAAGATGGGTACCAAAATATACTTAATAAGTTTTGCAGGTACCTAGAGATAATATGAAGCTTTGGGGTGCTTGAGCAGTTTAACTCAATCCTTATCTCAAGCTATCAATCTTACATTGACTATTCTTTTAAGATTGGCCCAAAGATGAATTGATTTGTTATATCACTAACTTCATATTCATCTCTAGCAAGAACTTGTGTTGTAGGGAATAAGGATTAACCTTTGTGGGAATCAAGCAAAAGGCCTACAACCAAGTGATATCCAAAGGATGGTAATAATTAATCTTAAGTGCACATTGCTTTTAATTAGTATATTCCTTTGTGTCTTTTGTAGCCACATAGAAAAATGAAGCACTTGAGAATGAACTTAAAATATTTTACCTTGTCTTGGAAAAGTTCCAATCATATGGTAGATTGCAAGTTTATATTATATTGTGACAATCTACATGCTTTAAATTAGTTGAATGTATCTTGTGGCATATTTCCAATTTATTATCATATTATTGTCATGACCTAGACATAAAGAGGATTATCCCATGTTCTTAAATGAATAGAGTGCTAAGTAAGAAATTCAAATTCTTAAAGCACTTACCAAAAGGGGAATTCTCTTTATGACTAGACTTGTGAGACTAATGTTTCTATCTAAGTGTTTATGTAGTCTCAGAACATGAGAATGTGTTTCTCAAATGGAGTGTGACATTCAACATTCAAAGAAGATCGAACCAATACTATGTGATGTATTCATTCTCATTTAAATTGGTTTTGAGTCTTCTACATTAATCACTCACCATGCTATGAATTAAACTTGCCATGTAAACTTAATTAAATAATCATGTTTTTTCACCTTGTTTAATTTTGGTGTTATGCATGATGCTTGTAAGGGCAATTTAGTTCATATCATGAGGTTTCCTTATTTTAGTAACCTTCTTGTCATTCATATACTATAGGTTTCTAAATAGGAATCTATTGTTTGTGTTTCTAATGCAATCTCTTTTAAGACATTTCATGGAAATTCATAAGTAGAGATTGTGCTCTTTTATTTGGTAAAATCACAAGCATTAAAGGTTAATCTTCACCTAAAAGAAAGATTAGGAATGCTCAAGGCAAAGGTATGAAACTAGTTGTTTCATTTGGTATGTGACCAATAATAGTTCCTTTCAAGTGGCATTCTTTCAATTGGCAATAATCTATTTTATGGAAAGAAATGCCAATATGAAGGTTAAATTTCTTTTGGCTTAAATTTGTAAATTGGTGCATATTATTAATTCACTCATCCATGTGCACTAATTTAAAAGGAATTTAATTTATGCCTTTATGCCTCATAAATGATGATTTGTTTGCCATTCATATATAGATATCATCATTCATTAAATACTTCCTTGTACTACTAATGCCTCTTTTCAAAGTGTTTTATCGACTAGTTTTAAAAGGAAAAGAGATAACAAAGAAGGAAGTCTCAACAAATGATGAAAATAAGAATACTAAGGTGACACCACCACAGATAGTAAGATCTATCAAATTGGTATAAAAATGGTATGTTCTATATGGTGGTAAGTATTCTTAGGCATAAGTTAATTCATTACAAATTTGTCATGCCTTGACCATGATATGTAATGTACTCCTCATGAGACTCTTAACTGAATTGAAAGTGCATGTGGTAAGTCATTCAAATACTTGATGCACATATCTAGTGGGAGAACATTATATATCTTGTGTCGTAGAGAATAAGTTTCCCTTGAGTAAGCTATACTAAGACAATCCAAAATGGTAAATTTGTATCTCATTCATATGGATTGTAATCTTTGTTTTTTAATAGCTACTCTTGGTGCAGTTTAAAATTCCCTTATAGTTAAATCTAAAAGTGCATAAGAATCTTTTTTGTTGATATTCATCTCATACATATGCACTAACATGGATATGATTTTTAAACTGTAAAAGGTACAATTAGTGATCCATACTCTCTAAATTTTGGAAACCCATATTTTGATATCTTAGAAATCTACTTAAATCGGTATCCATATGCTTCATATTGAATTGGATCACTAAGTTGTAAATTACATGCATAACTTGTCTTTATGATATGAATGCTTGTGCGATTAACCTTAATAAGCTAGGTGCACCCAAGGTCAAGCTAGGTTTATCATCAAGAAGGCAACACAATGATGTATCAAGAAAAGGAGAAAAGGCTCCTATTCTTAACTCTAGCTTTTATCTATGTGATTAAATATTGACTTGAAACCATGTAAGATGGTTGTCAAGTATATGTGGGTGCCTACACAAAGAGAAAGGTTACAATAAGGATTGTGGGTACTCAAGGCTCTTCCTACTAATCTAAAGGACCCAATTCAAATTGGGTACCAAGATATGAAGCTTAAACTTGTTTTGCAGGATCACACCTTCAATGGATCAAGTTGGGTGCTCAATAATGAATGTATAAATCATATTGGAGATAGTAGCAAGGGTGGTAACTGTGACACTATGAAAATCATTAAATAAAAAAATATATTTAGTTAATAATGATATTTATGGTAATTAATTTTCTTTTAAGCGTATGTCATTTATTTGCCTTTGGAATGATTTTTGGATGTTCATGATTGATTTTGATCATTGAATAGCATTTCTTGTTAAATGAAAATACTAGTAAATTAATAATATAATTATTAGTCCAAGAATTAATATTTTGGTTTGATTATTATGATTTTTTTAGGGTTATTTTAAAATGTATTTCGAATTTGGAAAAGGGAATTAAAAAAAAAAGAAAAAAAACACCAAAACCCTAAACTAAAACTGGCCCATTAGGCCCAACAACTAACCTAGCCGCCATTTGCCCTGTAGCCGGCCGCCCCCTGACCTTCTTCCCTGCTGGCCGCCGCCGCCCCCTGATCTCTCCACTCTCCCACTCGCGCGGGCCCCACCCGGCCCCCTCTCTCCTCGCTTCCCCTTTCTCTCCCAGGAGCGCCGCCTGAAGCAGCCCCGCCCACGCCCAGGAGCCGAGCAGCACCGTGCCCGACGTGCTCCAGCCTGCCCCTGCACGCCCCGATGTCGAGCCACGCACCCGGCCCAACGCCGAGCAGCGGCCACGACACCGAAGGCCCCTGCGCGCCAGCAGCCGACCCAGGCCGCGACTCCGAGCTAGCCGGCGCCTAGCTGCGACCCACGCCGAGCGACCCTAGCCGACCCGACGCACTCGACAGCGCCTGCGCCCAGCACCATGCCCGACCGTGCCCTGCGACCCGCGCTCAAGCCAAGCAGCGCCAGGACGCCTCAGCCGCCGACCGCGAGCCGCCAGTGGAACCCACGCGACCTTGTTGCCAGGAAACCGAAGCATCGCGACGTCTGTTCTTCTCCCTGCGTTATGGACCTTCAAGACAACCGTTTCTTCCTCGCCATTACTCCCTACCGCCATCAATAACAGCTATGAAGCCACCTGCCGTTTCTCTCCCCTTCCTTGGTGCCCTCTCTCTATAAATCTGGCCGAGCCGGACCTCTGTCTCTCCCTCCCCAAGCTCTCTCTTCCCCTCGCTCTCCTCGTGTTCACGCAGCACCTGCAGCAACGCCACGTACCTCGCCGTCCACCGACGACCACGCCCCGTTCTCCTGCTCGTCGGTGACCCTGCTCTGTCCATCGTCGACACCGAGCGCCACCATGCAGAAGCCGCTGTAGAGCCACGCATTCCTACGTCGAGCCTCTCGCGCAGCTGTAGCTTGCCTTTTTACTCTGTGCTCGTGGATTGTCGTCGGTCGGACGACCGACGTTGACGTCCTGCTGTTCGCCGTTCCCTGCCCGTCAAACACTCTCCCTCGTGCACGTCGAAACACTCTCCCTCGTCGACGTTTATCCAAGACCGCCGTTCATCCCAAGGTTAAAAACGACCCCAAATTGTTGATGTATTTTCTAAATCCTGTTTTAAATTACTTTATGGATCTTGTGATTTATCGTGGTATTATCGATGCGATTCACGTGTATGATTTAGAGATTCGATATATACGTGTAACTAAAATCGAACCCCGCGACAATATTTTAAATATGCGTATGATTTTATAATTCTAAAAATAAACACGGTCACTATTCACTAACCCAGTGATGTTCATACTAGAAATATTTATAATTGATTTCACTTTAGTGTGTGGAGTGATAATTGGTTAGTATTGTGATAAGTGTAATCTTAGTGATATAAGAAATTGAAATAGATATTAAGCCACATATTTCCAGTTGAATGAAAAATGTATAGATTTTACTGTTCATAATAAAATGTATTCATAAGTATAGCACCTAATTACTTAGAATAGTAAAATGCTTATTTATATCATAATAACCATGAATAAGTTATTAAAGTCTCATTTAGTAATTTATAATTAATTCTTAGTATATTAATGTCGGAAGAATTATAAATAAATAATTTTTAGTATACGTATAATTTCTATGTAGGAAAGAAAGGAAGAAAACCGAAAGGATAGAATTTTATAATAATGTTAGAATAACCTAATTAGGCACCTATGCTTTCCTAATAAAAAAAATTGATAGTTATATTGGTAGATATAGGTTTCTTACTAAAGAATTAGAGAATTTGTTTCTAACTGTAAAATGACCTTTTAATAGACATCATGATTTTGATTTAATAAGATTCGTTATAGATGTTTAAGTATAGCCGTACTAAATAGTAATATGTCATAACACTTTTCTAATAATGATATAATGACTTAAATAAGTGCTCACACTGTCATAACTAAAATGATAGTTAAAAATATACCAATAAATATAGTATTCATTTTAATTATCTGGATCATTTGTCCCTACAATAGAAGTAAAGATAATTAATAGATTAATTATCCTTAATCATAATTATTAATCAAACCTATAGTCAATTTGTTATTAACTAGATTTATGGCATGATTAATGATTCCATATAATTTAGTTCACATTATATACGAGTCACTTAGCTTTTTCTAAAGGATAAGAGTTTAAGTTCCTTTATAACTTAAAATGTTATTTAATATTGACTTCGAATATAATAATATAGGCTATGTGTTTTCAAATGAAATTAAAAGATAGTTGTTTGTTCATTGTCTTTTACATAAAAGTTCATTTAAGGCATATACCATAACTTTCCATAAATAGGTGTTTAATAATAATAATTACCTTTTTCACATAAAACCTATTTAAACTTATATCTTAATTTATCATAAGTGATAGGTTTAACTATGAATTGTATGTTCCATAATGCTTCATAAATCAACAATGTATTTCATAACGCATTAATCCTAGATATATAACTTATATCTTTTCTAAAAAGGTTAAAAAGGTTTAATATCGTTATAACGTGTTTATCGTGTTATAAACCCTTAATCTAGACGTATCGCGTATGACGTTTTATAAAAGATTAAATTAGTGAACATAATATTTGTATAGTTTAATTAAGATATTTGTGAGCTCATGTCTTGTTCTATAAAGTATAGATCACACATTTTGAAAAGAATACATTTTTATTATAACCCTTGCTTGTAATGTTTTTGAAAAGCAAATGCTCTTTTCGTTAGGCTTTCTTTTAGCTTTACGTATGGTGAATGTTGTATGTTATTGAATGGTGTTTGCTCTTCTTGTTTGTTTGTGTGATATTCAGTGGTTGATCTAGTAGTTAAGAATCAAGATCTATTCAGATCCGTGGAAGAGTCTCAAGTTTTCAATAAGCAAGGCAAGTGGACTTCTCCCTCTGCATACTCTGTTTGATCCCAAACAATACATTTAATAAAGTTTATTCTTCGATGAATATATGCATAATTTGACGGGTTACCTATTTAGATAACCTTTCCAACCTTATTCCTTGATCAAACCTGGGAATTATAATTTAATCAAGTAGCTATGCTATTGCTACAACTTAACTTTATGCAGTCACTCCTATTTATGATATTAATGTTCCAAATGGTAAGTTTACATTATTGTTGTTAACCCGATGGTTAAACAAGATTATTGCATATTAATTGGAACATGGAGTGACCACCCGGGAAAACAGTGCTACCATGAGAACTATCATGGCTCTGGTCTTGGCTAAATAACTAGGGAAGTCTTATGTTGGGTGCTGGTCGTGGTCGACAGGAACGGGGGCATCTGGCAAGCTCTTATAGTTCCGGCTCAGGCAGATTGGATACGGGCATAGTTCCCAAAGCTTTACCCTGTAGTCTGGACTATAAGTTGGTTACGGTAGGTGTGCCTTATGCAGTTTTACCATTTCTAGCATTTGCGTAATGAGGACTCTAGGGAGAAGCCTCGTAGTGAGACCCTGGCCATTCACCTTGGAAGTGAATACGGGTCTAGCTAACCGGGCTTGAAGGGAATCACGACTCATGGGTAAAGATGTGCCACCTCTGCAGAGTGTAAAACTGATATATCAGCCGTGCTCACGGTTATGAGCAGCCTGGACTCCTCACATGATAATTGAACTTGAAGATGGAAATAAATCGAGATCCGATGATCTGCCAATGTTTTGCTTAAGTGGTTTCACTTAAGTGTTTTTGATATACTCTTGTATCTTTGCTTAATGGGAATACTTGGGATTCACACTTATTAGTAAGACAGGTGTTGTTAATAAAATGTTGACCAACTAAAATGCTTACTGCTCAACCTCAGCCTCACCTTGTTAGACCTTGCATTAGTTTTTCCCCCACTTGCTGAGCCCCGACCATAAGTGAGCTCACCCTTGCTTAATTTTGATCAGAAGTTTGCAGATGAAGATATGATGCTGAACTCCATGGATGCTAGCCTAGCGATACCCCGGTCATCT
This sequence comes from Zea luxurians, assembly GCA_029449295.1. Lineage (NCBI taxonomy): Eukaryota > Viridiplantae > Streptophyta > Magnoliopsida > Poales > Poaceae > Zea > Zea luxurians. The sequence goes on along the minus strand of JAOPSE010000049.1, from coordinate 7,959,868 downwards.
TCCTGTGGATGGATGTCCTTGTTTCGCTGTACTTTGATGAATAAAGGTTAAGACATTATGTCTGTTCGAAGTGTAATATAATCGTTATTTACGCGTTTATGCATTGTTCTTTTGATATATTACACTTGTGACGTCAACATATGTGTGGAAATAGATCCTGGCACACATATGCTATGCACCCGGATCTGCCCCTTGGAAACGGGTGTGACAGTAACAACTGAACCTCAAGTGCATATTATTTTCAAATCTTATCTTTTTTGTGACTTATGTAGCCACTAAGGAAAAAAAGAAGCACTTGAGGATATACATCAGTTGTTGATTATGAAAGAAAGGTCTAATTGGAAGATGAATGAATATTATCATATGGTGAACAATCCAAATTATGTGACGTATTCTCTATCTAGTTAATTGGATTTGATTCTTCTTTATTAGACACTCACCATAATATGGATTAAGTCAGCCCTTTAGACTTCATTGAACAACCATGCATATTATCCATGTCATTCAAAATATATTGTGCATGAGGGCTCAAGGGAAATTTAGTCCATATTATGAGGTTTCTCTATTTTAGCAACTCGCTTGCCTTCCACATATAAAGGGTTGCTAAATAAGAAACTAGTGCTTATGCTACTAATGTCATCTCTTGTGTTGAGTTTATCCATAGAAAATCTATGTTAAGAGATGGTGCTTGTTTTAAATTGGATAAATCACAAGTTTAAAGGATACTATTCAACTAAAGTAAGAAGAAGTTGATCAGAGGCCAAGGTATGAAAACTTCCTCTCCTTCGGTTGTTTTAGTATTCTATCCTTAGTGGGATGTACCATAGTATAGGTTAAATTCCTTGCAATATAAAATGTTCAATAGTGCATATAACTTTGACATCAACTATATGTGTGCACTAATTTAAAGGAATTTACTCTATCCTTTTGGGTTTCAATAATGATGATTCATTTGCCATGCACATATAAGGATAATCATTTGTGAAACCCTCTCTTGTGTTTTAATGCTCTCTTTTCTAAGTGTTTCAACAAGGTCCTTCCAAGTTCTTTGAAGATGGATTCAAAATCTACAAATATAAGAGTCTTGGTTCTTTCAATCATTGAGTTTCAATGGATCTCATATCAAGTATGATCGAATCAAGAAAAGATGAAAGAAGTTCATGATCACTTTGGATGAAATCGTAAAAAGAAAAGAGATCACAGTGATTCAAGAAGGGAGTTATATTTTTTGTCAACCAAATAATGAAGATGTAGTGACATATTTATATGATATCCTTCATTATGAGGTTTGAGGTTCATATTAGCATGCTTTACCCTTCAAGATTTCAATTGATATACTTTTAGTTCTTAAACTTCTAATTGGTATAATTTTCATCATTTATGTAAAGCATGTTATGTTAAACCAAGATATAGTGCAAACATCTCCTTTAACCTCGTATTGTTGATGTGCATAAGTGTACTTTGTGTACTCTTGTATGCACAAATTGAGGGAGAGTTTAGCCTATCTTGTGAGACTAATGATTTCTTTCAAGTTCATGTTGTGTAGTCTCACACCTTGGAGAACATCAAATGAGGATGAATGGTTCTATAGAAATGAAAAAGAATTTCTCTTGATCGTGTGAAGAGGATAAGTTTCTCTTTGAAATGTCAAGCCTATCAAAAGCTAAGATGGAAATTCATGATTATAATGGAGACCATGTGGCGTAGAACAAAGGTGTGTCACTCCATGAATTATTGTATTACATTTGTGTATCTAGGCTCTTACATGCTAGTGTCTGCATGTATATGCAATATCTTAAGTCACATCATAAGGTTGCACTTGTGGTGACGATTAAAGAATCTCTAGATATTTGATTAATGCCTTTGGTGGTCATAAGTTAGTCTTAAGTCATCTTAGTGAGGTATGAGTCAAACATGCTAACTTCTCAAGATTCTTGGCTTAAAAATTGCATATCATGTCTATTAGTATACCTTTTGATTATGAGTAATTCCTTCAATTGGTGCAATTTCATATTTTCATACTTTATTTGTACCAAGGTTCAAATTGTAGAACTTAATCCCCTGGCTCATAAGTCCAAGTGCATAAGCTAAACAAGTATTCATCACTTGTATGCACACATTTAGGGGGAGAATGGTCTATAATTTGAATCTTTGAGACTAACTTCATTTCCAAGTCTATTATGTGTGTGTCTCAAATTAGAAAGGAATTTTCGGGCAAAGACAATCGCTTCCACTGCAAATTTGATGGGTATCAAAAATTCTTTGCTCCAATAAATGTATCTTTTATACATTTCATAAGGGAATGAGTTTCTCTTTTATATGATACTCCAACATCATCTAAAATTGGTAAACATGTATCACATCCTTTTGGATTGCAAAATGTCTAAAGTAGCATAGCTTATAAATTCTCCTTTCTAGAACTTAATTGATTAAATAGTGCACATGTTCCTTATGTTGTATAATTATATTCAATTGATACTCTTTATGCCAATGGTACTTTAAATTGCAAATAAGTACTCTCAATAGGTATCAATTGAATACATATATATGTGTGCAATAAAACTTGATGAGAACTTAACGTAATATGAAATTAGTGATATGCTTATCTATCAAATTGTATCAATTGGTGTTTTCAATTGATATTTTTCATACATGATCACTAGTTGTATAATCCACACTTGTGCAA